>CM032899.1:20266130-20618630 GCA_019176425.1 Megalops atlanticus
TGGACCTGCCCCTCCCATCCCACGCTGAAAGGTTTGATCTGTTTTATGCGGAGAGATTGTGACGCAGAATGATTCACTGGAGGACAGCTTTTTCAGATGTGCAGGAGGATGAACAGGACAGGTGCATTCGGGTCATGGCCCACGTGCTCAGTTCTGTGCTGGAATACCATGCTTCCAGTTCTACTGCGTATTGTTGTGATACTCGGTCCGGTACCGAATGACAGTGTTTCCAGCTATACTTGTATTGATACGACATTTGATTCTGTACTGGAATAGAGTGTTTTCAGCTTTACTGCATGCTGCCAGCTGTCTGACACTTCCATCAGTATCATGTGACTTCACATTTCTGCTTGCTCTTGCTTGGCATTTACATTACATTTACATTTTGTCACTTAGCAGACGCTTGTATCCAGAGTGACTCGCAACGTTTGAAACAGCAGGCTTTACGGGTGAACCTTGGACTGGTCTGTTTCTACAGGGGAAGCGTTTGAATGAATGCAGCCCCCAGCCAAAATTAAAGCAAATATAATGGGGACTTTGCTGTAGGTGTTTTCAGGGCTATGAGCCGCTTTAGGTTCTCTGTGTGGGACAGCATCTCTGTAGCTGTAGTGGGGTTGTGTCCTCTCTCAGGAGAGGATAAGCTGATGTGAATCTCTGTGTGGGACAGTGTCTCTGCTGTAGTGTCCCTCAGGAGAGAATAATCTGATATGATGAGTCGTACTGATCACATAGTTGTAGAGCCTCGCAGGAAAATCACTCCTGCGCTGTTTGCTGTTTTCTGTTTTCTGTTTGCCCATAAAATGCTTTGCCCCAAACAGTTTCCACAGCACCTGAAAACGAGCTGTCTTTTGCACCAGGACTGATTTCGTGGCTTAGATCAGCGCTATGCCTGGACTGCAGTCACGTCATGTGACCGGTTTACAGGCTTGTACTGACTGCCAAGAAAAATAAGAAACGTTAATAATGGAAACATTGTGAAATCTCTCATCCTGCTGAGGGTTTCATGGCAAGAAGAGTGCTTGAGATGTCAAAAGCAGGAAATTGATTGTGAGTATGAGTGTGAGAAAGCCTCTAATATAGACTGGAAGATGTAGTGTCAAATCAAATGTCTAAATCATACCTCTCAATTCAGAACAGCAACCAGCAATGGAGAAAACCCTCCAGCAGTGTAATTATGTGAATACTGTTGTAGTTGTAATATTTAAGTTAATATAGTCCTAACTTAAAGGGACCTTCTTTATACATCCTGTAGTGGTGTGTATAACAGTGCAAGGACGTGTTGGCCTGCTAGTTCTCTGCAGTGATTTGAGGTAATAAACAGCTCGGTTTGGTGTGAGTGTAGACCCGCTTCTTTATTTTTGGATTCCCCCAGAGAGAAGCCAATGATATTATGTTCAGTCTATCGATTTTTTTCACCTCCTCTTCTTCTACAATGAAATCTCTGAGCAGACTCTCTCTCGCAGTGGGACTTACAGCTTTGGGTTGTGCAAACCCTGTGTAGCAGTGTGACTTATATAATGAAATTCTCATCATCAGAGTAGTGCAGGAAAAGAATCTCACAGCATCGGATGCGGAGTGTTTCAGTTATCATCAGGGTTCATGCAGTGCATATGTCGTATTTTTGGCAGTTGTGTTGTCTCCGTTTCCATATTTTTGTATATTAGGGAAGAGACTGAACATTCCTTTATATGAATGTTTGACCATAAAATCAACAGTTAGATCCCATTATTTGGTTTATTTCTTGAATCTTTGTTCGGTGACAAGCAATATGAAGAAAAATCAGTTGTTTTCTGTCAATAATTATAAAGGAGATCCTAAGAGCCCTGGATGCATTATAACAGATAATTTGTTTTGAATGCAGATTTCTCTACAGTGAGTCACTATTCACTCATAAATAACTGGAGTTGCACATAATGCTTCAGTAAAGAGGAACTGGGGCTGGGTTGTCTGATTATTGGAACATTCAGTCCAGACTCTTCAAAGATCAAATGGATGTAATACCATAATGTGGTGTAATAATGTAATACCATATCTATAGTATAAAGTGACCTCGGAAATCCTTGCATGTGCACTTCAACAAAGCCCATGTGGGGTGGGGGGGCTCTGGTAATAGCCCATTGGCCCTGCCGGCTCGGTTGGACACATGGACACGGGAAAGTGCTCAGTGTGATTAGGCTTAATTAGATAGAGGACAGGGTCATCAGTGATGATAAAGTCAAGGGAGGTGCAGAATGATGGCTCTGTCAGGCAGTCAGAGATGTGTGTGGAAACCCAAAGAAGCCTGTTTATTGGCTACAACAGAGAGCCATTAAGAGCTATTACAGTCCTGTTTGCAGGAAAAGGGCTAAATTTGGCCTTTCTGCTCGCCTGACTCAGAACCCTTATTAAGCTGGCCTCTTCCTTTGGTGTATTGGATCCTTACAGTGTGGGTTATAGTACATGGTGGACCAAAGTCTCCAAACCAAATGAAAGTGTGATAGGTGTCAGGTATTCTCTTCCTGCTGTGGAAATGGCACCAGTTTCATCAGAATGCAGGTACGATGGCAGGGAAGTCTTCATCTCACACTGAGCCAATCAGCCTGTATATCAAATTTAAAACCTGCTGCAATGTAAAAGAACAGAAATAAAACACATGTTATTTGTAGTGGCAGGTTCCATTGGCTTAACTTAACTCATGGTTGATGGTGGCAGGGACCGTTGTAGTAAACCAAGGTATTGTGGCATGTTTGAAGTTGGTTAGATTTTATTTTGATTGTTTGAGATGTTCATCACATTTGCCTGGTACGTCTCTGTTTGATTGGTTCTCCACAGGCGCCCAGTGTGTGACTGTTTTCCCCTGAGAGTATGAATGGCAGTTATGTTGTCTCCCATGCTGGGTTTTTTGTAGTCTCAATATGATGAACCTTGACCTTTATTTCCAAAAATACACTCCACGATATCTCGCCCAGAACATTACTGATGCTGTTCCTTGGCAGATGAGCAATTACAAGGCAATAAGGCTGGCAGTAAATCTCATCCAGGGGGAGGGGGGGCACAGTGACCGAGGGGTGAGGCCCCCAGTGAGGGATTAAACAGGAGGTATCAACTGCTCTGGCCGGTGGCCTTATTGGGGACCACTGGCTTTATGACTTTGACTGTCCCAGGGTGACACTGGTGACCCCAGTGTTTGGGTTGAAGCCCAGACAAAGGTCCAGATTCAGGCTAACTGCAAAGCTCTTTGTCCTTAAGAAAGAGTATGTGATTGGCTGAAAGTCCTCAGTCTCCCAGCATGTCTCTCTCCCCTTGAGGAAAGGGCTTCATTGTCTCTTTGCCTTCTTAGCCCACCACCTTCAGGACAGCTCCACAGCATTGGTAAACGCACAAAGAGCTATTGGCCATCACACTAAACAAATCCCTACTTTCATTCAAGTGTTTGAGTTTAAGTATTGCGCACACATAGAGGGAAGCAGCCACTTTCAGTAGTAAAGCATTAACCATACAGCCATAGGGTTTCTAACCAAACCTTCTCTCCCTGCATTTACCAGAAACCAGTGTACGGCACGATCTAGAGGGGTTTTGGTCACCGTAGTGCTGTCGGTCATCCCCGAGCGTAATTGTCCGACGCTTGGGGGAAAATGGGCCCCCCCCCAGCGAATCGCTGTTAGCCTGATTGTGTACATCTGTCTCCGCCCCCTTAATGAAAGGGCTCAGCCTTAATAACAGAGCGCACCGTGTTTACAATGAGGATTAATCTGAGGTGGCCAGGTCAATAGCCTGTGTGCGTCGGGACGATTTCATCCCCAAGCTGCCGCAGAAAATCCCTCGGAGTTATATGAGCTGCTCAAACACAATATAGGCAATTAGGAGTGGATTAAGCAGAATTACAGATTTTTGTGTGCCAGCCCCTTGTATTGCCATGCGTAAGATAATGGTTCATTATGAATCATTCATTTTATAAAGGGCAGACAGAGACTGGTGTCAGTGTGATGTACATATGAACACTCTTGGCTTTGACTGTGCCAGGTCCCAATGAATGTGTATGTTCTGGACCACTGTACCATTGCTGACGGCTGTGACTCTCAGAGCATCTGAGATTTGACAGAAAATGTGTGAATTTATGCAGTTGATAATTATATATGGTATGTATTGTTGTGAAGTCTTGCACCTAATTGAAGTGTGTACATAAAAGAATTACATTAAGTGGATTAAAACAGGACCTGCTGCATATATATGCAGTTACATGAAGTCTGCTTCAGACAAACCTCTTCTTTGAATGTGCCGGAGTTTTTTGGCCGATACACGTCATTGGCTGGATTTTGTTGCCTGTGCACTGTTCACTGGCTGATTTTAAACACTGCTCCCTCTTCTGTTAAATCTGCTGGAAAGTGTTCCCCGCAGTGCACCTGCAGGAGCTGCTCATTTATGCGCTGTGGATTAACATTGTGTTTTCAGGGACTGCACCGTGGCTCACTGTGACAAAGACAAACCATAAAGTACACTCAATGCGTGCTGACCTGACATCCAGAAATGGAAGTGCACTGAAGATGTCCGTGCTTAGCACTGAGGGTATTTGATTTCTCTGGTTTCTCCCTGACCAGAGGACATCTGTTTAAAGGCTCAACGACCTCTGATGGCCAGGGTGACGTATTTTCCGCGTGGCGGCCGCTGTAGAATTACAGCAGATTGCTTAAGGACGTGTAAGCCTCCACTGCCCAGTGGAGTGCATTGCAGGACCATGCTCTTTTCCTCTGAGGGTCTGGGCCTCGATGTTTGGTTTTCCCTCCCATCCGGGCGACGGAAGGCCGAGTTACAGGATGGGCAGGCTCGGCGAGTGGCACTCGCTGTTTCACGGGCGAACCTCCGCGAAGACTCCTCTCCATCACAGCCTCTGTCAAACAGCACGGTTGCCGTGACAACGGAGGCTGGAACATCCATTCGGGAGAGCACTATACGGTACACTCCACAGACACTCCATCATCTGACATTCAATAATTTGGTGCTCATAATAACTAGGACATCAATGTCCGTCCCCCTGAGACGGGGTTTGCTGGAGAGGCTGGGGCACTGCTGGCATGAGGGGTACCCCCCGTTCCGCCTGTTTGTTTTCGTGTTTTGCGTTGAGCCACTCCAGCTGAAAGCAGGCTGCTTCCTGGCTGAGTCCTACTGCATTTCACATTTCCTGCCCCATCATAAACGCATAGAAACGTATACAAACATATACGATCCATGGACTTCCCTTTACGGTCCAAGGTTGTAAAGGAGATCACGGTTCATAAAATGTGTCAGTGAGGCTGTATTATACAAGGGGAGTGAGGGATTCTGCAAAATATGCGTGCTGTTCACACTGCTTTCACAAGCAGTACTGCGCTGCTCATGAGCCACTTTTCAGCAGTGTTTCAAATTGCAGCTTTTCATCTGGTTTGGTTTTGTTAGCCTCCTTTCAAAGATGTCTGTTTGGTGAGGGTGCTTTTGTGCTATAAGTGAATTGAACGTTCTGTGGAAAGACAGAGAATGAATGGGAGGGGTACAGAGGCCTGTAAACTGATACTCTGACCCCCCATTAACATATAAAAAAGAAGGGCCTCTTGACCCCTCGGGTAAGATGACCTCAGGTCAGGCTCTGTTCTGTGTCATGACCTTGTACTGGTTTTCAAACAAGCGATACTCTGGCTGTTTAACACTTTGACCAATAAGCTCCCCTTGCCGTCCCTCGACCTTAACACATAACGTTTTCCCTTTGTGCGCTGTGCATTCGTGAATTACCATGGTCTGTGGGTGAATGTAGTTATACTTTACGGGCTTCAACAAATATTTTTGCTGTCATATATATGAACACTGGTTGCATTCTGGTTTAGATTCTGGTGACTTCCCCCGTTCATTTAAATATCAGCCCAAATGGAGTGGCGCTATCTAAATTGGAATGCAGACACCAGTACATCTCTCTGAATGCATCATTTCAACCCATTTTTTTTGTTTTGTTTTGTTTTGTTATCAGGAAAGCAGAAAATTAGATTTCTGCCTCCCGGGTATCGCGGTTCCAAAGGGGAGCGGTCTGTCCGCGGTGTCACATGAAGTGGGCGCGGTGGCGGCGGTGTTGTGCCCCGTGTAGGATTAGGTGAGAGTTGGGGATTTGGTGCGTATCCCTGCGCCCCGCCATCGCCTCCTGCAGGAAGAGACGCAGAGGGGTGGGGGGAGGGGAGCGACGGTGTGCTCGTCAAACCGCCTCGCGCTCGGAAGAACACGATGAATTATTCCATCTCAAGTCAAATTATAGAGTAAACAAAAGGACTCCTAGGGAAGAGATCTCCTCCTGGATAGGTGTACCAGCAAATTGCTTCTGCCAAGTCATTTTTTATTCTGCTTTGGAGTAAGAACGCATCAGCGCGCAGTTTAGGGAAGGCATGTAAATTCGTCTTGTGAAACCTCTTGTTTCACTGGTAAGTGGTAACTTTAATATGGTTTGTCTATATCCCTGTCAAACTGAAGCAGGTTCAGACATTAAAAATAGATGAAAAGAATTACTCCTTAACTCAAAGTGCAAATAAGAAAAAAGAGTGCAGTCTTCATTGCAGTCTTTGAAAGAATCTCTCCCATGGATATATAACTTTTATGAGTTCTTTTACCTTTGACTTTGATGGCACAGGAATAGGTTTTCAAATTGTTTTTCCACCAAGGTCAAGTGAAAAGCATGTACTGCCAAAATCAGTTTGAAAAAACACCAGAATGATGCACCTTGAGGTATTTTATTATTGTTTCTCTGTATTTCTTTTCGTTCTGAAAATGGAACAGAAACAGGTTCGCTACACCCAATTTTAGTGTGGTGGCTGGTGCAAAAGTTGAATAAAATCCCTGTTTTACCTTATTTCAAACTGAAACTGCAATGTGCAGAGATGAATGGTACAATATTGCAAACAAATTGATGCAAAATTGTCCTCATGTTTCCACTGTGTTTTTTGGAAAAAAAAAAGCCCTACCACACCTTACCCTGAAGACTATCATAATTTCTGCATAACTGACCCAGTATCCACGGTGATATTGTTGTACAGGAGTGAAACTTGGAACACAATGGAGCAGGATATTGCTGATGCTTGGATCTTAAGTCAAATTGCCAGCGATCACCTCAGTGAAGCTTGTGTTTATAAGTGTTTATCAGCATATCATGGTGTTTCTCAGTATTTATCAGTGTTTATCAATATTTCACTGTGTTTATCAGTATTAATAAGCATATCACAGTGTTTATCAGTATTTATCAGTGGTTATCAGCATATCACAGTATTTATCAGTGTTTAACAGAATATCACAGTGTCTATCAGTGTTAATAAGCATATCACAGTGTTTATTAGCATTAATAAGCATATCACAGTGTTTATCAGTGTAATCAGAGCATACCCCACACATGCTGCCTCTGAGTGTCAGAGTGGTGCCCCCTTTTGCCCTCTACACAGACTGTCCTATAGATCTGTTTTCTTTGGTTGGGAGGAAGAGAACCGTGCTCTACAATCCGGAGTGCATTGACCGTATCGACTGCCACTCAGCCGGCAGCAGACAGACAGTCTGAAATCAATGCCTCTGTGTTTGACGTTGCCTTTGTCTGCCCCATTCTGTCAGCGGGATGGGCAGGCTGCTTTGTGCTGGTGCCCCCTGGCTTTGGGCACTGAGTGATATCGTGCCTGTACCAGAGCTTCCGGTGAGAGAGGCCTGCTGGTGTCCCATTGACAGTGTATCAGCTAGGAAGCTTAGTCATGTGCTATGTGTGCCCAGGTTGCTAAAGCCTGGCTTGAAAGCCTGTCTACCTGGCTGGAAGACCAAATGAATTGCGCTGTCATCTGCCAATAGTGCATTCTGTCAAATGTTCAGTCAAAAGCACAGGCTCAAGAAAGGCTGAGAGCAGCAGCTCTTCACAAATGCAGGCATAATCAGTTAGCATTTTTAGACTCCTAGAGATGCTTTTCTGACAGCATCCTGCAGGACTCGGTTAAGGGCTTTTGTGCAGCTGCATCCTCTGTAACAGTAACGGTGACTCTCGGTCTCAATGGAGACAGCTTCAGATGGGGTCTGGGGGGCGGGGTCTGATTTGTCATGTATAAAATATTCTGCACATGTCAGATTCGCTTTGGCTTTAATTTGTTTAGATAATCAAAGGGACGAAGATCCATTCCCTCAAGATGTGCGATTGCTGTTTGAGGGTTTCCTAATCACACTGATGCCTCAGTATAGGACGCCAGAAGTTGCATATTAGAGAGATGAAATCAGATGAAACTAATTCCTCACTGATGGTAGCCCTGGGAATTCAGAGCAGAGCTAAGGACAATAAAGGTTACCTGCAGCCAGCATTTCAGTGAAGTAAAGCACACCTGAGTGGATTTAGTGTTTTTGTGCATCATGTGTGATTTGCAGGATGCCTTTCAAAGAAAGCCACACGACATCCGTGAAGCTCAGCTGTGTGTGACTGTAACCGTGACATGTGGGGTGAAGTATCACTAATGTAGAAGTGAAACGGCCACATGACCACAGCTGTCCTGTGCAAACGTCAGCCTCAGACAGACTGGGGCAGCCATCGTAGCGGAAAAGCACTGTCTCAGATAGCATGCTGTACTGCTTAGTGTCTGTAAATGAGATAAGGCTGTTAGTCCAGCAGGGTGAGTGGGATCTGAGGCCAGGCTGCGTGGGCAGTAGTACGGGGACAGTGAGAAAATAGCATCCAGAGCCTGAAGAGGAATCTCCGCCAGCCCAAGGCCAGGTCCCCCTCACTCTGCATCATTTGGCAGATCCACCCAAACACCACTCGGTGAACTCATTTCACCAGCTCCCTAAGCGAGAGTTCAGATCTAGGCCTTCAGTTCTCAACGAAAACAACCTCCCAGCTCTCCAAGTTAAAGAATGGCTTCGCTACACTGAACTTGGACACAGGGGCGGAGACCAAGGTGAAGTCTGGCCAGTCAGAGGTGGGTTGATTGGGTTTGTCCGAATTTGGGCGGGTGTCTCATCTTGTTGCTCTGCAGGGCACTGGCTCCGTGACGTTTCCTCGTTATGCTAAGCACCTGTACAGCGAGAGGAGCAGCTGGCGGGGGCTGCAACGCTGAATCGTTGCAGTGGATTGGAAGAGGCGCTCCATCACAGACAATGTGAGGGGCAGGCGAGGTGGCCCCCAGCTTCCTGGAGACAGATGGGAGAGAAACCTGACACCTGCCAGCCGATCAACAGAGAGCCCATGACATTTATTAACTGCCCCCCTGCTGAGTGAGGTAACTGCAGTCAGGTCGCTCTCGGCTTGCGGTGCAGTACAGACTGACTTCACTTAGATACCCGAAAACAGCGACGGATACCTCAGGATGTTAGATTGTCCTGTTAGGATTGCTCTGCGATTAGCTCCGCCCAGTGGCGGTCATGTGATCACCCCTCTGAGTCGGTCTTTCTGTCTGAAAACAAGGCAGCTGATAAAGCCACGGTCACATCAGGATGAATCTGGGAGACAAGAAGGAAATTGTTCAATTTTAGGGCTGACGTGAGCAATTACTGTGGCGAGACGAAGGCTTCTCCGGCAGGTTTACCTGCCATGCGAAGAGGGACCCATACCCCGGGAAGAGCCGAATTGAATTTACGGTGGAGTGGAACCAGTTTTTTTGAATAATTTCCCCCGGTTGTCACCACATCCACACACACTGCCCTGGTACGGGTTTATTAAAGGCAGACATGCAGAGAGATAGTACAGGCACAGATGTGACCGGCAGTTAAGACGGGCCGGTTTGTGACAGTTTGAGGGCTTTAGAGATGGAGCGTGAGGGGGAAGGGGGGAGAGGTCCCCTCTAATCACATTTATCCCGGCTGCACAATTAGGTTTTCCGCGTGTGAGAGCCAGGGTCCCGGCCGACACATGGCAGACAGCCTGAGGCCGCAGTAACGTTAGCCCCGGGAACTCGACGCTCTGTGTGCGGGGGGGGCGTAATGTGACACTGCACCGTGCGTCAGGCCGGCAGCACCTCTTCTCTACAAACGGGCAGGGCGTAGGGTTACAGCGACCGAAGCGTTAGCGCCCTGAGCCGGGGTGGGGGGCATTGGAGGCGTTGGTGGGGGGGTTTGGGGGCATTGGGGGCAGTGTTGGGGGGGGGATTCTGTCTCCCAGTGAAGTGGCTGGGGAGGTGTGATCAGCAGGTGAGGCAGGTGGAGGTGTGGCTTATCATGGCTGCCTTTGGGGGGCTCCTGTGATACCTGTCAGCGGTCAGACACTCACCCCTGTGTGCAGTCAGCCTTTTACCACAGACATCATGGTCAGTGCACGAAAAGGAGAGCGTGCAAAAGGAAAGTAGACAGGTCTATGCAGGAAAGAGGTCCGTTTGCACTCCCACAGCGAGGGTTCACACTCAGTCAGCCTGGCTTGGTGTAAGGACCTGCGGAATCCCCCAACGGAGACGTGACGTATTCCTGTCAGTGGTTATTGCAAGTGTTGAGTGTTATTGTGGTTACTGAGGGTGTAGGATTACTGTTCCATTCCAGCCTCCCTGCTCCCTGTGTTTATCATGCACTGTAAGTGATGTGGCTTCCACTTTCCTGTGGACCTCACAGCACATGACTGTGATGCTGTCTCAGCATGGGCTCTTAAATGTTACATGTAGTCAGGGAGATGGAAAACTGTATAAACAGCTGGGGTCTAACCAGCCAAAAACCGAGTCACTAAGCCAAGCAGGAGAAGCTTTGTCACACACCTGTTAACACCTGTTGACACCTGTTGACACCTGTTGACACCTGTTTGCACATGTCTCACTCTATGCTTCAGGGGATTTCACGCTGAGGCCACACAGTGCTGTTGTAATTGGATTCAGAATGTCAAAGTGGGCTGGATTCGTGCATTACAAAGAGCATACCTAATGTATCACCTCAGGTTAGGTTTTTGATCAAGAAAAGGTTTTTTATTTTGTTACACATTGCTGGTTCAAGTTGCACACAAACTGATTACAAAATGTAATCAGGATGTTTGTGTGAAGCTTCTGGGGTCACAGGTATTCTTCAAATGTACTTCATTTTTTGAATCAGATTATTTTATTATATTATCGAATTTGAATGTACAAGTAAAGTCACTGTTGGTATATAATGGGTGAATGTTTATCTACAGCCTTAGACAGTGTGTAAAACAACATAACCAGTAAGATCACATTTACTGAACTATAAAGAGCAACGGTCGTGCTGATGACAGAATGAATGATTCATGCACTTTACTTATTAATTGTCTCTGTGAAACATGCCACATTGGCTTCAGTGTGTTTTGATCTTGTTTGCTTTGAAGAGCCCACCTGTGTAAAGTGTTCAAGCCCTTGGACGACAGCCATGGAGACCATTTCATTACTGCAGAAGAAAGAGGCTGAGCTGGTTCCAGATCAGCTCAGTCATAAAAGAGATCCAACATCATGCTGCCACTCATAAAGGGTTACTGGTGCAGTAGCAGTGCAGGAGTAGCCAATAACAGCAACTGGTTAAGAAAGCACTGCTTTTCTGAATTTGTAGTTACTTGTGTCATGACAAATTACACTTAGATTACACAGTATTGTCATTTAGGCAGATGTTCTTATCCAGAGCAACTTACAAGTGGATCCAATAAAGTGTCATGAAAAGTGGTACAAATCAGAAGGTGACTGAAGGCTGACCATCAAAGTGAAGCCACTTCCCTCACACAAACATTGCAGCTGTTGGCTTGTCACACAGTCTTAGCGTTGCTGGAAGTTTGCAATACGACGGATCAGCTTTGGCGAGCCAAGCAGGATTGCTTCAGATCTCCAGACGTTTCCTGGAAACCGGGTCACAGTTTCTGAGGTGTTCAGACACACCGACCCTGAAGAGTACAGGTTTCTCAAAGACAATAAACAAATTTTTAATCATGTTTTATTTTTAAGAAACTTATCAAACTGGAGGTGCTTGGTGATTTTCCAGGAAGCTGTATCAAGACCCAGTGCATCAGTGACTACGTTTTTTGCCAGCATGCTCCGAGGTGGTTGTTGTCAAGGTTACCAATGGCTTAAAACGGTTTGGAAAAGCACTGATCTGCCATCTGTAGAGATGAATCCCGGCACTCTGTATATTGAAAGCTCTTGCAGTTCTGTGTCCCGTGAGACCAACGAAATAACCTGTTTTTTGGAAAGGCAGCCTCACTTCTGCCTCACAAGTGTTAAGTAGTCACCTTCCCTGGAATGATTTTTTTTTTTGTATGTTTCTAATGAACTTCCCTGGAGGCTGAAGGATTGTGAGCTTGTTTTACACGAAGTCCCATATTATGTGCCAGGAAACCTGTTCCTTCACACAGATATACCCCCAAGCCACCACCCCCACCACCTCCAACAAAGCTGCTCCATGCCATGGGCTTGTTTGTGCTCTGTTCATGTCCCACTTTGGGCTATGATGAATTGCATAAAGCTTTTTTTCTCCTGTCAGGCTTTTCCCAAAATACAGAATTGGAAATAAATTGACCCATGTTTGTATCAGGCTAGTTATTCGTATGCAGGTAATCAGCACCGACTCCCATGAAGCCCCTGTGATGAATGCACTCCTGTTCTGTGGGGCCGTTACCATTTATCTGTTAGGAGACGCTGAAGGAGCGAACGGCTGCGTTTTGCAGACAACAGCGCAGGCAAAGTGGAGCTGACGTTGGGCGTTTATTCTGAGAGGCCTGTGCACCGATCAGCAGTATGATAAGCAGACAGCACAACAACTGGCCTGGAGGGCCTTCCTTTGAGGAGATGACACTCTCTCGTGTTATCTGAGCTGATTGCTCTACCCATAATGCATTTAGCATCCCAGTTTAGGGTGATGCAGTTTTCATGTTGCCTCATTGTACGGTTTTTATTGACCTGGGAAGCTCATTGTCATTCCAGTGGTACATTTTTTCACTGTTTAATCTTGAGTAGTAGTTTTGTGCATCTTTTGCTTCGTGGAGGTTATCTTTGTAAGCTCTGAGAGTGTATGTATTTGGTGTTAGCAACTTTTTTCTTTTAAGCATTTGCATAGACCTTCTCTGTGGGTCTTTTAGGGGGTGTTGTGAGTTATTTGTCACCCCTCAGGTGCGGAGGGAGACCCATCAGGTATCGTGCGTCAGAGACATTGTCGTTCATGGATTACTCTCATCAGTTTCACACCTTGCTGCAGGGGACTGCTGTGGCCAGAGGACAGCTCTGACAGTCTTGGGTAGGAATTGATTTCAGCTACCCCGAAATGGAGCAAGACTTTTTTTTCCCCCTGGTCCCTCTGATGAGGCTCGTTAGTGAGGGTGAACACAGAATGTAAGACCTTTTCTGCTCTGACAGGCACAGGGCAAAGCTGTGATGAGTAACTTTTGGACAGCTGCTCTCCTAGAAAAGGAATATTCCGCACAGCAGTCTTATATAGGAGAGAGAAAATTATTCCAATGAACTCATTCTTTCATCTATGATTCATATAGAGTTGGACTCTACAAAACTTCTGCGTACAGTTATACCTGTAACAGCTATAGGTGAAGAAGCAGTGGGATTCACATCAGAAAGCATGTCTGTTGTTTTTGACGTTCATGTTTATTGCAGGTTATTACAGGCTATGAGAAGGTGTGTATGTTATCAGGAGACTTGAGCTTTCAGGCTGGCAGATCTAAGCTTTCTGTTTCTCAGTTGCAGTCCAGTCTGATAAACTTAAATAAACCCTTCCATTCTGTCCTTGCTCTGGGTAGTGCATCCTTGTCCTCCATGTGTTGAGCTGCAAACTCTGGAGCCAGTTATAGCCAAATCCCTTCATCTAGATGGACATTAAAGGCCATTAAAGTGGCTGGCATAGCCACACTGACCTGAGGTCAGTGACCGCAGCATCACCAGTGGGATCCACACGGCTAAATGCTGGTTTGGATCGTGTGCAAGGCTGTTGTGGGATCTGTTGTGGCCTTGACCATAGAAGCAGAAGCAGATTCCTGCAGAGTAAGTGCCTGGGTGTTTATTTGCATGCAGTCGCTCCAGCGCAGCCTTGCAGCTGATGCGTCCGCCTGCGTGTCGGTGTGTCGGCGTGTCCGTGTGCAGCCGCGCATTGTTCTGCGCTGTTGCGTGAATTCAACATCCCTGCCTCATCCTGCCGGCACGGGAAGGCTCTTGTAAACCCTTTGATGTGAAATTGACACTTTAGCGGATGACGCTGGGTGGATTTGGTATCGCCAGGCAACCGGGAAAGGTAGCTTTCAGGGATCTTCAAGGCTTGGGGGTATTAACTGTAATGATGCCGCTGGATGTAGGTAGCAGCTTTTGGCTGGGCTCCAGGCTGCTTAGGAAAATTAAGGCCCAGAAAATGGGATTACGGTGCCCCCGAGGGGAGGCCCATAGCCAGATGATGGCTGCTCATCTACTCTTAATTTGACTCCACTCTGCCAGGGTGCTGCGAGTGGAGAAGCCAATTTGTTACCAATTAATGCTCATTAGCCTCACATCCTGCCTCTAAAATGTAATCCTGTTCCCATAGTTAAGGCCGGATCTGTTTTCTTTTAATTATCTCAGTTTTAAACAAAACTCTCTTCTGTTGCTGTTCCTCTTTCAATGGGGCCTTCTGTTCTTTGTCTGAGTTTGATTTTTAGGCACGCTTACTTTGACACAAGTAACGGCAACATTTTGAGCAACAGATTTGTTTATCTCATCCTGGCACATAACAAACCCTCTCTCAATATTACATTGTAACCCAGCGGCTGTTGTTGCAATGTTGCAGAAACGCTGTGGGAATGTTAGTTGATGTGAGTAGACGCGTGAATCAGTGGTGCAAGAACACATATGTCAAACATAAGGGTGCAGAAGGAGTAACAGCACAGACATAATTGCTACAAGCCAGTCTTTTAACACTGCGGACCCTATAGAGGTCAGGTTGATGCAGACCTAGTTTATATAAACGTCCCCTGGGTCTCAAGATGAACGAGGTGGAATGATTACACGGTTGGTGATATTCCTCTTATCTGCTCCTTACGGTTAGCAAATATGATTTCCCCCGCTGAACGGTATGAAATGTAAAGGACACAGTGTAAATATTGACTTAAATGAAACACTGCATCGCTGCACAAACTCCGTCCCTGCAGCACTTACACGCTTAAACATTGTCTGCTTCTCCACCAGAGGAATAATCGCCTTTTGCATGGAACTAGCTAAATTGATCATTTCTTTTGTTTTTATTTAATTGGTGCCATTTGAAAACATCCTTCCCGCTAATATAAATGCTAATATGAGAAGCAACAACAAACATATTCCCTGCTCAGCATATTCTCCTTAATGTGTCTCTCTCTCTCTGCTGGAGGAAACCCGGCCTCCGCTAGCACAAAGAAGCGCATTGTTTGACTGTGGCAGATCCTTAATGACCCAGCGCAACGCTGGGAATCTCTGGCAACCCCCCCTCCCCTCCTCCTCCTCCTCTCGAAGCCCCTCCCCTCTCCCGCCCCCCGTCGTGAATAATCAGCGGCCCCCTCGTTATTATTCATGAGCTGGAATGTGTGTAGTCATGTGCGCCGGAGCCGAGCGGAGAGAGAGAGAGAGAGAGGGAGAGAGAGAGAGAGAGAGCGGAGAGAGGGAGAGGGAGAGAGAGAGCAGAGAGGAGAGAGAGAGAGAGGTAGAAAGGAGAGAGAGAGAGAGAGAGGGAGAGAGAGAGGGAGAGAGAGGAGGGGGGTGTGTTGCCATGAACGGGAGCCGCTGCTCCAGTGTGTGTGAGAGCGAGACGCGGGAGAGAGGAGCAGGCTGCCGTCGCTGCTGCTGCCGTCACTGACACGGTCACGCGCTGCAGGAGGGACCCCCGCATGCGTCGGCGCGTGTGTCCGCGTGTGCGGGAGAGACCGATGAGACACGCCGCCCCGTCCGACCCGCTGCCTGCCCGCCACGGGGGCGTCCGCGCGCCACTATAATGGGCTGCAATCTGTGCACTTTACGCAGGAGGGAGGAGCACTACAAACTGCTGTACGAGATCGCACAGGTAAGAGCTACCTGAGGCTCCGCGTCCTCCTCGGTCACCTGAGCGTGTGTGTGTGTGTGTGTGTGTGTGTGTGTGTGTGTGTGTGTGTGTGTGTGTGTGTGTGTGTGTGTGTATGTGTGTGTGGGACTGTCAGAGAATGTGACAGGAGTTTCAGATGAAAGAGAGGGGTAATTTACAGCAGTGTTTCTCAACCCTGCTCCTCGCAGCACCCTGTCCTGCATAGCTTCTATCTATCCTTGCAGCTTGATTAAATCAGGTGTGCTCAGCTAATAATATGTGCCACTGATGAGTTCAGTCAGGTAGGTAGAGCAAGGATAGATAGAAGATATGCAGGACAGGGTGCCGCTAGGAGCAGGGTTGAGAGACACTGATTTACAGGACACCTGGATGGAATATTTTGAGCTGAATACAAGGGTCATTTCTTTTAACCTGGACAGCAGATGTGACAGTAATTTCAGCTGAAACAGAGGGGTCATTTGTTTACCTGGACAGTGCATGTAACAGTAGATTCAGCTGAAAGAGAGGGGTTTATTTCTCTACCTGGACAGTGGAAGTGACTAGTTTTAGCTGAAAGAGAGGGGTTTATTTATTTAACTGGACAGCAGATATGAGAGCAGCTTCAGCAGTAGAAGAGATGTTCTATTCTGGAAGTGAGAGCACTTTGAGTGAAAAGAAACAGGGTCATTTTCACCTGGATGGAGAATATGAGGGTATTATCAATATTGAATTAAAGGGGTAGTTTTCACACAGGCAGAGCTCACCTCAGGTCTGTGACAAATGTATTATGTGAGTGTATAGTCATGCACACCTGAATAGAAAAGGCTCTTCTCAATGTGGCTTTGTAGAGCTGCAAAAGCTTTTGTGTGAACTGCAGTTATGAACACTGCTCATAGAAGGAGTTCTCCTCATGGTGTGTAATGTTCTGCCCCTGGTCAATGTGTGAATGAACACATCTGCGTCTCTCAAAGGAAATTGAGTTCAGCATTTAAACATTGCTCTAAGAGCTATGCACAAGTAGCTGGCGCTTTGGCTCGATTGAACTGGCTGGTGGGTACTTTATCAGGGAGCTCTCAGCCTGAATAAAGACCTTAGACAGTGCAGATGGCCCATGTGACAGAGTTAAGCTGTGTTAGAGCGTGCCTGTACACTCCTGACTTTCTGCGAGTGAAGAAACGTGACAGTTGTTTTTGTTCCTGCGGATCTGTCACGGCGGCTTTGTCGGCCCACTGGATTCAGCAGGGCACAGCGTGGGATTGGATCAGAGCTCTGAAGGACCAATCAGGGACACTCTCTGCACGGGTGGTCCGCACGCGCTCAGTTGCGCCGGCCGAGGGTCCAGCGGGGCTCGCGAGTGCAGCTCGTCTCACAGCAGGCTAATTATCGAGCAGATCCCCCCCTCCCATCCGAGGCTATCCTAATGAACATTTTCACGCTAATGTGATCACAGCCTCATTAGCTATTTTGTAAAAGCATTCTGCACATTAATTAGATGTAAAGTGTCTCTTTTTCTAAGCGCGGAGAGGAAATGGAGGATTAACGCTGTTAATTGCTGCCGGCAGCAGCGGGCTTTTGTGCGGCTCAAACGCTGGGCATCGCCAGGGAGAATGACGTTTCGATGCCCGCCTGCTCGTACGCCACAAAGCGGTACGCATTTTGTGTTGGTATTTAGCTGAGAGACTGCCGGGTTAGTCAGAGTCAGACCTGAGGGAGGCTGGGTTTGCAGCACAGTGCAGTGAACGCTGTTCTTCTCGCTGTGTGTGGAAGCATGCGGAGATGCTTCAGAGGGGAACGGAGTAACTGGGGAACTGGAAGAGCCGTGAAGATGCCCAGAGCTGGCGGGGGGAGCCGACGGAGCTGTGCATTGTGCCGATGGGGTGTTGAGTGCGTGCTCATCTCTCCTCTCCCTTCAATGAGGGGGCCCCCCGTCTGCTGGCAGTGTGAGTTCCTTATGTGTGTCAGATACAGCGCGTGGCGTTCCCGCAGTGGAGAGGAGACAGAGGGGTAGCTCTCTCCCTCACTTCCTGCCCTCCCTAAGACGTGTTCGATAACGTTCCCCCGTTTGATCTGGGGAGTTTTCCGCTCGGAGTGTGGTGACGGCAGCAGCGCCCGGCGTGTGGTCGCGGTGGGGGGTCGGGGGGGTTCGGTTGGAGCGCTGCTGGAAGTGTGTCAGTGTGGCGGCGCCGTCAGGAGCCCTCCTGCAGGGACAGCCGAGCGCAGCGCACTGTTTAAACCGGCGAGTTAGGAGTCATTACAGTGTTAACGCTCACACAGCCAAGCTCGCCCTCTCTCTCTCTCTCCCTCTCTCCCTCTCTCTCATTCTCTGTCTCTCTCTTTGTCCCTCTCTCCCTCTGTATCTTTTACTCTTTTCTTCTCTTTCCACATCTCTATTTCCATCTGCTGCTCTCCCGCTGTTCCTCTGCATCTCTCTCTCTAACTTTAACTCTCGCAGTCTGTCTGACTCTGGAACAGAACTCAGTCACACTGACTGCTTACCCACAACCCCTCTGTATGGCCTGAAACAACTTCCAGACGACTGCTGCCGCTCTGGTCCTTCAGCCCTGGTGGATTTGAGAGTCTGGTCTCATTGTTTGCTCTAAGTGCTGCAGGTATTCTGCAGAGGAATATCCTCACTTCCAGTGGTGCACAAAGCTATCCCTGCTGCTCCACGTGTCTTTTGTACAGCCAGCTCTCCAGGAGAGAGACTGCAGGACCTTTCCTCTTTTCATTTCCAGACACATGAACAAGATGCATTTTTTCAGTTTGTTCCAGCTGCCTTTCAACCTTAGTTAACTCTTTTGGTGATCCACTTTACCTGGAGGAAAAAGTGCTTTTGAGATGCAGGAGAAGTAGCAGTGACCTTGTTGGCGTCTTTAAGCCCCTCTCATGTCTGTTGCATGTGTTGTGGCTGAGATTTGCTTTCACGGTGAGCATGGATTTCAAAAGCAGTCATATACAAGTCCAGGGTGTACTTTCAGTAACCTGTAAAAAAGTTTGTTTTAATGCTAAAATGTTTAGTGTTTAGAAAGTGGTGAATCAAACACATGTGGCCAGATTCAAGGTAGCCACTGTGGTGCTTTGCTCTTAACTTTGACTTTAAAATAATTGGTGCGAGGTTTTAGTAAATGTTATCATTATGTGTGTATTTGTTTTATACTTATACATATATATAATCATACTTATTGTGGTTAAAAAATAATATCCACTGTCGTTTGATCAATTTTTATATCAACGTTAAGGACAAAGTGCCATTGATATGAAATGGAATATGGGTCAGAGTTTGCTTGCTGTCTGTGCTTTTAATAGCTTTGTTAATTGAAGTGAATCCGTCACACGTCCAGAATTACTCTCTGACCAATGTTACCCCTTGTGAATTTCACACGCTGTCCGCCTGCTGATGACTGTGAAAAACTTCCACTGTGAGACAAGCAGTAGATGGGCACTTCAGCAAACACAGAACAGAGCTGTGTAACAGGAGAACGTTATGTGTGTAATATGACCTAGGCTTGAATTGTGGTCTGCTTCAGTTAAACTTGTCAATCCTGAAGCTGTGGAGGAGGTTTTAGACTTCAGATCCCGGTATGTGCCTGGCTGGTTGACCCGTCACTTAGGCAGGACCCAACCACAGAGCTGAGGTTTTGCGCTCATGGCTGGATGAGAGCAGGTGCTAGCCTCACTCAGCTAGCCCCACATGCTGTATGTCTGTCGACATCCGTGAGTTAAAGTGAGTTAAGTATGCATGGGCTGCCCCCAATTGCTGGGAGGAGTTGTTCCTACAGCTGCCTCATTACCATATGTAATGGGAAACTCCCACCACGTGCTGATTGGGTTAATGAATCACCCGCTGCTTTTGTTTGCTCAATTTTCATGCATATATTATCTCAGTTTGCAGCACAGTGGTCACCAGGCTTGATTTGTGGCTGAGACGTGGCTGCTAAGTGAGGCTTCTCAGGCCTTGAATGGCCAGGTCAGAGGTCATACCAATTAATTACTGCTAGGCTATGCTAACAGCTGATTGTATGATTATCAGTGATGCTGTGATTTGCTACTACAGGTCTGCATTGTGAATCTGGCACTTACCAAACACAGCATACCACAGTTTGTACCAGTTCGGTTTTCCCCCTTCAGTGTAGCGATCTGTTTTTATTTCTTGCTGTCGTCATTTTCCTACTCCACTTTCCCAATTTTACGCAGATGTTCACATTCCAGTGTGGAGGCAGCAGCACAGTCGAGATGTTCTGTTTCGACTCTGTGGCTTTTTGGAAGTGAGACATTGCGCACTGGCCTGGAAGCCCCGGCCCGTGCTGATAACTGACAGATAAATCAGAAATGAAGCAGATTTATACTCTAACGAGCGCCACCCCTTTAAGCCACGACAGCAGAAAAGAGAAGGGGGATTTGGTTCTTTGATGGTGTGGTCCCTACAGCAGTCAGCACAAGTGAAATTAGAGCACGCTTTGAAACGGCCTCCATTCACTCTGTCTCCAGTTAAGAAACGAGGGCTGTACGCCATTCGAGGGCCGTTCTAACACACCTCAGCGCGACTCATTGTTCTTCAGATGTAACACGCACACACTCAGCCTCTCCCTGGCAGCTGGGTTTCCTGCCCAGCAGACTTCATCTGAAGAGCCGCGCCTCAGTCGTTTGGTAAGAGGAAGTGACAGGTCTCAAATGAGGCGGAGCAGGAATTAATTTCAGCCCGGGGTGGGGAGGGACTCCCAGGAGCCCGGCTCCGGCGAGCGCTGGCCCGCCGGTGTGTGGAAGCAGATGCCCGGTCCGTGTGGCATGCAGCGGGGAGGGGCAAAGGCACCTTGCAGCCCGGGCTTTGCCCTGGTGCCTCCTCTGCAGTGCATGGGGGTAGACAGTGCAGAGGACTCTGGGGCTGCACCCATCAGGCAGAGAGGAGCTGAACGCATCAGAGTCCCACAGAACCTGTACACAGGATTCACACATGCAGTGTGTGTGTGTTTCTGTGTGTGTGTGTGTGTGTGTGTGTGTGTGTGTGTGTGTATGTATGCGTGTGTGTGTATGCGTATGTGCATATGTGTGTGTGTGCATGTGTGTGTCTATATATACATATTTGTGCGTATGTGTGTGTGTGTGTCTGTCTGTATATATTTATATTTGTGTGTTTGTGTGCTTTTGCATGTCTGTTTGCATGTCTGTATGTGTATATTTATTTATGTGTTTCTAGGTGTGTCTGTATGTGTATGTGTGTGTATCTCTATATGTGTATATTTGTTTGTATGTGTGTGTGTTTATGTATATACACTGTGTGTGTGTGTGTGTGCGTGTGTTTGTGTGTGTGCTTTTTCATGTCCGTATGTGCATATAAATGTACATGTGTATATCTGTGTGTGTGTGTCTATGTGTATATGTTTGTAGGTGTTTCTGTATGTGTGTGTGTGTTTCTCTGTATGTGTATATATGTGTGTGAGGAATGGGTTTTGGTGCAGTGGTGCTGTTGAACCCTGGGTTTCCTGTGTCACCCCCACTGGAGCTGCCTCTATCTCCTGACTGTTAGCTACAAATGTACTCATCAATCTTCCACCCCCATTACATCTTTCTGAATGATGGGCCTCCCCCATTAAAACTGATAGGACAGAACAAAGGGGAGAAAAGAAAAATGTGTCGCTTGATTGATCCTGTGTCCAGCAGGAATATTACGCTGAGATATAACATGGGGTTTGGAGCGATCGCTAAGGCGCAATGACAGCACATTAACTGCGGATATCCTGGCTGATAGCACTCAGTCTCGTTCATCACGCAGATCCTGCTCATAACGTATGTCATCCTCGCCGTTTTAATCAGGGTCCGGATATGTCAAAGTCCCGCCTTTGATTGCAGGGGAAATCATGACTCTTTGTGCTGAGGTCTCCTATGGGGCGTGTATGATCTCCACCGTTGGAGGATCATATTAAATGGGTTTCTTCAGTAGTTTACAGACTGAAAAAATGTTAGCAAATCATTCCACCAGCTCAAGTCTAATGTAATTTGTATACTGATGAATTAGTAGAGTCTAAAATATTAAGCAGGGATCAAATTTTTGTTATTGTTATTTTATTTCATCTTTATTTTACCAGGAATTATCCCATAGAAATTTGAAATCTCTTCTACTAGGAAGCCCTGACCAAGATAGCAATAAAACAGCTCCAGAATAAAACAGTAGACAGTCCACATATCAAAAAAAGATGAAAAATAGATCTCAATAGTTATAGAGAGATCAGAGGCACATAGCAAACACTCAGTCATTATTGAGTTATAAGCAAGTGCAGTCAGTAATAAAATCCTCCTTGATCAAATGTTTACCAAAGTATAGAATGAACATCATACTGGAAGTACACAGACACATAAATCATGTATATGAACTGCATATCCATTACTAGGAGACTAAAAATATCTAGATTACTTAATGTCATTGCAATGTAAGGCACAACCATTCACCTCCTGCTCTGAATAAGATTTTCCTCTGAATTCTACACAGACTAGCATGGTAAAGCCCAGAAATAAGCTTATCCGAGAGACAGGCTAAGATATACTCTCAACGAGTTTATCAGCCAGTCCACTAAATCTCCTTTAGGATGGGAGTCCCAGGATCTAACGGGGAATTGATGCATTGACCTTTTTCTTTTCCATTTTTATAAATCCCAATAAGCGCGCGGCTGACCTTTTCAGCTGTGTATCAATCCTTTTAGCCCCTGACCTGGAGTGGGGGGCTCTTCAGAGTCTGGTTTACTGCTCCCTCAAATCTCCTTCATCTCTCAGCCGATGCTGTCTGTATTTATGAGGGCCCTGCCATGCTGAGGGCAGACTGTGCTTCCCTGGAAATCCAGCTCTCTGCTCCCTCACGCTGCCGCAGTTACATCTTTCTTTGGTCAAATTGATCATGTGTAGCTTTCGGTTGGACTGCTTTGTACAGGGACACACATAGCACATTGACACTTGTTTCTTCAACAATCGCTCTTCCTTTGAAAATGCTGTCAGCAGGGGCTTATTCTTGGAAAGCCAGATTGTTGTGTTTGAATGACGTGTCTGAGAAGCGGATGTCATCACAATGACATCATTATCACAGAGTGTGAGTAAAAGCTGCTCCTCTTCTCGTGCGGTCTCACCACTGGGTTACTGATGGAGAATGCAGTTTTACGCCTCTTTATTTAAACCGATTCACCGAACTTGCCAAAATGTTTTGGACTCCATGATCTAGTGACTGTGATGTATGGTGGCGTGTACTTGGCTTCCCATAGCTTCTAGGCTGTCTAATCAGGTTGTACAAGTTAACCTGTGGTAGGGTTTGAATGGTGTTGTGCTCCCGCTCACTGGTCTGGGAGTGTTGTTAGCCTGGTCTGACACTGCTGCTCATTCAACATGAATGGATACACTTCTGGTCTTTCATGCTGGAAGTCACTCTGGATAAGAGCGTCTGCAAAATGAATGCAGTGTAATGTAGATGTGACTGAGTATCTCCAGTAATATTGTGTTCCCTTTGTTTCAGAGCAGGATGATCGTGACTCCGTGCTCTCAGGTCTCCAGAGCCAGACAGAGAGCCAGGAGGAGACATGAGAGGCCTCTGTGGCCGTGCGATTAGCTTCATTTACGCAGGCAGCCGGCGCCCTCGTTAATGCGTCATTATCTGCAGAGGAGGCCTCCTCTTGTCCAATTAATATTTACTAGTCGCGTCCTTTTATGTTTGAGCAGAGCCAAGAAAAGGGCATCCGTTTAGAGACGGACCCAAGCCTGACCCAAGTCTCAACAGAGGTGTAATGCGTGTGTGTTAGGAGGTGTGTCATCTTCGGACATTATTAGCCTGTGGCTTACCATACACCAGACACAGATACGCACTGAACGTTTGCGTTATCTCAACAGCCTTCAACAGACCCTGATTGGCCATTTTTATATGAAGGCATAGCTCGTTGATCTGATTGGTCTCCATACAATGTACCTCTTGCATATTGATGCTTTATGGAAGTAACTGTGGTGCACCTAATTACATCTGGATGGTGTTAGACCGCGTCCTAGCAGGAGCACAGCTGTCAGTCATCATATACAGATGAAGTCTATATGAGCTGTTAAATCACAGCTCTGAAGCTTTCTGAAGCTCACTGAAGCAGCTGATTATTACAAGGTGCTTATCGCGGGATTTGTGGGTGCAGAAACTCTAATAAAAACGCTTAACACCTCGCTCGGTTCTGAGCTGTTTGTTGTTTACTCTTGTTTGCACAGGTACGGAGCCTGTCGAACGTTATCGGCGTGTTAAGCGTTTTTGTTCAAGCACGCTGATAGGGATCAGAGCTGAGAAAATCAGATAGCATGTGGCAAATCCGCCCCTTATCTGCACCATTCGATTACCATGCCTGCGGCTCCTCCACGGCCCCCGCCTGGAGATATCCATCCCTAATGTGGGAGGTGACATTTGGAAGCAGAAGGCGCGTATGGTAAGAGAGGAGCGGGCTCTTCCAGCGCTCTTTGACAGGAAGTAGAAAAAGTCACATGGCCCCTTGTGTAGGCTTCCCTCTGTCCCGCACCCCCACAGTCTGTCACAGAAACATGAGAGGCGTCCTGAGGAGAAGAGGTGATGCTCGGGAAGGGTCAGAGGTCAAAGAGCCGGTGCAGGTGAGACGGGCACGCTGCTCCGTGGGGTCACAGGTCACCCTCTGGGCCGGCCCTGATAAGACGAGAGTGACAGAGGGTGACGGGGCCGGTGGCACACCTCCGCACCCCTGCCCCACGCCGCCAAGCTCCAGGGAGAGACGATAAGGAGCACAATGAATAACCAACAAAGCCAGCCGAGGAGAAGTCATTTGCATTACAGCGCTGCTAAAGGCTCCACTTCACAATAGAGTCTGGCCATGAGAGCTTTTATTACCCTCTGTTAGTGGTACAGCACTCCCCGCCATCGCCTTCGTGTGAGTATACATCACTGGAGCTGCTGCGTTGTTGTACTTGAATTAACAAGGGTAATATGACTGATATGACACTGAGAGAAGCCAGGCTTTTTGATGAGACAAGTCCAAGAGCTTCAGTCGCGTCTACACACTTCCTGTCTGAATGAGCTGTTGTCATTGAGATGGTTGGAAATGTGTTTTTAATCAGCTCAATGCAAAATTAGATCAATTCCTCGTCAATGCAGGGGCAACCCCAGCTGACCCGGGTATTTTGCAAAGGTAATTTATTCCGATTGCAAAATCTATAGCTTTGATGCCGAACTGTGACATTCCACCTAATTCAATTACAGATCAGTAAAGAAACAGTGTTCTGCTCATAAATAATAAATTGCTCCTATTATCAATTGTACCAAATGATGGACTGTTGTTGCCTTTATTTTAATTACCACTGGCCAAATAAAGTTTTTTTTTCCCAATGTTGAAATTGATCTATATGGGGGACAGGCACAAACATTTCAGCACCTAGACCATTTTTAAGAAGGAGTGTATGCTGCTCTGAGCCGAGGTGCTTCATTAGTAACAGAGTGTATTGGTGCGTCGGTAGGCAAAGCAGA
The DNA here is from genome assembly GCA_019176425.1 of Megalops atlanticus. Lineage (NCBI taxonomy): Eukaryota > Metazoa > Chordata > Actinopteri > Elopiformes > Megalopidae > Megalops > Megalops atlanticus. The sequence continues at coordinate 20,291,542 of CM032899.1, forward strand.
TTGATCTGAACCCATACCGCAGCGGACACCTGCCGCAGATCACAACACCAGTCCCCCCTGTTCAATTTCAAGGTGTGCTCCCAGGATCAGATTCCATCTGAAGCCTTTTCAAGTGCTCCGTCGTTGCTTGGCAACAGACATTTACAACAACAACAACAACAACAGAAAGAGAGAAATGCTCCCCTTGACTTGAGCGGATGAGCATTCCTCTGGAATGGTTTTGGCCTTGGCGGCGAGGGTGACCTCACCTGACCGTGGAGCAGAGTGTGGTTCCTCACGCCGTGGCAGCGCCGGGTCCGGGGTGAATCTCTTACTGCCCCCTTCCTCGGGGGGCACTCCATTAGCGTCACCCCCATGGGGCCGCGCCCGTCAGTAACCAGGCAACACATCATCGCTCATGTCCGTTCTATTCCAGCGGCCGTGGCTGTCTGTCTGGTGCCGGAGCAAAAGAGGCGGGTATCGCTCCAAAACGATCCGCTCAGAGGAACGTTTCGCACATGCATTGGGTTTGCTGTGCCCCTGAGTGTGACCATACTACAAAGGAGTCGTACATTGTATTCCAGAGTACACCAAAACACAGACAATGCTCAAGTGCACTCATTACATGACATTATTGTCATTTAGCAGATGTTCTTCTTCATGCATTTATACAGCTGAATGTTTACTGAGGCAATTATGGGTTAAGTACCTTGCCCAGTGGGGAATCAAACCAGCAACCTTTGGGCCACGAGCCCTGCTCCTTATCACTGTGCTACACTGCCGCCCCACTCTGCTCAGGTTTTTGTTTAGCTGTGCCAGGATTGCATTTAAGAGTGATCACGCTTTTCAAGAATGCTGTTGTTGTCCAGTGCTGGTGCAATGCCTAGCAGACGTTTTGAAATCCGTAGACTTTGCTGCATGACTTTGAGAAGGTGCTTAAAGAATAATTGCTTTCTAAACCAGAGGCCTGCACAGGGACGGACACCATGGTTTGCCATCTCCACCAGCTGGCAACACATCACAGGCCAGTTGACTGCTTTGCACAAGGAGCAGAGGGATTCTGTTTGCGGAATAAGCTAATACAAAGATTCAGTTAGCATGTTTTTTAGTGATAGAAAGGTGGTGTTAATTTATGTTGGTTGCTATCAGCCTTAAATATACATGGAATGGCTTAAATCAAAGTCAACGTCAGTAAAGATAGAATTGGTCACATTTACCAAACACCATCCAATTAAACGGCATTATCAATTTAAAGCCTTGGTACACCCAGCCAAATGTTTATTTATTTATTTATTTATTTAGGAGCTTACCCTTTGGAGGAGGTGGCATTTAAATTTGTAGAGTGGGATAATAGCTCAGTGACACATCGTGTTGTCCAGGGGGTGTCCTTGTATGTGGGTTTGCTTTGTTCCGCTGAAATAACCACAGGTTCCAAATCTGTCAGCCTTTCGGGCTTCCCCACGGAGTCCCCCACTTGTTCACGTGGGCCGTGGGGCATGCTGGGAGAACAGGTGTTTTCATTTCAGAGGAAATTACAGTGACCACGGTGTCCTCTCCTCTCTGAACCAATGGTTTTTCAGGGCCATTAACAGGTTTAGGAGACACGCTGAGTTCCATTATACAGGGACGGGCACATGACCCATCTGTGCAGGGAGAGAGGTGCTGAGGTCCTGCATAACTGTGGCCAAAGAGGAGCCGGAGACCAGTGTGTCATGCCTCACACCCCAAACCAGGCCTCTGTTAATGGCAGAATGTTGACCTCTGTGGGTGTGTGTTAGCATACACCTGCTAACTGTTTTGATTAATTGGAAAATTACTGAAGATCATGCTATAATCGTGTGTGATGACTGCACCATGCTGAAATGAGCTGAGTCAAGTGAAAGCTAGCTGTGAATGGCTGGGATGGATATGAATGTCAGAATACACTGAAACACAATATACAGTATGTATAGGACCTGACACATTTTATTGCTGCTTTGTCTTCCTGAACACCCACACTGTTTGATGCCACTGAAGACTGAGGGTGTTTATGTGGTGTTCAGGGCAGAGGGGTTAGTGTGATATTGTAAAAGTGTTTGCCCTAAGTGTTTGCAGCAGGGAGCAATGAACTCTATACGTCACATGGAATATATCTTTGTGAGACAGGACAGGACAGACTCCTTTGGTCTGACTTGTTTATTAATGATATGGCTCATATATTCTAACGGTGTACCGATGAGCTTGGTTTCCTGGCCCCAGTCAGTGTCATGCCTAGAGGAAAAGTGATCCAAACATGGGCAGGAGAGTCACTGGCACCCGAGCAGCCAGTCTCATCTGATTCTGAAATGGTGGGTGCATTTGGAGCAGATGTCCTCCTCCTCTCCAGTTGCGTGGGGGCCATTTAGTCTGCCCGTGAACCCTATATGCAGATGGGCCCTGTCTACCTGGTGGCCTCATCAGCAGGAAAAAGCCTCTGAGTGGAGGTGTGGAGTCCACCTGCAAGACCAAAGACAGACACAGCCCCCACCGAGCAGTCTGACTACCTGCTAACGGTCGCAGTGCCTGCTCAAGCTTGGCGGAACGGCTCTCCAATTAAGCATCTGTTACCCGTGGAGAGCGATCTCCTGGAGCCCACGCTGTTGAGAGACCTGATCCATCAGATAACCTCCCCAGCCCTGCGTCCAAGGCCCTCCTCCGTTACCGCCTGGCCAGGTACGGAGAACTTAATACAGGCGCAGATGTCATTCTGCTCACCCCCCCGCTCCCTCCCTCCAGGTTTCTTACCCAGGAGTAACCTTTCTATAGACTGGGCTCAATGACGAGTCTGGCCCTGATTGCTGACCTCCCGTTTGCCTTATTAAGATGGATCGTCTGGCCGGTAGCCCCGGCGGCCGGTTGCGGCTATCTATTCGGTCGTGTAAATTGCTTAATTGCAGATTAAAGATTAGCGCGGACACGATGGTGCCGTGAGGGCAAGGCAGACAATGCGGTCTGGCATGTTGCAGGCCGCCTGCGTTATTTAATCAGGCCATAAATCTGGCTGGGAATTAAACGGCCGGTCTCCCAGGAACAGAAACGCCAGGGCCCTCTCGCGCAGAAAAAGGATCTTTCATTAGGGTCATTAGTGTGAGGACGCAGGGCCAGACGGGGATGTGTGCGGTGAATATTGGCGCTGCATCCTGCAGGCTGCTGCAGTAATCAGGGGGCCGGTACCTGAGCGTGTGAGCTGAGAGTCTGTGTCCTCATGCTCCTGCTTTTGAGCCTCGGATGTGATGAGCTCACACTGATGAACGTGAATAACGAGAGCCGGACTCCGTTAATCAAACGGGCAAGATTCGTGCTGCTGAATTCAGCTTCGTTTGCACAAAGCACTGTTGGAGGCGCGCGGCGTTCTCATAACAACAGAAATATTGCCCCCGCCGAGACAAAAAGCGGGTGATTCACACGGCGAAAACTTGATCTGCGAAGTGTGTTGTGGTGGTTACACGAAGATGGTAATTGCCGTGTAGCGGCTGGCGGGCTCGTTAATAAACTGCTTGTTAATGCGGTTTGTCATAACCTGTGTCATCCGTGGCTGCGTCTCTGTGAAACTCCCATTATTTATACAGACACTCATTACTCTGTAATGATATATTCTCTGGTTGGACAAAATGTATTATTCATCTGCTGCACAAAACAGAAATTAGTGAGATATTTGGTTTACACAATACCGTGGGCCTGTACTGCTGCAAACTGTCAGAGTGGAAAATAACACTAAAGTATGGAAAATCCAAGCTTAAGAGAAAGTCTCTAAAATGTATGAATTCAAAGGAATTAAAAGGAAATTCTAAAGCCCTTTTAGGTCTTAAGATCATACAATGGCAAAGAACAAGGAGTTGATAGTACATCAACAGAGCCCGAGAGTTCAAAGAGACTTTCCGCTGCAGGTCCCGATCAACCACAACAAGCTGGCAGTTTTCACCCAAGACGGAATGTCTGCAAGGTCTACAGTTGCAATTAATTAGTAAGAAGATTGCAATTAGATCGGGCAGGGATTCTGTTTGTGGCGGATAGAAATTCAACACCTAGAAATAATGCCGCTGCTGAATTGAAAATTGAGACAATGCTGCAAGACTTCAGGCAGTCCCAGTTCTTACCTTTAAGTTTCTCCCAGCTTAATGGTAAGAATGAACATACACTTCAAGGAGCAAGGAACAAATACTCAGTGAGAATGAATGTTAAGGCATTATTCCATTCTCAAGAGCTGAACTGAGAACTGTTACGCATACAGACAGCGTTTAGCCATTGCAGTAGGATACTTTACAGACCCCGGTGAGTCAGCGTCTTGGTCTGGCGTATCCCATGATGCATGGCATGTGACACAGTCCAGTTTCCTAATCACAGCAGTGGAGCATTGGGTTTCATTCTGTCAGTAACGGCATTTACCCACTATTTGCACACACTTTGCCAGGAGCAACCAGCACTTAGTGGATGACAAATATCTAGTTTGCCACTAGTGGTGAACCTCTGGTACATCTCTGGTAAACGTTTTGCCGCTCGTGACAGTCAAGATTTTCCAGATGTTTGCTGCTGCTGGCAAATAGTGATGAACGTGACCAAACTTGGTGGTACGCTGATTAGTTTGCTACAAATTCAGTCCAGGAAACAAAAAGGTATGGTGAAGAAATGAGTTTGTTTTAATAGAATAATTGTATGTGTTAATAATGGTTTTTAAGCTTGCTTTAATGATTTACTGTACCATTATTATACATGAGACGACATTACCATACTACTCTGTGCCGGTAGGTAGTTGCAGTGTTATTGCTTAAACACGGCTCTTTAATCGTATACCACCAAGAAAAGATAGAAGCCACTCCTGGAGCTATTTCCTTCATTGCCTTTTAAACCTTGAAGTATGATCAGCTTTCCATAATTACTCACATTCTGCCAAATGAAGGAACATCTCAGCCAAGGGGGCAGATTTGCTTAATTTATTCTCACCCCACAGAGGTCGAGAAGAAATGCATGAATAGACTTCACATCTAATAAGATTGGGTGGGTTTCCATCTAGTATTGAAGTATATTCTTCCTCTGTTTTATACTGTGCAATTATAAAAAATGAACAAGAGGTTTCACTTCGTATTGATCTCAAAGCTCTTCTTGTAACACCCAAATCTGATTCTCCATTTCTCAGGATATCCGGGTTTTCCATCCACTGGCTTGAAGGTGATGAGAAAGGTGCAGTAAGAGAGAGCTGAGGAAGACACACAGATGTCCAGATGTACAGCCTCACACACACACACACACACACACACACACACACACACACACACACACACACACACACCTTCAGCTCTTTGAGGTTGGCTCAGCAGAGTTCATTAATAGAGAACTTGATTTCTGAAAGTCACAAGGGAATTCAGAAAGTTAGGAAACATCTTAGCATCACGGACATAAGACATCTGCACAGTTGGGGTGATGTGGAAGTCTCTAAATACAGTAATATTAGAAAAGACGTAAGCACTGCCTTTACTGTATGTAAATACTGAGTGAGGTGATTGAAAGGAATGTGATACAGTCACTGTAATACCTCCCGCTGAGGGAGGTTTAGGCTGTGTGGATTCCCTGAGTTCAGACTTTGTAAGCTCATCAGATGCTAACGTCATCGGAATGGCTCCCAACAGCGCTTTAGCAACCTGACTCTTCATCAGAGAGGAGCGTTTACATGTCAGACACGCTTCAGTCTCTCTGCTTCTCTCTCTCTCTTCGCTCTCTCTTCCTCTCTCTCTGCGCGCTGTTGTCTCCCTGTTCATTAATGAGATTTTACAATGATTTTAAATGGATGAAAGAGCCTGAAATTGGTTACCAGTGTTAGGCCTGAAGCCCCCATTGCTAATTCCAGCCCATTGTCCTCTGAGGTGTTGGGTGTAATTAGGCTAAGCTGTTTTCTTGAGTTTACTAGTCTTTTTGTGTCGTCACACCTGTCCTGTTTGTTGACATTGTGGATGCAACACTAATTACTCTGTTTAGCGATAAGTGATAATGTCTTCAAGCCCTCTGGATGAATGCAATCTACCCTGGCTCTTTATCGGGGCCTAGTTTACAAAGGTATCTTTAGCAGGTGGACTTGTGAAGACCCTGCACATGGCAGGTGATTTTCCTGCACATGGGTTTCCACTTTCCACATTACTCCACGGCTCGCTGCTAATGGCCCTTGTTTGGCAAGACCTGGTTCAGACAGTAACCTGTCTTCTCCCATCAACACCACATCGCTTCCTACAACACACCGATCTCGCTACAGCAGAGAAGCACCTCTCTGCAGGGTTTGTGTGTGTGTGTGTGTGGGGGTGCACTGTGGCTGGGGAGTTTTAGAGACCCCTGCTGGCTTCCACTTACCAGCTGGTGCTGATCAGAGCTCATCAGCAGAGCGGGACAGCCTGACCGGTCAGACTCTGAGGGATTATTCTATGTGATCATACAGCACGCCTCACCCCACAGCTCTGTCTCCCTGTAATGAGACCCTCACTGGCTGTGATACTGCAGGCCCCTCTGACAGAGAGAGAGAGAAACTGTGTCTTTGTCTCATGTGCCCAACCTTCTCTCATTATGTAGATAGTGTTTCTCCGATGCAAATTACACGTAATGCGCTGTTTGCTGAAACTTTGAGCGCTAGGACGTGCATGCAAATGATCAGGCTCATAGTGGTTTCAGATCCTTTGGACAGCGGTGAGAGCTGGCTTGGCAGTCCACAGCTGGGTCCATCTGGAGCAGCACCCATGCAGTGTCCAGCATCCAGAATCAGAACCGCCGATATCCATTCACCCGTGAGCACCTTCCAAACTTTTCTCTGCAGGTAGTGGCACAAAAGGACGTGTTGTCGGAACGCACCATCAGAGTGACCAGTGAGTAAGGAAGCTGTAGGCTTTTAGACCAAATGTTTGGTATTATTTACTTTGCTTCTAATTACCCATGGCAGCTTGGGCAGATGGTTTATGTCACCATATCGGTTCATCCTGCCAGCTGAATTCTGAAATTTGAGATTGGCAGTCACTTAGAGAAACAGCTGAAATGCACATATGAACTAACTGCTTCCAATGCCAGATGCTGGACACCATTGTAGGAGAGTCACCGCAACAAATTTTGCCTCGTACTGAAAAAAACTTAATTAAGCCTTTATTTAAACCATTATTTTCATTGCTTCATTCTCACTACAGTGTATCTAACAAAAGGCTACAGTAATTACCTCTCATTAATACTCTGTCACCCATAGATATGTGTGATAAAAGAATCTGAAAGAGCACAATGAAACATCACCTTGCTGAATGTGAAGTTTGTGTGGGTGAACGTACTGTCCTCATCATTGCTGATACAGAATATTAAAGGCGCAGAGATGCATGAAGGAGTCCCTGTGCATTGTTTTCAGCTGGTTGGAACAGGTGAAGAGTAGATGGGGTTTATGTGTGTATGGGGGGAGCTGAAGAGAGATGTGATGAGTGGGAGATGAAGGCAGATTCTGGCGATCGCCGCTCGGTGCTCGGCTTGTGTTCCTCCGGCCAGCTGCCACGCGCCCGGTGCTTGGTTGTTTATTTAGGCTGGTCCGAATGAAGCAGCGGCCAGGCGCCAGGGAGCTGCGCTGATCACACGCCGCCCGGGTTCATTAGGGACACCGAGCTGCAGACGGCGGGTTTCTCAGCCCCGCCGCGGAGCACAAACAAACAGCAGCTCAGACAGGCTTCCCCCTCAGCTGCCGCTCTAATGAAATTCCCTCTAAACGGGTCTCCTCTGGCTTTCATCAGCCGAGCCGCGCTCCAGCGCAAATCTCAGCCTGATTCCAGAGACGCTGCGCAGACCACTGCAGCTGGGGCTATATCAGAGGCTGTGCGCTTCTCTCGCTGTCTTCTCCTGCTTCTCTCGCTGTCTCCTGCTTCTCTCGCTGTCTCCTGCTTCCCTCGCTGTCTTTCTCTGCTTCTCTCGCTGTCTTCTCCTGCTTCTCTCACTGTCTCCTGCTTCCCTCGCTGTCTTCTCCTGCTTCTCTCGCTGTCTCCTGCTTCCCTCGCTGTCTTCCTCTGCTTCTCTCACTGTCTCCTGCTTCTCTCGCTGTCTTCTGCTTCTCTCGCTGTCTCCTGCTTCTCTCGCTGTCTCCTGCTTCTCTCGCTGTCTCCTGCTTCCCTCGCTGTCTCCTGCTTCTCTCGCTGTCTTCTCCTGCTTCTCTCGCTGTCTTCTCCTGCTTCCCTCGCTGTCTCCTGCTTCTCTCGCTGTCTCCTGCTTCTATACGTTTCCACTAAAGAGCTTTTTAGTTTAGAGGAAATTTGAATACGTATGAATCTACATTTTTTGGTACACCTTGTCACAAGTTCAGCAATCGTGTGAATTGAAATAAAAAGCATTGCTTGTTCGTCAGACTTAAGGTGTGTAATGTGCCGTAGCAGTTAAATACAGTCAGTAGAGTCAATTTGCAGGCATACTTCCAGGAAAGAGACTCAAGGTGTCTAGAAGAAATTAATATATTTACAAAGCATAAATCAGTGGTCCTTTCCTCAGATTTGCTATGCTTACAGTATAGGACAGCTCTCAGACTTTTTTCCAAGCCAAGACAATTTCACTGTTCCACACAGAATATTACATGCGCAGTGTAGAAGTTGCCAACATGAGGTGTTTCACAGTATGTTGACTTTTGATATATACATCTTTCAAAAGGAAAAAACCTTGGGAGTCGACTGGAAATAAAGTACAGGAGCAAACTTCTCATCTTCAGATTCCATCAAGACACACACGTTTCATTAACCTCGGACAATTAAATCTCCATTTAACTTCACTTCCAAACGACGTGCTGCATGGAGTATCACTTAACACAGCTGAAAAATGATACATACCCTATTGTATATTTGCATAATTTGTCTGTAATTGCCAAAAACCTGCCTTCCTCCTTGTGTAATTATCTGGTTAAATGGAAGGGAGCTCATTCTCTCAGTGTGAGGTGAAAATGTTGAAAATGAGTGTGAGGAATTTCAGTGGCCATTAAATATTTTTCGCACCAGGGTTTATCTTACAGCATTTTTCCTGCGAGGATTGCTGCTGGTATTGCCAATGACATAGGCCCTACTGTCCATTTGGTGAGGCCATTCTACCTAACTGACCTTACACAGGCAGCACGTGACGGCGGCTCAGTGCTGGATTTTGCGGAATTAAGCCAACAATATTCCAGTGAAAGACTGGAAAAGACAAAAGCTGCCTTGATTTCCAGGTTGCTTTGTGTGTGCAATTAATGGTGTGTGTCATTTCCCATTGGCACATATGGTTGTGTGCCACTGGTAGGGTGAACACGGCCGTTCAGCTCTCAGAAGTGCCTGCTTGTGGGCACACCATGTGCTTTTCCATCAGTACAATGCAAGCACTAAAGCAACACCAAATGCTACCAGTGTTCTGAAAGCACATTCAGGCAGTAACGGCATGCAGATCATTTGGCACGTCTGGAAGGATGTCTGTTGGCGAAGGGTGGAGGGTTTATAACTTTTTTTCAATATGAAATAAAATAATGTTGAATATGTTCAGGAAGACACAACGTTTTTATGTATGTTTTGTAACCAGAAACACGCTTGTAATTTTTTTTCTCCCTAATAGAACTAGCAGAGGTGTCATGATTACATTGGTACATGTGACAGGGGAGTTGAGTTAAGTAGAATACATTCTCAATTTAAAATAACAATGAATTACAAATGTAATTCAAAGGAGTATGCACCCAGGCTTATACAATTCAATACAATTCACTAAGGTCTTAACGTCTGTCCCAAGACAAAAACACTCACTTAAGTTGAAGGCAATTAAGATGAAGGTTGGGAAGACATGCAAACAATACATGAGTGAATAGCATGTCGAGTGAGAAAATAGGTCAAATTTGTCCCCCACTGCCCTACAGGGAACAGGATAGAGTGTGACAAATGACCCAAGGCACTGTGTTTGCTGTTTTTCAGGCTGTAAAGGGTTAAAGGCAGTCCATTGCTTGGTTCTGGTTGAGATGTTGGGGGGATTGCCAAATTTCCCCTGTGGCCCAGTCACTTTACTGTACTTCCATGCTGATGGAGTCACGCCTTTGATGGTCTCTTTCATGGTCTCTGTGATTTATATACTCATAACATCTTTACTGTATCGAAGTGACGGCCATATTTTAGGTTGACACTTATTATTGAAATGAGACTTTAAGGGCTGTGAATGGGAGCCGCGGTAGATGGGGAAGCCGTCTCATATCACTGGAGTCCCAGGCGTCAGAAACGACCTCCCCGTATTCACAGCCTCTCCCCAGCTCCACGTTCTCCTCTCACCTGGACACTACAATCCTGTCTTTCTGTTTGGCTTTTTATTTTTGTTTTTTGGTAAAAAGGTGAATTGATTGCATTAAATTATTCTCATTTAGCATACACTCTTATTCAGAGTGACCTCCATAGGTTACAGTTTTTTTACACGTTATCCATTTAAACAGCTGGATATTTACTGAGGCAATTGTGGGTTTAGTACCTTGCCCAAAGGAACAGCAGCAGTGTCCCAGCAAGGAATCCAACCAGCAACCTTTAAGTCACAAGGCCTGCTCCTTATCATAATGCTGCACTGCCTCCCCATGATTACATAAGATAATCAAGTGTTGTTAATTTTGTGGCTGTGCCGGGCTTCTGCGGTTTTGGATAGGTGGTGCCGTGTCCCTGAGGTGGCAGTGGGCTTTTCCAGGAGTCTCAGTCCGGTGGTATCCCCTCCAGCTGAATGCCAGTGGTACAGGAGCTCTGTGAGGGTTACCTGGACAGCCGCCTGCGCCCCCTTATGTCAGAGATGCTGTTCGCTGTGTGCCTTTGCCCTCAGCACTGTGTGACGCTTCCCTCTGTGAGCAGGGACAGCCAGGCACGCTCTTCACCCCGCCCTCTCTCTCTCTCTCTCTCTCCATACAGCTACCTTTCCGGCTCACACCTGCCCATGCAGGAGAGATTAAGACAGAGACGTCTAATCACCTGCATTTACCACTCCTCTTCCACCCGAGGCTGAGTGACCTACATGCTACATTACATTGTTGGGCAGACGCTCTTATCCAGAGAGACTTGCATCAGTTACAGTTTTTTACAACGTTATCCATTAATACAGCTGGATATTTACTGAGGCAACTGTGGGTTAAGTACCTTGCCCAAGGGTGCAGCAGCAGTGCCCCAGCAGGGAATCGAACCGCCAACTTTTCGGTTACGAGTCCTGCTCCTTAATGACTGTGCTACACTGCTCTCTCCCTGCATGCATTTAAAATCCCTGCTCCCCTCTCTGTAAAACAGCACACACAGACCTAGGAGTGAGAGCTGTGCTCAGTGAAAAGCTGGACATTCTAGCACATTCTGGGACATTCACACATCACCTGCCCATACACAGAGATGAAGACAGTGTCTCTGTTAGTGAAGTCCTGTTGTGACATATCAGTTAGTAGCTATTAACATTGGTAGTGAGGCTCTTCCAGTTATATCTGATAGCTGTTGTCAGCATAGGACTTTGCGTGTGTTACTTCAGTTACAATAATATTTAATAAGCATTTCATTTTATGTTTGGTTTTAAAAATTTGTGGATTGAGCACTACTTCAGTTAATGACTCGGTAATTTTCATACACGCTGTGACACACAATTGTCTCTAAGTAAAATACGGGGAGGCCGTGTAAAGTCATTGAAACTACGAATAAACCTTTTTCACCGAGGCGTAGTTTAGCATTCCTATGCTGTGAAGCTGCATATGTGGTTAATTTGATGCTGTAAAAGTGTTAATGGGGTATTAAAGAGTATTGCCGAGAGCTGATTGCATCGCCACCGTTTCCTTTTATAGGGCTGCATTAATCACCTGCCGCCTGCTATACATCACACATTAGCAGCTCTGAGCGTTCGCGCCTAAAAAAAAATAAATAAAAATAAAAAATAAATGAATAACACGCCAAACAGGAATGCTTAGAGTGGAAATGCAGTCTTACACAATGAGCCAGTGGCCTAGTAATCATCCCTTTAAGTAAATTCTGCTCTCTGTCTGTTAAGGAATTGAACCAAGACCCTGGGAGCAAAAAGTCACAACCTTGACAGCAGAGAGGCCTCAAGGGTCAGTCCTCCTACCACTCTTTAAATTCTACAGTAACTTTGTCATCAGAGCAGGTCTCTAACAGCAGCTCCCTTTGAATGCAGCTGTCCTACAGCTGAAACTGTCCCTATGGCACAGAATGGTTCATTTTTAGCATTGGTTTTCTGCTTGGTGCTCATTTACTGTGTAAATGTTGCTCTGTACCTATATTTTGTGCACCTGCCATTGTTGTTCCTGTGATATGTTTTATTATATCTCTGCCTGATCATTGTAAGTTGTTTGTGTAATATGCTATATTCAAATTGATATTAATATTTTCACCTTAGTTGAGGCTTGGTAAAATCTGAATCAGTGAGTCAATAATAAGCAATGAATTGTTGGTATTCTGTTGTATAGTACCAATCATCAGGAGACATCAGGAGATGTCTGTTTTGCTTCTGCAGGAGAAAGGATGGTGGGTTTTGGTATAGGACTGGGCTATAGGATTAGGATTAGGATCCTAGGGTTAAAGGGATTTTGTGTTAGAAGACCACTGCTGTCTCATTACTGGTTCTGTTCACATATACAGACACACACATACACACAAACAGATGGACAGCCACAGAGCTTATCACTTTCACCAATCCCCAGACATTCTCACATTCCAAGTTCACACATATTTCATTGGCTGCGAACAGTGCGATGAATTTTTTGGAATGAATGTGATGACTTAGCTCATGGGTTTGACTTGGCACAAAACGATCAGGATATTTACTGGCTCTGTGAGGAACATGGAGTCTTGAACGCCTGTTGTGTTTTTGTGTGTAAACTATTCAGTAGTCATTAGTATGCTTTGCTAAGAAATTCATTCAAGAACAGGCTTTGTTTACGGCAAGGGTGTTTATGGGTGAATATGGATCCATACAGTCTGCGCTTACAAGAGTTCCTGGTCACTGATGATGTCATTACTGTCTTGTGCTGGTTGATCATGTGGCTCTGTGTTGTCCATGGACAGGGAAGGGCAGGATCAGAGCATCATGGGAAATAGATGCAGCACCTCATTCTAGTGGTGGTCCACTCCGCTCAGTCCACATCTGGCAGCAATGAGCAAGCTGATGAAAACAGAAGCCCCATTAGGTTCAGGTATAATCAAACCCTGATATGCGCTGCCGTGCGCTTTAGTTAATATTCTGCTGTTGATTGTGGATTAATTAGTCCATCTGGCACTCATTACAGTGGTTCTTAAGCCCCTCCCCCTTCTCCGGTTTCAATAAGGTTCAATATTGTGCTGCACCAGTGAGAGGCACAGAGCCCTCATAGGTCAGATGGCACCATGGGGAGGGCTGAGACCATCATGAACAATGCGTTTATCAGCCCTGACTCCTGAGCGTCTAATCTCTCAGTTTCCGAGTCCGGCCCCACAGCCGAGAGAGCTGGAACGAGCAACGTGAGGTAATTACCCTCAGCCAGGTTTCAGGGCGCTTTGTGCGCTGCAGAATTTAGCAAGTGCTGACGCTGGCTGGACCTGAAAGAAAGAGGGCTTTCGAGCGGTGCCAGGTTTCGTACCACCCCCCATCCCCCCACCGCATCCTGTGGCAGTGTGCTATCGTGTTGTTGGGCCTCCTTCCCAGAGTTCTGACCCACTTTATCAGTCTCACCTCACACAAAGGTCACTGTCACACACACTGGGGAGCACCTGAGGACAGGGTTCTGCACTCATGGTTCTGCACCGTCAGCACTGCTGCACTAAATAGGACAGGTATGTTGGCAGAAATTCACAGATCTGGTGTTGGCCTCCCAGCCCGCAGTGTAGCACCGAGTCTAAAGGAGCTGGATCTGTGACCAAGGGGCTTACAGGTTCAAATCACGTGTGGGATACTGCTGCTGCACTCCCAGGTAAGATGCTCAACCTGAACCTGCTAAATGAATCGGTAATATTTGGAAAGTAAGCTATGTAGGTCACCCTGGGTTAGTAAATAATGCAATATGTTTTATAAACAATCTGTTCCACATATCAGCAGGGACTTTTACATTCATGATTACGTGTGTAGGCAGTCCGTTTCTAAAGGGAATCATTCTTGAAACCTTTGAATTTTCGTTGACTATATTGAGCTGCAGCTCTCTGAGTATACCAGTATGTATTCGTCATGAGGCAATTCAGACCAGCTGGATGAACACTGAGAGAATCAGTTTGCAGAAACTTTTTTTCAAAGGTGGCACCACAGAAACCTGTCTGGTCACCACCTACCTGTGTCCCAGAGATTCCTAAATGAGAGGGCATGACAGTGGTCCTTCACTGATCCATCACAGCCCACAGCTGGCACTGTCCTGACAGCCGCCGAGGCCGGCGATACCTGCTGCTGCCTTGCAGGAGATCGGCTCTCCCCTCATCAACCAATCATGTGCATCCACACGTCCAGCATACACCTGTGTTTGGCACCGGGCCAAAAGCCTTCAGGCAAATCACTGCAGCTGTCTGCAAATTCCCAAGACTTACTCTCTTTCTGCCCTCCTTCCTCCACTCAATTTGGGGAGTATATTTGGGTGGAAAAAAGAAAAAAATTCAGGTATGATTTTTGTGCATTTTGTGCATCCATCTCTTTTATGGAAGATACTTTGAAAGAAATACCCTGTTAACGAAATGCCACATCTTACTGTGAGTGGTGTGATTTGAGAGCGGTCCTGGGTTGACCTTACAGTCAGAGATTGGACTTGTTATCTTGAGTTTATTATAACACAGCCCCGCTCCCTGAGGTACACCGTTGTGGCTGTCTTGTTTCGATCTCATTACAGAGCTAAATGGAGCGATGCCTTCTTTATTTTCCTGCTGCCACACACATGTATTCAATCCCATCAGCAAATGGAGGCCTGTTCTGTCCAATTGATCATTGAAGATGTTGGTTCACTGGTGCGGAACTATTCTATGTGTCTCCGCTGTCTTCCGTCAATACTAATATCCAGAGGAATTAGCAATAAGCACTATTGAGGGTCTTTGGAATAATTTCCCATTGGTTTTGCCATTTTGTTGTGTTTTAGTATTAGGATTTGTTATTTGATTATTGAAGTAATTGGTCCCTGTAGGTTATGACTACAGAAGCTTTGTATCTGTTTTTGAAGCCGCAGAACCATGAATATCTGTCAGCACTGACGCTATGTAGATGGGCAATATTTCAGAATTGTTTCTGAATGTTCAGTCACCTTATAGCAATAACTCTAATCTTAATGATATCATTTAGTTGGTGAAACACTAACAGTGGGTGTCTGTTTGGGAGGATGGGGGGGGATGTCATTTGGTTTGTGATGATCTGAGAGCTCTCTTGTAAGTAGTCCATGTTGTTGGACTCACAGCTAACAAAGGGTAAGGGTGGACCCCACAGCATCCTTACCTAGCTGAAAATACCCAGGCTGCACCTCTTCCTCTCAAACCTTCAGGTCCTGTTTTCTTTTTTTTACTAAACATCCTTATTTCCAATGAGGAACAAGGATGTTGTTATTTATCACTAAAGTAAGAGGAGCTCTAACTTATACAGACTGTGTGTGATTAGAAGTGCATTGAATACGACCTGGCAGTAAAGTAAGTGAGAGAGGTTTGAATCTGTGTGTGGGTGCTGTTAAATGCCGGGTCTCTGGGGGGGGGACTGGCTGTGAGAGTGCGGGGGGTGTTTGGAGCGTCGGTGCACGCTAACCCCTGCGGCCCCTCCTTCATCTCCCCCGCAGGTGAACGGGAAGGACCTCTCCAAGGCCTCGCACGAGGAGGCGGTGGAAGCCTTCCGCAGCGCCAAGGACCCCATCGTGGTGCAGGTTCTGCGGCGGAACCCCGCCTCCCGCTGCCATGGCAACCCTCAGGAAGTCCACCTGGTGGACGTTTGCACACAGACCGACATCACCTTCGAGCACATCATGGCCCTGTCCAAGCTCCGCCCCGCCACGCCCCCGCTGCCCGACATCTGCCCCTTCCTGCTGTCCGACAGGTAAGCCAGCCCAGTCCTGATGCGCTTCCTGTCAGTGTTTATAGCTGCTGATCACTTCCTCCCCGTACCAAGCAACTAGAGCAGACCCTGTGACCCTGGCTGAAGGCCTAAAATAGGTTGTGCCATAGACAGAATCATTTTTTTCATTGGTTGTCACTGGTTAGAAGGAGAGAAATTATGTACAAGATGAAATTTAGAGTTGTAAGTATAGCTAGACGTCTACCAAAAGGACAGTGGTATGTAAATATAAATGTAAATTTAAGGGCTTTTTACATGAAGTTGTTGAGTTAATGGTGGCTGTTGGAGGGTAGGAGAGTTTGTTAAGTGGATGATTAATACCATACAATGTCCTGCAGAAAATCGACTGTCTAATTCATTGTTTGCCTCCACTCTCATTTTAAACTTAGATATGTGATTTGAATTCTGAGTTTCGATTTTGCAATTAGGTTATCTTCTTTTCCCTCCATCATCGCTGATAAATGAAAGTGAATAGCCCATCAGCATGTTTTATAAATGAGAAAGATACTTTACCTCAGTTTGACCAGAACGTCCTCGACACCGCCTAGTATCCAGCTGCTGTTTAGAAGTCAATCTGTGAAACATAACCAGATTATTTCCCTTAAAGGTAGGTTCTGTGACAATATAAGTGCAACCCAGATCACAATTATTATGTAAAATGAGTAAATGAGTGTAGATTGAATTAATTAATTAAAATAATCCTTTATAAGCTTCCTGGAGGAAGAGGTATTTACTTGGATATACCAAGGATACCACCAAGAAGTAGATCTTTGAGAAAACCCCAAAAATACATATAGACTGTACATGTAGACTAGATGTTTAATAAGAAACTATAGATGTTTATATGTGTCTCATGTCTTGCCTTTCGAACTCATTCAGCGTGTAATAATTGATACTGCTTAACAAATTAATTTGGCTTAATTAAGAAGCTGGCAAGGGGCTTCAGAGCCAATGGACCAATAAAAACAGGCCACATCACGCAACATTTATTCCCATTCCATCCCCTGCCCACCACTGTCCCGAAGACCAATCACCCTACACAGGAAGTAAAAATGATTTGTGGCCTAACGTGGGATTGGCAGATCCAGGATTCAGTACACTGTGTAGGTGCTGTTCAGGCCTCTATATGTGCCAATCCTCCGGAGGCAAGGAAACGCATTAAAACTCCACACTATACCTGGATTTTATAAACAGACACTCTTGGGAAAAGGTACAATATTATAAAACATTAACCACGCCAGCTTTATCTTTGTGATGGGCTGGTGTTCCAGTAAACCTGTCTGCATCAATTTTTCAAACATTTATGGGTCTGTTGAGAAGTATTAAATGGAAAAAGTAAACACGAGGACCCGTTAATCTTTCTTCATGCAGTAATAAAAAAATTTGCAATTCATATTTTAATAATATCGTCTTTTAATCCATTATTTTCTCCTTGTAATTTCATTGTGAAACTGTTTTGTGTAATCGTGTGTATTGTGCTTGGTTTATTGGTGTGGGGAGAGAATGGTTATATTTTGCATTTTGTTATCCAGTGAGGAAAGTTTTGTGCCCAAACTGCTCTGCAGAGAATCCTGAGGTTTTCCTCTGGGAGCAACAAATGATGTTTGATAATGTAAGGTTGTGACACAATTCTCTTTTTTCTGCCACATGTGAGGGAATTTTCCCACTAGTTTTGCAAAAGCACAAAGGGAGCTTGGATTGAGTGAGCCTGCACCATTCTGTGCACCCACAGTGTTTAATTAGAACCCACTCTCACCCTTTCATAAGATAGTCGTTTGAACTGAGGGACAATCCCCTTTGTTTCACCAGGTTTGGCCGTCGAAGCACAAAGACAAAGGAAATGTTCTCTGTCTGCTGTGTGCTGGAGAGAGACTCATTACAGGGATGTGTTGTACTGAACCCTTTCTCTGTCCACAGCTGCCACTCATTCCAGACCATGGAGCAGGAGTTCTACGAAGACAGCGAATACCTGTCCCACATCCCGGCCGATGGAGACAGAGGGGAGGAGTTTGAGTACGAGGTACGGCTCGGCTAAGCTTCCTGTCTCTTTTTTACAGTGTTAATAACCTCTGACACACCGGTGTGGAGCAATACCACGTGCCTGTACCCCTCCCGGGGACGTTGTTAAAACTGACTTTGCGGATCAGCTTCCTGAGGTGATATGGGTGACAGGTGAGGTTTTATTGGCTGGACTGGGCTTCACAGGTTGTGAAATTGGTCAGGAAGGGAAACGGGACCCAGACAGCAACATGCCCCTCGCTCTGGCCTTCTGTACAGTGCTGCTGTCTGCTTCTCTCAACACGGCCCGATTCCCCTCATATTCCCTTTATCAGTTCACCGCTGAGAGGATACCCATGCAGTGGGAGTCTCTCGGCCGGTGCTGTCCACTGTAATCTGCGGCCATTGATTGGGCACGTCTGTAAGAGTGTCTTCTATTGACAGCAAGCTGACTGCCGTGTGGGGAATGGTTGTTGATCCAGATTGCGTATGACCTTTTTGTGTTTGATTACACCAGTGAAAAAGAGAAGGTTACAGCTTCAAATCCAAGGTCGGTCACTGCTGTTGTATCCTTGAGTACGGCACTTAACACAAATTGCTTCATTTATGCCCTGTCAGCGCTCTCCACGCTCAGGTGTTAGTGAACCGTATCTTGTTGCTAAGGGCAGGTGAAAATGGTGGTTTGCATTTGTGTCTAATGTCTGCGGGCTTGAACCAGGACCCATTCCAGCGATGTCAGAGGCCAGCATTCTCTGCAATTTGCAGACCTGCAGGTATACCTTGAGGTGTATACCTTCAGCTACCATAAACACAAGAATAGCCCAGTTACACTGAGGCAAGCACAGCAGCCCTGTAACCATGCAGCTGTTTAAACAGGTAAAATAAAGATGTGTTCAGTGCATTTCACTCCAGATTAGGACCTGTGATAAGAAAAGGAGTGATGATAACACGGCGTGGTGACAGTGAACTCATCAAACGAAAGAGACCCCAGGGCCTGATCAGCCTCGAACCCGTAACTCAAGGTGCCTGACAAATTCCCCACCCGGGTTTCCAGCGGTGCAGAACGACAGCGCGGATTCCCGGGCCCGTTTGACAGATGACATCATCAGGGCCGGCTCTCGGATGCAGACGTTGATTAGACAGATAATAAACTGCCTCTTACAGCAGCTCAGCTGTCTGGATCAGCAAAGCCGTGGAGCTCGGTGGCGCTTGGCGGCGTTAATGTGCTTTGTTTCCGAGTCATTGAAGAGCACGCAAACTGTGGCGGCGTGAGCGATGTGCAGTGATTAAATTTCCCTTTGTTTCATTTACATTTTCTGAATGCCTCCGCACACCCAGCCGGAATAATTTCCTTTCTTCTGACGAGATTTGCCCATCCACTTGTGTCTCCACGCGCCGCATTAAGCCCATGCAAATATGTATAAAGCATTTTCTTTCGGACTCATTTTCTATTAACAAATCTTATTATGTCTCGTGCTCATTCCGTTACGCTACCTTTTATTTCACGCTTGGGAGGCTATTTTCCATGCTAACTGACTTAACACTTCCCTCATATAATATATCTTCTGAGGCGTCTTAAAACTGAACACCTCACCCAAATACACTCTGTTCCCCATTGCACTCTCACTGAGAGATAATTACCCAGTCAGATAAAATACAAAGTGATAACATTGCAAGAAATTAAAAACAGCAGTATTTGAATGTCGGTTATTGCTCAAGGTTTCTGTATTTATACAACACCTTTTAGTATAACAGGTGCACATTGGAGGAAAGCTCCATTCAGACTCGGTATGTTACTTAATCACTTTCCTCATTCCTCACCATGAGTAATATCACCATAAAGGGACGCCAGCCTCAAAACAAATGCTCAGATACTTCTGTGCTGGAACACAATGCTATCAGATATCAGCACTTGTTAAAATTTACTGAAGGGGGGATTTTAGCATCGGTGAATAATTTATTAGGCAGACGTTCCTAGGCCTCTGATTGGGAATAAATCATGTTGATCCACAGTGTTGTCGTGGTGATGAATAAGGCATGGGAACACTCAGCGGTGCAGAAGAGACGGGTGTCTTTGGTCCAGTGAGCGCAGGTCTGTGTCATTAACTCCTCCACAGCTGTGACAGAATGGCTTTTCTGGAGAAGCAGTGTTTCTCTCTACCCTTCAATATGAAAGAGGTGTGAGGAGCATCTGGGCCTTATATTAAGTTTGATCTGGTCTGGTCTGGTCCAGTCTTGCCCTCTCCCACTAACAGTCTTATAATGAGCCTGATCTGGTCTGGTCTGGTCTAGCTCTCTCCTCCTGGCAGTGTAATAACATTAGATTCTGTGCTCTAGTGTACTTGGCTTCTGTCGCCTAGTCAGATTGCACAAGTTAATTTGTGGTAGTGCTTGAATGGTGTTATGCTCACACTCACTGGTCTGAGAGTGCTGTTTAGCCTGGCCTGACGCTGTTGCTCATCTAACTTGAATGGATTCACTTATCCTCTATTGTGCTGGAAGTCGCTCTGGATAAGAGCGTCTCCTAAATACATGTAATGTAATGTAATGTTGAGTCTGGTCTGGCCTTCTCCCTCTTAGTATTACAAAGTGATCTGGCCCCCTGCTTCTGACAGTTTAATACTGATCCTGCCCTCCCCACCTCAGACTCTCACCTCACTGTAGGGGAGAGCAGTACAGCCTTACTGTGCCAGCTCATTGGTCAGGCCGTGGTGCCCTTGACTCCTGGCACTTAAACTGAGTTGCTGTAGTAAATATCCTGCTGTATGAGTGGGCCACTTGTAAAGTGTGAGTTACACCACTCTCTGTGAATCAGGAAAGTGACAGGACTGAACAGGTCCTCCTGACCGTCTCCACGCTGTTTGTTACCATATTAATAATGATAAACCTGGTTTTATGCAGCACTCTACATGCGTGAGCAACGCAGTGCTCTTGATTGACAGCGCTGTCAGGAGTCTTTTGGACGTGCCAAAACCAGCGCCATGGAGACGTGTGCCACCATACGTCCCCATCCTCACAACGGTCACCTGCCCTTCATTCCCGCTTCCTCACTTCCTGTTAATCAAAGGCGCAATTATCACAACAGTGCCCAACATGTGCCGACGGTGGGTGGTAATCTCAGCCAATCACACAATCACAGTCATTAACTTAGCGCCAGGCCTCGTTCAGTCACCCAGGGCCATCTCCCGACTCAGAGCTTGTCTGGGAAGTGAAATGCCAGCAGAAGGATATCCTGTTTGGAGGACAGGCCGTGGCAGGTGTCTAGAGGCCCTGATCCTCCTCTCTGATTTACACCACCTTACGGTTCCTCTAGGAGCTGAAGCAATTCATTAAGAGAGTGTATTGCCACACAAGAAAATAACGGACCAGGTACAAAATCAGAAGCACCATCATCAAGTCTCCTGCCTTCCTGGTTTATCCTATATACGCAAATCCCCGCCATCTGTTTTCTTTATTAATTAATTCACCCACAGGTATTTTCTGCCGCCACTTGTACCTATTAATTAAACAGTAACTGGAGGCTTATTCCACTGAACAAGAAGGTGATTAAGTCTGAGCTGAAAGAGATGAGACATTTTATCATTTGCCTTCGGTGAATTCTGTTAATTAGTCGGGTTTATTTTTAGATGTCGGCTAAACCTCGTCTTCATAAATTTCCTATATGAGAATCAATCAGTTCTGCTCTTTACATATATCCTGTAATCTGTGAGGGTAATGGGTACTGCATATATTTTGCCTGCACATTACGGTTAGCATTAAGGAGGAAGATTTGGGAGGGCCCTGCAAATAGGAAGGGGCTTAAGATCAAATCACAGTGTGATATTTTACCGGCTGAAGAGAACCCCGAGCTGTGGGAGAAGCAGGAGGATGCAGAATGACGATTGTGTTGCAAAGAGGCAACATTGCATCACATTCTGACAGGATTTTCCGAGTTATTGGGGGATGGATTCTATCCTTAGAGGTATGATCAAGCACATCAGTCAGCCTCAGATACACAGGAGAATAAGAGCTGGAAGTGGGAGAAAATGAAAGAGGAGAGAAGACAAAGGCACTGGATTGTGTGAGAGAATACAGGGCAGAGAGGAGGAGGAGGGGAGGCAGGGGATGGATGATAACTGCAAGAAATTTGGGGAATTTCCCAGAGTGCATAGCACTGGCTGAGCTCAGGCCTAATCTGGTCATGTGATTGGACCGAACCCAGCAGCCAGCTTACTGTTCCATAGGAGGAGAGAGCGGGTGATGTGAGTCAGAGAGCCAGATATCAGGATCTGATGGAGTGGGCCCAAACCAGGAGGCGGAGAACATGCATAGAAATTGGTTGCCATGGGTTCCCAGCTGTCTCAACCTATAGAGTGTGCAAGTGACAGTGTCTGCCATGGTGCCACTGTCACAAAGGAGATAAGAGAAGAAATGTTATAGCGATCAAAGAGGATCTGGAGGCAATACGTGCATTATCATTGGCCTAGCCGAAGTTTAAATAGAGTATGCTAATTAGTAGGACCTATGTTGCTGGGGATGTGATGTAAGCATGAGAGCAGGTAGGAGGTCTAGCATTCATCCAGTGCTGACAGTATGGGAGCAGCACTCAAATAATGCTGGTATGAGAATGTGGCAACACCCCCAGATCCTGACTAGCTGATTAATTAACTAATTATCCATATGAGCAGGAGCAAGTGTACTTAAGGGCTTTGGTTCAGAGGTCAAATGAAGGCAGAGTCAAAGCTCAGAATGGTTGGGGTTAGAGTAACAAGGGGGAATCGGGAAAAGGTTTAGGTCGGAGGATTGCATGTCATGTTTTTCTGCAATCTACCTGATTTGACTGAAGCAGATGAGCAGAAGGCAGAGGTACCCTGTATCTACAGCAAACATGTTAAACCTGTGCACTTACAACAGGACAGAGAGGGGAAGGTGTGGAAGAAGGGGGATCACTGCCTACCAGGTGGGGAATGACAATGAAATTTCTCTGTGCTGGGGGTGGCCAAGTGAGTAAGAGCTGGGGATGATGGGGGTGGAAGACCCTCTGCAGAGCCTTCTGTGAAACTCAGTTGTTCAAATGAAGTGGTATTGTGCTGCAGTATGTTTGAGAACAATGAGAACTGTGTAAACGGTTCCTCCTCCACTGCCAGATTGAGAGTAATGAGTCCAGGGTGCGTTGGGGTGATCTGAGAACAGTAAAACAGACCATACTGCCAACCCCCAGAGAAAAAAGTGATACCACCATAATGCAATTTGCATGAAGCAATCATTTCAGTGCCACGGTGGGTGGTTTTTGCACTGAGGTGTTTTTAATTGTTATCCTGAAGGTGATGTGAGTTTATTTGTCACAGAAGTTCGCAGCATCCCCTCTGGATTAGATTAGATAATTATCTCAATAGTGTTAAAACAATGTTTAAAAAGTTAAACAATTTCAACTGATAATGCACGCGTTGTGTGGAATCGACATAGAGCGATGGCACCATCTGACTCAGTAGCTCTCTGATATTTACAAGCTTTTGTTTTCAAGTATCCTACATGAAAGGGAAGCATTCTGCGCAATTATTCACAGTGAAAACTTTGAGGAGGACTTTTGGGAGTGCCCATCTCGCTACTGTCTCAGCGACACTAATTCTCTATTCGACATGTTTCTCACACGCCGCGCACACCTTGAGCGCAAATTTACTGCCACTTTCGGCCCCCCTCCCTGCATCCTCGGTGGAAGCTCCCTGGGCGAACGTGGCTTTCATTTCCAACACTGGGTGGAAATTTATGACAGAATTTTGAAGTCACTTCTGTCCAGGGGAACGTTCAATTAAAGATCTGAGGGCTTGTCAGGTCGAGTGTGTCAGAGGGCCGAGGAGGCAGAAGCTGGGTCTGTTGTCTCCTGCCTAGCTTTGGGAAGGGGCAGGCTGGGTGCAATTAGCGGCGCGGGTGCCGGGCTGGAGGGAGCTTTGATGGTCTGTCACATGGTGACGAGCGGAGCCGCGCAGACCGCGAGGCGAGAGGAGAGGCAGCGCTCCGGGCCTCGGAGGAGAGACATCAGGTGTCTCGCAGCAGCTGCTGCGTTCACTCCCCGCGTCTCCCTGCGCCTCCCCGCGTCT
The DNA here is from genome assembly GCA_019176425.1 of Megalops atlanticus. Taxonomy (NCBI): domain Eukaryota; kingdom Metazoa; phylum Chordata; class Actinopteri; order Elopiformes; family Megalopidae; genus Megalops; species Megalops atlanticus. The sequence goes on from CM032899.1 coordinate 20,315,604, forward strand.
CCCCCTCTCTGTTCCCGGCTCTTTCATCCAGAGGCTCTGACAAGCCCCGCTCTTGTAACCAGCCAACCCCTGAGCTGTCATGGGAAATGAATTTCTCAATTTGCCAAACCCCCCCTGTATGAGTCCTTGGTAGACCTTCACCTCCACAGCACTTTGCGCCCCACTACAAATGAGGCCGTTGTCCGTAGTGTAGCTTTTTCCTTTTCTTTTTTTAACTCTTTGTAACCACAAACATGCTGGCCACGTTTTCAGTCGGGTGAAGGGAATTATACTTTTTCCAACCGCTGTATTTATTATTTATTCTGTCTGTTGAGTTGTTTCAGAAGCGAAGCAGTCACTTTGCTGCCATGTTAATGGTTACGGTGTGCAGATTAAAACTGTGTAGGCCAATGCAAATGCCTGCACAGCAGTAATCAAAGACCCGTGCGGTGCGAATCCAGTCTGAATTTCGTTTGATATTGAATTTAATAACTAATATATTACTGGTGACCTGCTGAGCTGGGGGAAATAGCGAGTCTCGCCTTATTTCAGACAGGGCACGCTATCTCAATGAAGACAGACATTTGGAGATTAATTACACCCAAAAGTCTCAGGGAATTAACATGTTAAAATGGGAAGCCATGATATTAACATGTAAAGTGTGTTACCATAGCAATGGCAGTTCATATTTTCTGCAGACAATCCCATATTATTATTATTTTTTTAAATATGTTATAAAATATATAATAATAGTTATAGATTATAGTTACAAAAACCCTTTTCATAATCACAAAGACACTGTACAAAGTATCTAGGGAAAAGGAGACACACTTGTTATACATTGACACATATCGACAAATATACATATACATATACACATACATATACATATACAGACAACAAGAGACAGGAAGAGACTGGCAGTAGATATATTTGTAATGCAAAGTCTTTTGAAAATCTTTATATTTGAAGGGATTTTGAGAAGAACTTCCTCAAATTCCTAGGAGTGTCTGACAACGTCGTAAGGGGTTTGGGATATTGTACATCGGTTGAGTGAAAATCTAACGAATTCTAACGAAAACAAAACTCACAAGCACTGATCCTCAAAAGAACAAGAGATGAATATTTATTTCCAACTTTTGCAGAATATACAACATTCCATTGGGGGGAACAAATCAGCAATCATTAGCATAACAGCTTATTTAGAAAATAAAAATAGTAATCAGCAAATCACAATGGTACAAAACCATTCTTATGAGCCACATCAAAGCACCTGCAGTTTAGGTCCTGAATGCAGCTGTGTGCTAATTGCCTGACCATTATTTAAAATAATGACTAAAACCACTTACCGTGCGGTTGGAATAAACCACAGCTAGTGGTTTCAGTTTGGGGTTAGAACACACAGCAGCAGGTTATCAACAGCAGGCGAGTTGGTGACCAGTCGGGGCTTGATCCTGGCACCTGCTGGAGCACTGTTGCCGTGTGGTCATGTGTTCCTGTGCTGTCTCTGCAGGAGGTGGAGCTGTGCAGACTGAACAGCCAGGAGAAGCTGGGTCTGACGGTCTGCTACAGGACGGACGACGAGGAGGACATCGGCATATACGTCAGCGAGGTGAGGACCTCGCACTGCGAGCAGGCAGAGCCTCACTGTGCTCAACAACAGGGAATACCTGCATATTTCACAATACAGTACATAAAAGCGATACATGTAACAAGCCCATCTCGTCTATTCATCTGACTGCTTTGTCCTTTGTCCTCAGCGAATCCAAGCAAATATTACATCTTTCAGTTGTTATACAATAGTCTCCAATCATGCCAGGGTCCTCACTGTGTTTGAGAATTGAAAAAAAGTAAGAATCTTTGTACAAAATTAAAGACAAAGTGCCCTAGTAGTTAGATTAAATGCCCTAACATCATTCCTGACATTGAAGGGGTTAACCCAATTACAACTGTTGTAATATTTTAAACCCTGCCAAATCTGTAGTCTACCACATAAACAACCGGACAGAATGAACCAAGCATGGAGAATAAGTCAAGTTTGTAATGATCCCCCCCCCTTTATGTTTTAATTGTAGTTTTTAATTAGTTGAGACTGACACTCTTCCCGTCTCCTGCAGAGTGTAAAATGGCACATTTTCTCATTTCCTCCACTGCTTGCCAAAGACAAACAAAGTTTTACGCGGGCGGATTGAGTCTCACACATCGCTGTTTTAACCTTCAGGTGCAATGTCTTGCATCCCACCAGAGAGAGCTAAGAGAGAGCTTCCCGGTAACATCAGAGCGTTGTAAACATGCCGACACTTTTCTGATTGATGTCAGGCTCTTGAAACGAAGAACAAAGCGAGGGCTTCTATTTTTAGACTGTTGATAAAAGGAAATGCAAATTAGCCTCATTATAAATGCATGCGTGTATATCATATTTCTGCCGGCTCGGAACGCAATTTATGTTGTTGTGCTGTGAGGTTTGATAGGAAAAGTATTTGCTTCATGACCTGAGCAATACGTGAAATAAAACACACAGTCATTACAAAGAAGCATTAATAATATTGCATGTGAGCAGGAATACGTATAACTTCTGAATGTCATGGTGAACATTACACACCAAATGCTGATTTGGCTAAATTATGAATGGGGAGGGGGATATTTATGACTTATAAGTTGTGACTTTTAATATATTTCCACCATGCTCTGGGTTACAATTTGAATGAATGAATTATAGTACATGTAGGCATGAATGCAGAAATGAACACCAGTATGTGCAAGTCTATACTAATTATTTTCACCTGCAGTTCACTTATGAATGAATCCTCTGTGCTCAGCACTGTTGTAGCACAGCTCCACCACCTTCAGTAGAAAGAAGCCACATGTTTAATTAGCAAAGTCTTGTATTTATTCTCAGAGAAGCTTGTTTTCATAGTTGTTGGTGGAATATGCAGAGTCTCAGCCTGGATTCCTCCCAGCTTGCTGGCGAATGTGTTTGAAGATAGCACAGCCGCACCAGCTATCTGCTGCAGATCATGAGGGGAATGCCAATCCTACCAGACAGCAGGGGAAAGGCGGCCTCTGATTTTCACTCTGCAAACTATACAGACTGTTTCATGTGCTCCTAATGTCCATTTTATAACTTTATACTGATGGCTGAATTACAAAGATTTTAATTATGGTGAAGTGATGAAAATGTGTCATGGAGAACAGACAGCAGCTGTCACTGTGCTCACTGGAGCACTTTTCTGGTCTCAAACACAGCTTTAGAATACACCTAACCCCCCCAGAGTGTCCGTAAGGTGTCCTCTGGAGAGGACTGCAGCAGCAGCACTGACTCTCTGGGTCTCTCTAACGGTCACTTGATGTGATCTGTAACACAGAGGCAGCACATCGAGTTCAGTATGCAAGACCACGCTGAGGGTCAGAGCAACGCGGAGATGCAGCACTGAGACCTAGAGCCTCGACTGAACAGAGTCCAATAAAGAACCAATCGCATGGCAGTAAACAAACACATCTGCCCTTCTTTCGAGTCCCATTGGTCGTAAGCCTGAGGTGGTTAGGATGTGCACAAGCCGCTTCTCACAGTACAGTATGTAATCATGATTAGCAGCAAGAAGACAGTGTTCCATTTCAAATCAGTAGATAGGAAGGAACTGGGGGAGCTACCATGAGTATTACAAACTGTATGGAACCCTTCTTGCTCAGTGCATTACTTTAGGGTACTGATATAGAAGCACCATTCTATAGCCTGAGGTGTCAAGGCCACCAAAGAGTGGCTTCAGAGCAGTGGCGTTCAGAGATGGAACATGGAGAGGGACCCTAACCTAAACCCATACATACTCCAAAATAAGAAATAAACTGTACATTCCCCAAAATAAGCACTGAAATAGTGAGCAGGAAGTGCATGTGCAGATAGGATCATTCATTTCTAATTTTGGAAATTTTCATTGAGATATCTTAAGCATTGTTACACCTTGTTACAGGATCTTACACGTTGTTGCCAGCTGTTGCATACTTTCATGTGTGTGCATTGGCTGCTTTCTCTGACTGCCCTGTGCTTATTGCCCTGCAGGTGGGTTTGAACAGCATCGCTGCCCGGGATGGCCGCATTCGAGAAGGGGATCGAATACTACAGGTATCCGCTGAGTTTACCAGCTCCCACAATGCATTGCAGTTACAGCCTGTTTTAGAATGGAGCAGGCAGTGTCATCCAGCTGTGCAGTGCATTCATTTTTAATGGTCACGTATTAAATGAGAATCGAACCCCCGGACAGAGAAGAGCCCCCTGGCTGTTTAGCGCACAGCAGCAGCAGCTCATGGCAATGGAGGGCTCTGATTGCACCATCACATCTTCAGTTTCACTCTGCGTGTGTCTCTGTCTCTCAGCCAAAGAGACTCTCTCTTATTACCTCTGCACAGTGTCTCAGGGTGGGAACCCGAGGGTGGAGATCACCTGAAGGGGAGTTTACCTGTGTGTTTGGCCGGGAGAGCTAAGGGCTGGTGTGAGGAAATGAGAGGGACCAGCCCCTGCTGTTGTGTGAGAGATAATGCAGGGGCTGCTGTAATTGTCCCGGTGAGAACAGGCTGAATGACTGTGCTGGAAGGTTCCGGAGATAGCATGCACTGCTGTTATTATCAACTCCCCCACCAATGCAGACCCCTTCCCAGAGGTACCTAATGAAGTGCAGGCACTTAAATGGGAAACTGCTGGGCAAAGACCACAGATAGTCTACTTCCTGAACAGATATTCGGCTCTGCCTTCCTTCTGTCTCCACTTCCGTCTCTAGAAGGATTGGCTGTTCCCATGCTCTCTGCATTGATACGCTAGCTGTGGATTGTCTGTCCTTGACCACACCCCCTCATGCATATTTATAATGAGACAGGAAATGACAGTTTTTACCCTCAGTATTGGCAGAGGCAGGATGATCAGTTCTAATCATGCCGAGTTGAATATCTGTTCGGTAAATAGAGTATCTGTGACCAGGCTGGGGCTCTCCCTGGCTGTGTTTGGGGCACGAGCTGTGTGAAAATGACTCCTCCCCGCTGTGTTTGATTGGCAGATAAATGGCCAGGATGTGCAGGACAAAGAGGAGGCGGTAACCATGCTGTCCAATGAGGACTGCAGGAACATCCTACTGCTGGTGGCCAGGCCGGAGATGCAGGTGAGAGGGCACACCTGCGTCACACGTCCAACAGGTTAAACCAGCATTCTGCATCTGGAGTCCAGAGAACCACTGTGCTTTTACAGTGATGAGCCAAAAACAGGATGCACAAAAACCTGATGGCCTGTAGCTGTCGGTAGTAAACTTTAATGCAAGCCATCATGACGCTAACACGCATTTACTGGAAGCTGGAGAGGCACGCAGGACATGTCTGCATTTCTCTGAATGGACGCTGCAGAGACAGATGAAGCTCAGTGCTCTCTAATGAGGGCCAGCCCATTAGCTCCACTTCATGTTTTATATTTAATGGGGCACAAGAGTAATTACCCACAGAACATAAAGCATCAAAACTAATGGCATGGTAACGTGGGAGAGCAGAGGCCGCGGGGTGTGGAGTCTGAGCTGCTGAGTGCAGCCATGCCAGGAGAGCATCGCTTCTATTTAAACACACTGCAACTCTGTCCTAATGAACCCAAATCTAGGAATATCGATCGCCCTTGTTTGTGAGTTTCAGAAAAACAGAAGCGCAGCTCAACAGAAGAACCAAAAGGCTGATCTTGCAGTAGTCATTTTTGTTGTTGTCAGGCGAGTGTTTGTTTTCACTCTTGCTCGTGTGGACCTGCAGTAGAATTTGTGTCTGCTCCATGCAGAGACAGCAGCGTGGCATAGTGGTAAGGAACACTGATCAGGTGGTGAAAAGCTGCTGTACCTTTGAGCTTAACCCGCTTTAGCTGTTTAAGTGGGTAGTATGTTAAAGCTAAGCTATGTCTAAGTCTAAGAGCTAGAGCTAAGTTGCTCTGGCCGAGGGCCTCTGCTAATATCCAGCTATTATGAGGTAATGTGATTCCATGACGAGACCCTGTCTACACTGTGGCCTCTGTTGGTCCAGTGACCTTGAAGAGGGTATTGGTGGTTGAAGGGCAGGAAACTCAGTGCTGCAGGAGCTAATGACCCCCTTCCACCCCCACTCTTCTTTCTCCCCCCCCACCCCAGCTGGATGAGGGATGGCTGGACGATGAGCAGAACGAGTTCCTGGAGGAGCTGAAGATGGAGATGCTGGAGGAGCAGCGAAAGGAGGAGGTCGAGCAGATGGGTGTCGCCGTGGAGCAGGTGGGTGGAGCTGAATGGGCCGTGTGGTTTCTGGGATCCCGCTGAGAACGAGAGTAGTCCTGCAGTTAGAACTCCAACTGGTGGAAAAATCAGTGAAAGAGTTTAGATGGCCATACCAAGCACACACCAAGCCAGTGATCCTCACAAGACTGGCTGAGAAGGACTGTCCCTTGGCTTCATTTTCACAAAGCATCTCTAGGAGACCTTTAAACCATTGCCCTTGTATGATCAGTGATCAGTGAGGCATGTCTTCTGCACCTGCACTCCAGAGGAGATCCCATCAGATCTAGCACTGCTGCTGGAAGTCAACTTAGCAGGCATTGCCCCAATTAGAATATAATGATGATTATGATGACCATAATGATAATCTTATTCTTATATATTTTATTAAGGTGATTTCAGACCTTCTGGCTGTGCCTGTGTGTGTGTGTGTGTGTGTGTGTGTGTGTGTGTGTGTGTGTGTGTGTGTGTGTGTGTGTGTGTGTGTGTGCGTGCGTGCACGCGTGCATGTGTCTTACTGTAAGTATCTGTTCAATGGGGCTGTAATCCCCAGGCCCTCAGTGTAACCTGTGTATTGTTCTGTGACGGATGGAGATTACCTGCTCTGCACAAGGAAGGTTTTCTCTCCCTGTTCCATAGAGGTTAAATTCACATCCCACACACAGCTTTTCACATGTAATACAATGGAATAATGGAAAACATGGTTCACTTCATACAAATACTCTGCAAGGTTTCTTTATTTGAAATAGTTTGCATGCATTTTTTTTTTTTTACTTTAATGGCTCAACTGCTCTTAAAAGATATGACAGATATCATGGGTTATTGTCAGTGGATAAAAAGAGAGCTGGAATTTTTAATTAGCCAATGAGAATTTCAAACAGGGCTTTGAACGTGTAGAAAAATGTACTTCCCTTTGATATACAAATATGTATGGATTAGAATGGTGAGTACCTTAAACCATACCATTGATAATCATAATTTAAGATCTTGGGTTTCTTAAAATTATTAGCATATTATACATCAGAAGAATTGGATATTCAAAACCACTGGAATGATTGCAATATTGAAAATGAAAGGATTTGTTAAGTAAAGTATTATACATTTGTGGGTTAATATTAGACTTCCACTTACTAATCTCTCAATTATGCACACAGAGCCATACTTTGAATGGAAATTTACCGCAGCTGGCATAACAATCAATTAACTGTAGTCTGATTAAATGAAGTCTTATGTGCTGAAAGCTTCACAGCTGCAACGTTGGCTCAGAGCACAGAGGCAGTAAATATGTGCTGTCAGGTCTCCTGTTTACCATCAGTGATGCTGCTCTTAGCATGTGCTTGGCCACCATGTCTGACATGCTCTGACACCGTGTCACAGCAGTGTGCTGTTGTGGTAAGGAGCTGGGTGTGTAACCACAAGGTTGCTGGTTTGATTCCCAACGTGGGTGCTGCTGTCGTACCCTTGGGCGAGACACTTAACCCACAATTGCCTCAGTAAATATCAAGTTATATAAATGGATAAAATTGTAACCTACAGAATGGGAGTCGGGTAAGTTGGTTCTGTAAGATAAGAGTGTCTGCTAAATGGCAATAATGTGATGTGATGTAATGTGATTTCAGGCTGAAACGCAGGAAGGAGACGTCATCGTGACGGACGCTGGCACCTGCTCCTCCGTCAGCTGTGACAAGAGCAGCGGAACGGGGCCCGTGAGCGAGAGCGGGCGATTGGAGGAGAGCTCGGAGCGGGACGTCCTGGCCCGGGTGCACAGGACACTGTCGCAGTGCAGGCAGGACAGGCGCGAGGGGGAGCGGAGCCGGGACACGCCGGCGGACACGGACACGCAGAGCGACCGGAGCCCGGGGGCGGGGGGGCGGCTGGACTCCGAGTCCCCCCCGGCGCGGGAGGAGGAAGAGGAGGACGAGGAAGAGTGCGAGCGCTTCCAGCAGCTGCTGGAGCTGAAGTGCGCGATCAGGAACAGCGGGGAGTACGACCTGCTGTACACCCGGCGCAGCACCGTGGAGTGCAGCCTGACGGAGCAGGAGGGGGTGCAGCGGGAGCTGCGCCTCCTCAACGAGGAGCTGCGCAGCATCGAGAGGGAGTGCCAGAACATCATGCAGGCGCACCAGCTGCGGCAGACCCGCGACCGCCGCCCCGGCTCCGCCCCCGGCTCTGCCCCCGCCCCGCCCCAGACCGCCGAGCCCGTCACCGAGCAGCCCGAGCGCTCGGACAAGGACAGCTCCAGCGCCTACAACACGGCCGAGAGCAGCCGCTCCACGCCGCTGGCCATGGACCGCTCTCCCGACCACTCCCTGCAGCGGACCGTCAGCGCCGCCAACCGCAAGAACCTGTGTGGCGCGGCCACGGCGGGCCACGCCCGTCAGCCCGCCGCCCCCGCCAAACCCGGCAGCCCGAGGCGGGACGAGGCCTCCGAGCCGGGCCGGGCGCCCCCCGCTGGCGGAGACCGGGACAAGCCGTGCCCCCCGCCGGCCCCCTACCTGTCGCCCTACCACAGCTCCCAGTTCCGGCACGCCAACATCCCGGCGCACGCGCGGCACTACCAGAGCTACATGCAGCTGGTGCAGCAGCGCTCGGCGGTGGAGTACGCACAGAGCCAGCTCAGCCTCCTGAGCGTGTCCCGGGACGCCCCGCGGGGCGTGGGGGCGCCCGAGCCCCGCGCCGAGTGGAAGGTGAAGGTGCGGGGGGACGGCACGCGCTACATCACCAAGCGGCCGGTGCGGGACCGGCTCCTCCGCGAGCGGGCCCTGCGGATCCGCGAGGAGCGCGGCGGCACCACCACCGACGACGACGCCGCCAGCGAGCTGAAGATGGGCCGCTACTGGAGCAAGGAGGAGCGCAAGCAGCACCTGCTGCGGGCGCGGGAGCAGCGGCGCAGGAGGGAGTTCATGATGCGCAGCCGGCTGGAGAGCCTGCGGGAGAGCCCGCAGAGCGGCGGCGAGGGCCGCAAGGAGGTCAGCATCCTGGAGCTCAGTCACCGCAAGATGCTGAAGAAGCGCAACAGGAAGATCCTGGACAACTGGATGACCATCCAGGAGCTGATGAGCCACGGGGCCAGGACTCGCGAGGATGCCCGCCTGCACAACGCCTTCCTGTCCGTCACCACCGTGTGAGGGCCCCGCCCCGCCCCGGCCCGCCCTGCCTTCCGCGGCCACACTTAATTGCCTCGTTCAATGTGGCATTTTTATGAGGAAAAAAAAAAAACAAAACAAATGAAACAAAACTAGAGATATTTTTCACACTTTGTAAACCTGAACTGCATTTTGTACGCGATTTGTTTCCAGCTGGTTTTTCATTGCCTTTTTCTTCAGTGTTTTTTTTGTGTGTGTGTATTTCTCCCTTTTCCTCCTTTTGTCGTAAGTACTTTTATACAAAGTTATTCCATTATTGTTCCCTTTAGATCAAGTTGTCAGTACAATGGGTAAGGATGGCATTCTCTGCAGTCTCCAGCTCTTAATCCTTCAGATCTCATACATACAGGCTCACACATTAACATTGTCCCATCTGAAGACAACCGTCCTGCTCACAATGGGAATCTGTAATCAGAGACCAGTGGTACCCCAACAGCATTTTTGTATGGTTCATCTGAAACGCTTATCCCCTCAAAATTAGACTTAATTTCAAAGCCTCAGTAGCTGTAGAAGTTTAAAGTTTTGAGAAGGAGTCCCACCAGGATGGAACTACATTCTGTTACATCCATACTCACAGAATAAAACCTACAAGTAATTTGCATATTTATACATCCATTGGGGATATATTTATAAAAGGCCACTTGCAGTACTAAGTACAAAATCTATTTTTTCAACCTCCGAATGGTATAGGTATTGGTCATTTTGGGCTGTCCGGACACCATTAACACAGATAATGCCCAGAGATAGCGTTCTCACAACAGATGTATGACATTCTTGCAACGTTATGGCAAGCTTCAATGTCACAGTGTTGTTGAGGTATTGGTATATATTAGCTGGTGACCTGCATTTTCTAAAGAACAGGAGATTTGGCTTGTTAAAATGTCTGCGTGTATCAATGTAATGTACATTTATGTTCTGTTTTGTAATGAGCCTTAAGGGTTTTTTATATTGTTCATTTTTCTACCTTGTCAAGAATGCCAAAACAACACCCTGCATTACTTCCTCTATTTCAATCCAGCAATGAAACACTACTGGAAATTACCGTCTTCTCTGCCATATGGCTGAGCATAAAGTTTCATACGCTTTTAATATAATATTTGATTTTTCAGGAACATATTGTAAATGAAAAGTGTAAATTGACCATGTATTTGTTCAAAGTCAGTGTCGATGGTCTTATTTGAAGTGACATGTGGTAGGCATACAAATAGACAGGTAAATGTGTGGTAACTGTGCTCATTGGAATATAAATGATAATAAATTATTGCTTATCTTTATGAAAATCAGTCTGTTTTATTATTCCATGATGTCACAGCCTGATATGTAATCTCCATAACGTAATATATATTAATGTTGCTTTTTGCAACAATTTCACTCCATCTATTGTCACTTTTCTCAAAGATGGAACCATGACATAGAGATATCCAGAGATTAAAGGAAAACAAGCTGTTTGTTCTTATGCACACTGTACTTGTGTAATTTATAGTTCAATGATGGTAATGTTGTGATGGACATTGGAGGAAACGTAATTGTGATTGGTAAAAACTAAGAGGCAAGAGAAAAATTTTGAGTTTACTTTTATGGTCTCCTGGAAAACAGTTATCTTTTCATTTTGTTTTCTTGATTTCTCTTTCATTTTTGAAATAAGGACAGATTCATGGATGCAAACTCACAGTAGAAGAATCTTTTTGTTTAAATAGAAAGGCTCTCAACTTCACATTAGGAAATGTGTCCACATCCTTTTCAGCGGTGCTCATCTAATGAATCTTAGCCTCACCAAAGCAGAGGGAGATTTCAATGAAAATTGTCTTCTGCTCGAGCAGGTTCAGTTCATTAATGTGTATCTCCCCCTTAAATCATCTCAATAGGCCTGCTGTCTCCACCCTTCTTCATTTGTGGAAGAACATCCCACCATCCCTCCCTCCATTTTTTCTCAATATCAAATTATATACATATCAATATGCGGTTCCATATGCAGTTTAATCGTGAGGAAGCCATGATTTGGGCGTATGGTTTCACTTTGTTTGAATGACTCCCTATAGGACATAATGTCTGGACAATGTGTTTTGACGGAATGTTTTTTTGAAAGTTCATCCAGAGTTTGCTTTTGAACAAAGAAAAAAATGTTTGTTTTTGGATGTTTTTTTCTCCCACATGTTAGATGCATATCCTAAAATAAGGGTGACAGATTGTCTATCGGTCCTGTTGCTGCATTGAGACTGTAAAAATCATTTCCCTCCATTCTCACTTTCCTTGGGTTGTCTGATATTTCCTGAAGATCAGGAAGAAAACAACTTGGTGAGAATAGGAACCGGGGAAATGGAATATTGATTGCAAATCTCTGACTAGACTAATATAAGCTTGTGTGAATCGATTGTACACAAATCATGCAAGATGCCTGGCTCTGCCCTATTTGTCAGTGTTTATTCTTTACTTTTTTCCCCCAAGAAGTATGATCTGCAAATGCAAATCTTTAATATCCTCTGAAATCTCAAAGCCTTAGTCATTGCCTTCCTGTGGATGTTTTTGTTTGTGCTTCATATGGTAATCTGTTTTATATGTTAACTAGTACAGTGTTGGCGCTGGGTAAGAAACTCTGAATTCAGTCAGTGTCACAATGTTCCAGAATGAGCCAACCACTCAAGGTGTGTAAATAAGAATAAGTTACCTGTTTTAAAAGAAGATATCAAATGAATGAAAAAGCATGTTCAGAGCAACAATTGACAATAAAGTATTAAATGGATACGATACCTCCTTCAAGGCCAGGGCTCTTCAACTGTCTTTTCGCAGGGGCCAGATTTTTAAAAAATGGTGCAGGTGGGCCAAACTTTAGCACTCCAGTGGCTAAGTAGTATGTACATGTGGATAAGCATCCTATTAAAATATTCATGCTGTTATTGGTCATATTCTGAGTAAAGTATCATCATTACCTTCTGTTCATGTGTAGTAAAGGATTAATGTAAAAAAGGTAAGTGTGTTTAAAAAAAGCACTGTAAAAAATAATATTTAAGCACTATGAAATGTAGTGACTAGGAAATCAAATAATCAAAGAAATAACATACTATTATGCATACTAAAAAGTAGTTAAACTGGTGACTATTTGTTCTTACAGTTCCGGTGTTCTCGGCATATAGCATAATGTTATGCTGGAGTTCCAAGTGGTCACAATTTTTGATGAATATTAATATGTTTTTTGTTGTTATTTCGCAGTAATCAATGAACACATGGGAAGTCCGCGGCAGGCCAAACTTAGCCCCCCTGGCCACTTGTTTAAGGGCCGTGTTCTGGGGTATGGAGCGGATCGATATCAGGAAAACTGCAGAATTCATTGGATTCTTGGCAACTACATGCAAATGTGAGTGCACCATACAAAAAAAAAAAAATCGGTTTCGCTGCCAAACAAGCATTAGGAAGCAGAAGCTAAAAGGAACTCATTCCTCCTGCTTCTATACCTGCCACCATACAGGTGTTCCCATTCAGAGGAACGATTTTGCGTTTAACATCCAGGCAGACGGCAGAGTTGGCATGGCAGTCAGCCCCTGAGCACACGCACCTGAAACCTGTTTGTTAATTCTTATTGTTTCTCCTTAACGGAGGCCATTAAAACGGCATTGCCGAGTCGCTGAGCAGCGTGGGCGACTCCGACCGGCAGGGCCAACGCGCCGGCAGCCTTTACTCCGGCTAATTAAGTCCCGCTCTCAGCCGCCGAAACACCCTGTGAGGTGTAATTAAAACCCAGCCAATGACAGCGCTGACATTTGTCAGATTCATCCGCCGGTTCAAATAGCCGTCCTGACAGAAATGTCAAACTGATAGCGCAGCCGTCATCCCCAGTTCTCGGGCACCCGCTCCATTATAAATTTTTCGCTGATAACCTTTCGGCTTCCCTCCAACAGCGAAAAGTACAAATTCCTTTTTTTTCATTATCCCAGAGAGCGGATTCAATTTGTGGATGCTTGCTTTCTCACGGAAGAGCAATCTCTTTCTCCGCAATACTTCCCCTCAGTTTTTAGGCCTCATGTGTTAAAATGGGAAGGATAACAAAGCAGTAATTACCCACAATGATGTCCCTCTCCATGTGTCTCTGGATGTATAAGGCTGCTTCAATCTCCCATGCCATGACTCAGATTTCGGGTAAGTACGCTTTAATGCACAGGATGGAGTGTATAGACTACTGACATACTGCAGTCACTTCTCAAAGACATCTGTTCCAAACACAGTTCCAATCCCAGTCAAGGTCATTGTCAATGTACAACAAGCCAGTCAGTGAGGGATCTTTAAATGCATGAGGCAGCTTGTATTTTGATGTGGATGTAATTACTCCGATGCATTCAATTGTGTCACATCAGCCATGTCTTTGATAACAGCAACACAAGGAACATTATGCTGCACTGGATGCAGATGGGCTGCTTATTAATTCTTTTCTGATTGCTTTTTCTCTACAGGATGCTGTTCTGAGAGGTGGTGAGAGGCTTGGACCAGGAGACTGTGGTGAGGTACAGTACAGAGAGCAAATCACACAAAGACACATGGGCCTTTTTCATCAAGTTATGAGTCCTCACACAACACAGAGGAGGACACAGCTCAACTCACTGGGAAGATAGATGAGATTCCCGATTCTGCTGTGAAGTCCCTCTCGTTTTCGCCTAAGTTATTTCCCTCGGACTGTGTCATTTGTTTCCTTTCAACCGCAGTCAAACGAGAAGAGGACCAATTAAGTCAAAGCCTGTGAATATTTTATGGTAATTAAAGATCTAATTACAATTCATTTCCCATGAAATGACCGAACCACTATTTTCTCATTCATCGTGCAGTAAAACTGAGTAATTTAACATGTATTATGTATTAGAATTAATGAAATCTTTTCTTTTTTCTTTATTATTACAGCTTTAAGAGCTGTTCTTGATATGTTCCACACCACTTAAAATAACTACCTCTAGTTCCTCCATTCAAATTGCTCTTACAAAAAAGTAATTAAAATTAGATTGAGGACCTTGGTGTCATTTAATGTTATCCTCTTTATTAAAAGCATAAAATGCAGTTATTCATATGGTCCACATAATGTATTTTGTGTAACTGGGATGACGTTTGTAGACATAGGAATTTTACTGTAGCACCGAAACCACCGATGACATTGAGCACTGAAGTCCTGAATTTCCTCCCTCTGGAAAATCTCGTTAACAGTACCTGATGAATGGACTTCACAGTATATTTGTGGATTTTGTTTTCTATGATGAACAGACAGCACAAAGCCCCACATTTGCTACTGTATTCTATATATGTGTTCCATAGAGGTATACAATACTGTGTGCTATGATCAAGGCCAAAAACAGATAAAACCTCTTTTCTACCCCCATGTCCTTAGCTGCCATGGCTACTTATTGGTCATTTTGACTGCTGTCTGAGGAATTGCAAGTGGTTTACAGTTGTAGTCTAATATGAACAGTATGTGTGAATAGTTTTTTTTTTTTAAGTGAAGGTGCCAAGTGCAAACTTATTCAATGCCTCATTTATGCATTCTTGGTATTTCTGAGATTTGCTTATAATCATAGAATCAGAAAATAACCACCGGAGCCTTTAGTCAAAGTTCTGCTCATCCTTATAACTTTTCCAATTTATCCATAAATGGGTATCACGTCTCCTTTACAAAGTGTTGTGACACTCAGCATCCACCCGTAACAAGAATTATACCAATCTTGATAATGACTATGCTAATAATATTTGTTGTTAATCAAAATAAGTTAAAAAACCACTCTGAGCTGTTAAGATCATTTGACCACATGGGCACTTATCACAAACAGAACTGGCCAATTAAAATGCAAACTTGTTTCACCGCAAATTACATGTGTCGAGAGTTGTGACCCAAAACGGTTGCCTGTAATCACTGAGCGAAGAACACCCTACTGGTCTTGGATTTCATTGGCTCTCATCTGCTGTAAAGTGCTTTCAGATCCTCAGATGAAAGGCGCTATATAAATGCCAGTCATTATCGTGTCCGTTCTCTGTATTAGAAACACTTCCAATACAGAATATTTTTCCACACTGATGATTTGTTCAAAGAAGAAAAATATCTGTTGTTAACTTTTAGCATGGCGGATGTAATGATGTAGTCCTTGTTATAGCAGTTCTCTGTCAATTTATTCTGCTTGCCTCCTAGGGGGCTGGCGGCCTGACTTATTCATGAAATACAGGTCAGAATCTGTCTTCATTAAGTGACAGAAATGACAACAATCCCATGTGTTGTCCTCTCATTCCCCCCAGCTTTCGGCCTTGCTGAGTGCTAAAATTAATAACGGTCTGACATCCCGAGCAGAAGGTCACTTTTACATCCATTATCCAATGTAAACACTGCTTCTATACTTCCTCTCTCATTATCTCCCGCAGATATCTCTGCGGTAATGGCGGCATCATTGGACCAGGTTTAACCTGATTAATCCCAGCACGTTAGAAGGTAATTGATTTTTTTTATATTAATGCCATTGTGCTGCTATCACAGTGCAATTTCACACCAGAGCAGGATTTGCATGGTGGTGGTTGGCAAACCTTTAATGTTTTGCTGGTTTAGGATTTGCTGTCAGTAAGATGTACCAGCAATGCTCCTTCCTTTTTTTCCTTTCCTCCTTTTCTGCTTTTCTGTGTTCCACAGAGGGGTAGACTGGGGCCTGTGCATTACTGTCCTGCTGTTTCCTGAGGGGGACAGTGATTCACCCTGGTCTTTGGTCCTTTCAGTCAGACTTTCGCAGCTAGCTATTGTAAGATGATGAGATTCTGCTTCCTATCCTACCTCCTGGGGCATGCATAATAGTCAAAAGGTTGAGGAGAGCAAAAAAAAAGTACAGCTACATTTCTCAATGCAATATGCCTTTGACCTGTTTAACTCACCTGAAGGCAGATGACACCAGTGGAATCCTGAAGCCTGCCTTTGATTGCAGGTAAAGCGATGAGTTTGCTCTCTCCAGAGTCTCCTTCAAAGAGAGCTCGGTAAGCATGCGAGACCGGGGGTGATGCTGACATTTCAGGCAGCAGCGTATGACTTCACAAACAGAACACTGAGGAAGTGGATCCCTCATTCATTTCATTTGACACTTGCCTGCTTAAGTGACTTTAATATCTCATAATGGCAGTTCATGGCTTAGGTGCTCTATGCAGGGTTAGGTCTTATGATCCCTTGATGTTACAGACCACAGTCCATTTAAGATGACTTAAGATGATTTAAGATGGTTTTGAAGGAGATGTCCATTAAGGTAAAGTGCACACTCTGGTTGGCCATAAATATGATATTAGGGAGGGAATTCTGCACTTTTACGACGTAATGCATTCCTGGAAATTCCACCATAAACCAGATCATTGGTATTCGAAACCTAGTTTTCCAGTGAAACCACGTTATAAGTGAGGTCACAGTCCTGGCAGGCAAGAAAATCATATTTTCACAAACAGTCTTGATGAATGTGGAAACATCTCTCAAAATCCCAGTTTTCTCTCTCTTGTTGGGACTCAGTATTTTGCGTCCTGGCGGCATTTTTACAAATAGATGTGGATTTTAATAACCTGGATTGTCATGAAACGGGACCTGCTTGTGTCATGGAAGCCAGATCAGTGCACGACAAAGCTTCATATCAATGCTTACGAAAAACCCAAGGAGAGTCCACACAGATCCATGTTACAGTTATTATTTATTTGTAACCATATTAATACAGATTGTGACACACATTACAATAGCTAGCTGCGGAAGTCCAACTGAAAGCACCAAGGACCAGGGTGAATCACTGTTTCTCTCAGGAAACAGCAGGACAGTAATGTACAGGCCCCAGTCCAGTGGCGTCGTTAGGTCCGATCATTCGGCTATAGCCCCGAATATTTTAAGCCTAGCCCCGAATATTTTCGCCCTGAAAAAGGAGGTGTTTATAGCAAAACAACAGACAGACTGTGTAAAGATAAGTTGCATAATAACCTTTGAATGTGTGTGTGTGTGATAATATTTATTTATTATAAAGGTAGATATAACCTCCCCAACGTACCAATGCCAATCTCCCTTCAAAAAAAAAAGACAAGCCCCAGACAAACTTGACTTAGCCTCTGATCTTTTCAATAGCTAGAAACACCCCTGCCCCAGTCTATCCCTCTATGGAACACAGAAAAGCAGAAAGGGAGAAAAGGAGAAGAGGAAGGAGCATTCCTGGTACATCTTACTGACAGCAACTCCGAAACTATCAAAACAGTAAAGGTTTCCCCACCACCACCGTGCAGATCCCGTTCTAGTGTGTATCAATGGACATGTGCTCCGAAGGAATGCATGCTCATTTTTACACTCCGCTAATAAGTCACTGTCATTTCAGTGTCTGCATTTCTGCGTGAGCCTTCTTATTACATGCTAACACCATTCGAGGGCAGTGCAGATTCTTTAGTCCAACGGGCTGCAGTTATTAGCAGGTAGTATTCATCCACACAAAGAGGATGTAGCGTTGTCGTATGTCAATTTTACATGCATGCAAAACAGGTTAAAGTCACACTGTGACTTTCCTGTAGGTTGAAGCTGCGCGGGTCAGATTGTTCACTTTGCATCTGCGGTGTGTTTCTGTTGCTGTTCATACATTTTCAGTGCAGTGTAATGCACTACTAAGCAACAGCATGATCATAGCTGTTATTGTCTTTACTGTCATCGGCAGTGATCATGGTAGAAGTGGCAATACAGATAGAAAAGGTTATAGAAGTATTTCAACACCTGATTGCTTTGGCGGAATCATTTCTATTGTGCTGGATCATTGTAGGACCGTTTACTTCTCTCACACAGGGAAAGACACAGACGCATCTGCTCAGACACACATGGCACTCTCTTGTGCTCTCGGGCTACTTTGTGGGAGAGTTCCATATCTTGGAGGTATGAGTTGGAGATGGAAATAATTGAGGTTTTTGTTTTAAATGTTAAAGCACTGCAGCAGTAGAGGAGAAGCAGCAGGGATGCCTGGGGCTTGCTGTACACTGCCCTCTACACCACAGGACACAAACCTTCAGCCATGATCACAAAGAGCCTCTCAGAAAATCTGCTGTAATATTGATGGTATATATAATGACCTCTTACACGACTGCTTATACAGCAGCATTCATACATTACTGAAGGGGCACAAGCAGAGAAGGGCTTTGGTAAATGACAAAATGGGATTATCTTCATCTGACTAAGTGCAGGCAATTTTATGTCTGATGGTGTCATTATTAGCATTATGATGCCAATCTAATAAAGAGGGAAGAATGATGACATCCTATTTTGGAGCATAATCCAGGAAGGACAGGTATATCTCATCATCTAAATACAGATTACTGAAGGTTAGCACAGGGACATAGATTTGTGGGGTATTGGGAACAGCATTTCAGACAGGACAAAGCGTCAGTGCTGTTTAGATGTCTTTGCCTCAGTGAGTTGCAGGCTGTTGCTAACAGCCAGGTGTGGTCACTCTCATGGGCTGGCACTCAAGTTTCCACTCTGTTGGCAGGCGTTTCTGTCAATTGAGGTTCTTAATGAAAAAAGTAATTGTCTTTCATTGACAATCAATGTCTTGACATTGTGTAGATAAGACAGTGAGCAGCCAGACATGTTATTTGGCTTTGTTTCTATGTTTCATGGATGTGTGCACCTCAAGATATTAATATGCAACTTAGCAATCAAGATATTAACATGCAATTAATATGCAACCACCTAGCTTATATATTGTACAATAAATGTAACGCCTGTACAACAAAGTGAGAAACATTGCATAATTTTCCTGCTGTCCTAACATGACTTTTATCTCAGAATGCAGCCTAATTAATACAGTACACACATCTTGTTTCAGTTAATCGTAATCTTGGCTAATAAATGACCAAGTGGATGCGTGTCTGCAGAAAGGAGCATCTGTGTCAGAGCAAGGCGAAGGTTTGACACTGCATTTACAATCACCCCTTCAGTAAACATACACCAGCTGTCCGAAGTGAACTCCAGCAGAGAGAGCTGGCTGAACTGGCGAAACGGACATCCGGAGACTTTATTAGAAACGACCCCTGACAAGGACGCTTCTTCATTAGGAAGGTACGTTCCAGAGAGATGAGGAGTGCAAGGCCTGAGGAGAGCAGGCCAGAACACGGGGTGGAGGCTCAACTACAGAAAGACATCTTTCCACAGGAGCTTCTACCGAGTCACTTTAATTATACTCAGTCTGTGCTTTGTAATGTATGCTCCAAGCTCAAGAAATCTGTATTCACAGACTGTTAGCAAAATATACCAAATGTGTTCTCCAGACTTTTTAAAAATACTGTACTGCATATTTTTCTTCATAGGGTTTGTAAAAGGCAGCAAGAACAATAGAATATTAACTGGAAAAATATGGCAGCATTAAGACAAGTAAAGCTTGCAAATGTATTTTCAGAAACTTTGCCTGCAGCGGTTGTGTAATTCGCAGAATGTGACTAATGTTTAAAACAGATGTGTTGGATTTTCCACTGTGATCAGCTAAAGTGGGGTTTGCTGCAAACCTTTGGCTTCTTTCTGTTTGTATCCTTGTCACTGGGAAAGTTACTTTTTTTTCTTCAGCAGATCTCAGCGGATCTTGTCTCCAACAGTAATTAGCACCTTTGTGAAAGTAATGGTTTGGCTAACAGAAAGAAATGTTCCATCATCAATCGCCTTATCTGGGATGAGCAGTTGGATAAGCCACAGGGAATAGGTATTGATGTTGCTACTGATGTCATACTGGCCTACAGCTATGACATCAACACTACTCTGAGCTGTTCCTTTTCTTTCTGATTACTTTCTGACCCAGATAAGTGTGATAGGTTAATCCCTGTAGCCAATACTCAAGCCAAAATACACATTGGCTCCAGATAACTAATCCCTTGCCAGTCAAGGCGAAGATGTTGGTGAGTTTGCAGTGCTGTATCCAGTGGAAGATACCAGAAGCATATCAAATGAGTCATTGTCAAAAACCATAACCTGAAAAAAACTTTTGAAATAACACAAAATAATATCTAAATCCAAATATCTTATTCATACAATCAACATTTTAATGATATGGTGGTATTCACGGCCACATTTTTTTTGAGCAATGCGTATTTATTTTATGTCTGTTGATATGCAGAGCCATTTTAAACTCCCATAGAGCTGTATCATGCAGAATTCAGAACACAGTGTCCTGCAACACAGAGCTGATTGTAGCAGCATGTTAAACAGTGGCACTAAACAGATAAAAAGTATTACTGACAGAGCCCTAACAAGTTTTTACAGGACACACATACTACTACACATACTAATACTACTGGTCCGCATACTACTGGAAACAGTCAGGTTTGCCAGCTAACTAGCCACAGCAGTTTGACAGGCAACTGTGTCAGGAACATAAGAGGGAAAGGCAGTGAGGGATATAGACTACATTTTGGGTCTATTTCCAGGTCTCCTGGAAAAAAAGTGGTGACCTCCAACTCCTAAGAAGTCCACCAGATGGCAGCAATGAGCAGGTAGGTATAATGGTTTGTATTATCTCATTTCAATGCATTACACGGAACCATCTTACAAGAAAGGTAGCTACTGTAGCTACCTGCATTGCAAGCATGTTATTGGCAAGAATAAGCAAGCTATGGAAATTAGCTTTGGCAAAACTTTCAGACCAAAACCTATTGATGTTGCTGTTGAGATATTAGCAAATTATTTTACTCACAACATTAATGAGCTGTCTTGTCTTTTTCAGATAGTCATGCCTGCTGTCTAGAGTAAGTCACTAGGAGACACACTCTGTCCTGAGTTCCAGAGAGATATATCTCTCAGGAAAACGTATGTGCTCACAGATGGAGTTGTTTTCCCCATTTATGTGCATAAAAACGATGCATACATGCAGCATTGGGCCCCACAGGGTCTCAGTGAAGTGGGCAGAGCAAGAGCGCACTGTTTTAGGTGAGTGCTTTGATCAAATAGGTGTGTTTGATATCTTTCCTCTGTTGCCTTTGCAGAGAGCTGTGTTTGCAAAGTTCTTCTAAGAAGCGATCCAAGCTGAGAGAGCCCATATTCCCAACACCACTGTCCTGATGGCTGAGGCCCTGAAGGTGGACCAGGGTCAGAGCGCTGGCTTCTAGGTCCTTCCTGCAGAATTGCAGCCCTGAACAACCTCTGCTATCTCTCTCACACACACACTGCACAGCTGTAATGAAGAAGTCACCAGACATCACCTGTATCTTCCTCTCCATAAGCTTAGAAGGTTTTTACTAAGTCTTATCTAGCTTTTTAAGATCCATCCCTCCTGTATCCAACTTGGGGGGCAGAAAAAAGGGTTTTATTTTGCATAATGAGGTGTAAAAAAAGCTTAGATACCAGATTTTTTTTCCTAATGTTCACTGCCTCACTGTATTCATATTGTTTGAACATTGTACAAATGTAGACCATGATGCATTTTCTTCTAGTGTACCATTCCTTACGTCCTGCATTCATTACACCTGCATCACAAATAAAATTTTCTGCAAATAAGCTGTGTCCACATTATGTGAACTTGTGTGCTCTGTGATTCTTGTATGTTTAGAAAACAGAGGGCTTCCTTGCCAGGATTATCAAGTTTTTCTTAGAAAAATGTTTTGTTGTTTTTTTAAATATTTGTATAGAACATGATGCTGATGCCCCTGGACTTTTCAGGCCAACTTTTATCTTTGTGAACAGGATTTCTCCACATTTGGGACCCTCCACAGGAGGGCACTAGTGAGCTCAATAGTAATGGGGGAGGAACACAGGGCAGGGCGGGGCTGGGCAGGGCTAGGTGGGCTGGGGAGGGGAGGGGAAGCAAAGCAATATGGTGTGGAAAACACCTTTGGGACTGTGTATAAAATTTGTCTTATAAAGAGACATATCACTTCTGAAAATGAACAAAAAAAGTTTGTCCAGCTTCAGAACAGAATATTTCAAAGTTCTTTTTCCTTTGAGCCACATGAGAGCTCGATAGGTTACACCTCATCTGTTGCAATTAAAGCTACAGACTAAAAATTCCAAGGGAGCAAAATTAATATTGTTCATTCCAAAATAGTTTTCAACCTCAAATGAACTTAAAATCAGATATTTAACTTTTCAAACTTAAAGATTTGCCATTTTAACGCAAACACAACAGTGCAAGGCTAAGGCGCAGATCTCAAAACACTGAGAACAGTGGGGCTGCTACCTTGGCTATTGCATGTTTAGTTTCTTTAACTATCATTATTGATTAGTCCTTGCCTTAACCTTCTGGTGTGGCTCAGATGGTAGAGTCAGTAGCAGTGAAATTCTGGAGTGTTTTTTCTATGTAAGCACATGGCTTCGATCCCCCGCTGGTGTGGTGCGAATCTTGGCTAACCCTTTTTGCACCTGAATATGTCACACTTAGGTCAGAGCATGATGGATGAGGAACCTGAAGCTCACCTTTGGTGTGGCCCTTCCAGAAAATGCTGTATTGCAAGCAAAAACCCTCCATTATGTTGCCTTTGCATTTTTTTAAGTTTGCATGATTTTGAGGAAGCACAGGCAGTTTCAGTTGTGTGACTCAAGGTAAAACCAGTAAAAATTCTGCAAGTTTGGCTGAATAAAAAACCTAAAAGTAGATCCCTGGTTTCTTGTGCTGAGGGATAGGGCCACTCAACTATGAGCTGCACCTAGAACAGGTGATATCCATTAACATCTAATCAGTGGCTCCAGTTAAGTAATTCAGACCTGAAGAGACCAGAAATGTGACATTATAGGAAAGATTTCACCATTGTCTCCCCCTGGTGGCACAAAGACAGGGCACAATGATGCTCACCAACAGACCAGGGTCCAGGCTGTTTCCAGAACACATACCTCATTATGGTAATACTCATCAGTGCCCACAATGGCAGACTTGAGTACAATGAATGAGTTACTGAAATCAGCCTGAGCTATAACAGTTGATTCAGTAGCTCAGTGGGTAACTACTGGGGTTGTCAACCAAGAAATTTTGGGTTCAAGCCTCACCTTGACTCTTTTTAAAGTTGGCCTTTCAGATTGTAGCTTTAACTATGATGGACAAGGAGCTATAGCCAAATCTCTTGTGGCTCAGTGGTTAAAAGCTGTGGTTACCAATCCAGAGCTTGTGAGTTTGAGCCTCATGTTGACTCTTTTTGCAAGTGGCCTTTCAGATTCCACTGAACCACTCCAGAAGTCTGAGTTCAGGCTCTCCTTCATCATACTTAGTTCTGAACTGGGGAGGGACTATCATCATTTTCTTTCGCTTTAAACATGGTAGATGTTGACATTGAAGAAGGTTAACAGAATTCAGTGTTTTGCCCTACTCAGATAGTGCAGAGAAATAATGCTGAGCTAATACCCAACAGGTCCTGGGTTCAATCCTGACACTCATTTTTGCAGCGATCATTGTAGACATTGACTGGGAAGAAGGCAAGCAGACAATCAAGTGTAACACCTTTCTTGTGGTGCAGAGACAGAATGCCAAACTAATACCCAACAGGTCCTGGGTTCAAGCCTAACACTCTCTTTTGCAGTGCTCATTGTAGACACTGACAGGGATGAAGGCGAGCAGACCTTTAAATGTAACACTTCTCTTGGGGTGCAAAGACAGAATGCTGGGCTAATATCCAACAGGTCTATAGTTCAATCCTGACCTCCTCTTTTGCAGTGATCACTGTAGGCATGGACAGGGAAGAAGGTGAGCAGAAAGCCAAGCTTCACATCTCTCAGGTGGTGCAGAGACAGAATGCTAGCTTAGCATCTCACATGTCCTGGGTTCAATTCTCATGTTTTGTTTTCCTCCTAGTAGCTGCTTGGCTTGAAGAAGGAGAGAATGCACAAACACTGTCCATCATTCCGATGGCATAGAGGTAGAACACTGGACCAAAAGACAGCAGATTCCTAGTTTAATCCTGGCTGTGCTTGTGCAGTTTTGTGTTTGAGTGTCAATAAGCAATTAGACCACAGGAGAATCATCATTTGCCATTATGGTAGCATCTTCCACACCTGGACTCTATCTCATTACGTAATTGCTGATTGGCTTTATTTCAAGAGTCTATATAAGGTTCGGTTACATCAGGAGCAGGTTCCCAAGCCCTTCCCAGTCAGAGCGTGTTTGAGCAGGAGAAGACACAGATGGTACTCTGTTGAGGAGAGCCAGACAATGAGATTAGTGAGATCTAATGGAAACAGATGGATGCATTGCCATTTTGCTTTTCATTCTAGCCTACATTGTGCTTGAACATGGTTTTATCTGAGTGTTAGTATGAGGGCTATTGCCTCCAAAGGTCATATGATTAGTTTACTGAAGCTTAGTTGCCTCCACATGGAGATGCAGGACTACCTGCTTACCTCATGAGGGTCCAAATGATGGCCAGTTTACCTGTTGACTTGCTCTTCACAAACAGGATTACACCTTCAGCTGCTCTGGCCTTCATTCCCCTCTGCTAAACACACAAACCTGGGAAATCTAGTCAGAGGAACGAGGCCATGAACTGAAACTGGTAGTTTCATTTCAGTGAACAAAGAGTAGCAAGAAAGCTCTAAACACTAACATTCATTTCATTCCATTCAATGTAAATGGCTTGCTAAAGTAAAAGCTTGATATAAACACATCAGACAGCAGAAACACTTACCCTCCACCCTGCAGAAGTGATTTCTTGCTCTTCACTTAATGCCTGCATCCAGTAATTTCAGATTCTGTTTAAAGCTTTTTGCCCTGGAAATATCTCAACCATCACTCTCCCTCAGGGTTGTCAGCCTAATTCGGTCTGGTCATCTGTCAGCCCAAAAAGCAAAGAGCATGATGTTATGTCCAAAGCAAATACTCTCAGCAATGTTCCCTTTGAAGAAAAATTCCCCCATCAAACAAGACTCTTTGCCTATGAGCAAGTCAAACTTGCTGTCCTAACTCAAAAAGCATGTTTTAAGTTTGTTTAATTCTGGGGAAGAAAAGCCAAAACACAAAATGGCCCTGTAACTCAATGCAAAACCAGGGAAAATTCTGCAAATTTGGCTGGAAAAAAGCTAAACTAAGATCCCTGGTGGTAACCTGATGGAAAAGCACCGAAAATCCTGCAAATTTGGCTAGAAAAAAGCTAAACTTAGATCCCTGGTGTCTTGTGCTGAGTCATTGTGGTGTCTCAACCAGTGAACAGGTGATATCCATTAACATCTAATCAGTGGCTCCAATGAAGTAATTAAGACCTGAAGAGACCAGAAACATGTGACATTATGGGAAAGGTTTCACCATTATCTCCCCCTGCTGGTACAATGGACTTGTGTACAATGAATGAGTTACTGAAATCAGCCTTAACTAGCCTTAACAATGACAGGTGCTTCAGAGCTCTGGTGGCTCTGTGAGTAAATGCTGGGGCTACCACTCCTGATGTTGCAGGTTCTAGCCCCACCTTGACTGTTTTTGTAGTTGGACTTTCAAACTGTAGCCTTATCTATGATGGACGAGCAAGTGCCCTAAGAGCTCTGGTGGCTCAGTGAGTAAATGCTGGGGTTGCCGCTCCTGATTTTGCAGGTTCTAGCCCCACCTTGACTGTTTTTGTAGTTGGACTTTCAAACTGTAGCCTTATCTATGACGGACGAGCAGGTTGAGCTGGAGTTCCTGTGGCGCGGTGGGTAAGTGCTGCGGTTACATCCCAGCAAAGCGTGGGTTTGATTCCCGTGTGTGCAATAACCTCTCTGTGTTCTCCCTTCGCAGGTGGTGGTGATGCTGAGGCTGGACCAGGTGGTGGAGCGGAGTCTGGAGTGGGCATTGTCGGAGAGGAGTGGCCAGCCACCAGGTAAGTTGGGAGGGGGGGCCCCCCTGGGGGGGTTGGGGAGGGTGGGTAGAAAGGGGGGCGCTGGCCCCCTGAAGGTGGGAGGGAGAAACAGAGGGGGTCTTAGATCAGGGTGGGAGGACAGGAGGGGGTGTTAGAGCTGGTGACAAAAGATGGGAGGGGGGTGGAGCAGGCAGTGAAGGTGGGTGGGAGATGTCAGGGCAGCAGAGGCTGTTTGTTTTGGCCTCAGCCCTATCTGTTTCATTTACACCTAAAGGCAGGTCAGAGGAGTCCCTCAGTGGATTAAACTAGCACTGGGGCTGGCCTGGTTTGCCACACTTCTCTCCTCCCACCCTGCTCTGTTTCTCACACCTGCCTGCTCCACCCCCTCCCATCTTTCCTCACCAGAGGTAACACCCCCCTCCTGTCTTCCCACCCTGATCTAAGACCCCCTCTGTTTCTCCCTCCCACCTTCGGGGGGCCAGCGCCCCCCTTTCTACCCTCCCTCCCCAACCCCCCCCAAGGAGGGCCCCCCCTCCCAACTTACCTGGTGGCTGGCCACTCCTCTCCGACACCGCCCACTCCAGACTCCGCTCCACCACCTGGTCCAGCCTCAGCATCACCACCACCTGCGAAGGGAGAACACAGAGAGGTTATTGCACACACGGGAATCGAACCCACGCTTTACTGGGATGTAACCGCAGCACTTACCCACCGCGCCACAGGAACTCCAGCTCAACCTGCTCGTCCATCATAGATAAGGCTACAGTTTGAAAGTCCAACTGCAAAAACAGTCAAGGTGGGGCTAGAACCTGCAAAATCAGGAGCGGCAACCCCAGCGTTTACTCACTGAGCCACCAGAGCTCTTAGGGCACTTGCTCGTCCATCATAGATAAGGCTACAGTTTGAAAGTCCAACTACAAAAACAGTCAAGGTGGGGCTAGAACCTGCAAAATCAGGCGCGGCAACCCCAGCATTTACTCACTGAGCCACCAGAGTTCTTAGGGCACTTGCTCGTCCATCATAGATAAGGCTACAGTTTGAAAGTCCAACTACAAAAACAGTCAAGGTGGGGCTAGAACCTGCAAAATCAGGAGCAATAACCCCAGCGTTTACTCACTGAGCCACCAGAGCTCTTAGGGCACTTGCTCGTCCATCATAGATAAGGCTACAGTTTGAAAGTCCAACTGCAAAAACAGTCAAGGTGGGGCTAGAACCTGCAAAATCAGGAGCGGCAACCCCAGCGTTTACTCACTGAGCCACCAGAGCTCTTAGGGCACTTGCTCGTCCATCATAGATAAGGCTACAGTTTGAAAGTCCAACTACAAAAACAGTCAAGGTGGGGCTAGAACCTGCAAAATCAGGCGCGGCAACCCCAGCATTTACTCACTGAGCCACCAGAGTTCTTAGGGCACTTGTCGTCCATCATAGATAAGGCTACAGTTTGAAAGTCCAACTACAAAAACAGTCAAGGTGGGGCTAGAACCTGCAAAATCAGGAGCAATAACCCCAGCGTTTACTCACTGAGCCACCAGAGCTCTTAGGGCACTTGCTCGTCCATCATAGATAAGGCTACAGTTTGAAAGTCCAACTGCAAAAACAGTCAAGGTGGGGCTAGAACCTGCAAAATCAGGAGCGGCAACCCCAGCATTTACTCACTGAGCCACCAGAGTTCTTAGGGCACTTGCTCGTCCATCATAGATAAGGCTACAGTTTGAAAGTCCAACTACAAAAACAGTCAAGGTGGGGCTAGAACCTGCAAAATCAGGAGCAGTAACCCCAGCATTTACTCACTGAGCCACCAGAGCTCTTAGGGCACTTGCTCATCCATCATAGTTAAGGCTACAATCTGAAAGGCCATTTTAAAAAGGATCAACATGAGGCTCAAACCCACAACTTCCTGACTGGTAGGCACAGCTTTTAACCACTAAGCCACAGAGGCTGTAGTTCAACTGACTCGTCCATCATAGTTAAGGTTACAATCTGAAAGGCCAATTGGAAAAAGAATCTGTAAGAAGCACAGTCTACATGGGAATCAAACCCACATGTTGAAGGGGTAACTCCAGCATTAACACACTGACAGAAGCCACCACAGAAGTCTGACCTCAACATCTCTTCATGCTGAATTGGGTGAACATTTGCTCTGTACACATCTGAGGGACAGGCTTTAACTCAGGTGCTTCAGTTTGATGAGTATAGTACCCCCTTATCCCTTTCAGATACGCGTTTATCTCCTAACAATAGGGAGACAGGGTGGATCCTAAACTGTTAAGACTAGTTGTACTTTCCTGTCTGTTTCCATTTAGTGTAGACATGCTCAAGTCACAACAAAGCCTCTGAAAACTCTAGGTTTTTCAGGGGCTCTTACCCAGGGCCACTTACAGAGAATCACAGATTAGATCTCAGATACAAAGAACAAAAACACAAGTGCAGTAAGACTTGTAGCTACATCTCCAAACTAACACGGGATCACACTGTTTTAACATATCCTTAAGACTAAAACTACATTCAGGTGAGCATCAGGTCTTTGTCCAATCAGAAGTTTGGGGCAGGTTCATGTTAGATGGTCCCAGGTGCAGTCTGATGAGGTCAGGATTCAGAGTGTGATAGTTGTTGGGGAGTCCCCATGTTGTAGGAAGCCTTTTCCACCACCAGGGGGCTAAGGCTGAGAATGAGCAGGCCTTGTTGTGAGGAGCATTGTTGTAGGTAACTTGTTCAACCTCTAGGGGGCCTGAGAGTTAGAGGGCTCTTGGAAGTTGGTGCATGGTAGTATTATAGGTAGCCTATTGCACCACTAGGGGGACAGGTCTGAGAATGAGTCAGTCATTGGGAAGTGGAGAGCTGCACTTTTGAACATTGGTCTGTCTAGCTCTAGGGGCCCAAGGCTGACAGTGATCAGGCTCTGGCTGAAAGATGGTGAGCAGCACTGCTGTTGGTGGCTCATTCCACCAACAAGGGGCCCAGGCTGACAATGAGAAGACAATGGGATCTCTTTGGAAGATGGGGATCTCAATGGCGCTGTTGTAGATAGCCCATTCCACCACTAGGGGGCAAATGATGTTGATGGGCTCTCCTTGGAAGATAATTTTTGTGAACACTACATTTTGTGGTGTGATCATGCAAATTTAAGGTGGAGAAAATTGTGGGTAATTTAGCACCACAGAATCACATTGCAGTGACCATGTAACAGTTTCAAACTGTTTTTTAAAAATTTAGCATAACATTCGCTTTGATGTTTGAAGTCTGAAATTGAGTAATTGCATATAAAAATTGCATAGGAATCAAACCCACAATTTCTTGGGAAGTTACACCAGCATTAGCTTGTTCAGCCACTCCAGAGTTTGACAAACATTGTCCATCACATTTCATTCTAAGGTCTGAAAGGCCTATTGAAAAATAGCCTGCCACATACACAGATTACACACAATGCATTTGTGGAAACCCAACCCACCAGGTATTGGCTAGACCAGCATCCACCCATTGAGCCACTCCTGAGCTTTGGGTCTAACCACTGGTCCATCATAATTCATTGTACAATCTGAAAATCAAATTGGAAAAAGAGTTTGCAACAGCCACAGATTATACACAATGCACACAATTTTCTGGAGAAAAAAAGCACATTAATTCATTGAGCCACTCCCAAACTCCAGCATAAAGAACTCATCTTGATCATGATCCTACAGTCTGAAATGCTGATTGGAAAGAGGTTACACACAAGGCACACAGGGGAATCAAAGCCACTGTTCGCAGGTGTGGAAACGCTTTCAGCCTCTTCACAGCTCTGGCTTCAAGAACCTGTCCTTCAAAATCCACTCAGGAAAGCACACTACAAAAACTTCATAAGCCACCCAAGCAAGTGTTTCAACTCCGGTCTCCTCCATGGCCTCCTTTAATTCAGGTACACTAATTCTTTTTTTTTTGTTTGTTTGTTTTTTCAAAATATAGGAGAATGTAATAATGTAATAATTCACTTTACAATACACTGCTATTGGATGTGTAACTACTATTAAGCCTTTAATTAAGCAAGTGTCATATGTTAGCAAATGATCATTAACATTAACCAGTGTGGTAATAAATACTGTAGTTCATGGCTAATTTATAACATTAATCAAGCCTCAATTAAAGCTGTGCAGGCCCATAATTGCAATATACATTTGGTTTAATAGATCATTGTTTTCATTATCATTTAATGGGAAAATAATTCATTTTGCATGCATTAACACATACCTTATTAATATCCATTATATTTGGAGTGGATGCTTGTGGTGGCAACTGCAAAAAGTCAACAAACAGTCAATAATATAAGTCATAACAACATAATTTGAGTCAGTCATTTACCTGGACAGTCCTTTATATGATAGTCACTACAGTGCACTGAAACTACCTGCAAGACAAAAGTATGTTCGGATGAACTGAACATAAATGGAACCTACTGGAGCCTAGTTTAGTTCTGTTCTATTACAGCCCTTGTAAGAAGTGCCCCCAAAAGAGTCCATTGGCTCTACTCATGTTTGTAGATAGTGTATCAGGAAATTACATATCAAATTTACAGTAATCGTGAGTTATCCCTATTATCTGTGCTTAGTAATGCTACCTTTAACTGCCAAGATAAATCCTGCCTACTGGGGGGCGGGGGGGGGGGCGGTAAACCTTGTCTGGACTGAGAATATTTTTGAATGAAAATAACTAAAAGACAAAAATCCATGGGTCCATTTTGCAGTAGCGCGTAGAGAATGACCAACAGATACGACTCCAGCTTCGCTATTGACATAGTATGTTTGTGTGAAACACCTGTGTCAATTGAAATGGGCTGATGTAGCTAATGCTGAGTAACACTCAGTCAGCTTGCTTCAGCTGCAGCTACCAGAAAGAGCAGGGATGCTTCACCAGGCCCTGAAGGACCTGAGTCCAGGAGAACATCTCACTCAGCAAACACACACATTCACATTTACATGGAAAAGGGAGACCGTGAAACAGAGAAGAGAGGCCTGCATTTCTGAAAATGGATTTGGTCACACGTTTTTTTTTCAGGTGCTGTTTCTACTGTTAGAAAACACAACAACAGCAATGTGACAACTTGATTCAGAATGAATTATTTTTTAAAACATCAATTAACAGATAGTCAACTTGAAATAAACAGGTAAGATTTCTGTTTATTGATAGTTCTTTGGTTAGTGACTATATTAAAATCAGACATCTGTGGTGTTTTAACCATGTTTTTGGTCAGAATATTGGAACTGAATTTATTCGGAAGCAATATACAGGTTCTTGTCAATAGACTGGGACTACATAGACCCAAAAAAATCTTTTAAAAATGTTTCCAGCTTCCCTCCACTTCTTTTCTCCCCCAGTGTTTCTCACCATGGCTGTTTGTGATGATCAGTCCATTTGCATGTAGTGTTAAAACTACCATTAATACAACAGCAGGATGCTAACTTTGGCATTCTTTATAGACATACATATACACACAGATAAAACAAGAAAAAGCTAAAAGATTAAACTCCCTCAGCAAATTGTCCCATGAAGAAAGTGGCGGTGTTCTGTTGGCAACATTCAAAACTTTAAAATCATCAGCACAGGTGTGCAGGCTAATTACAGGAGAGTTGCCAATCAGTGCCTCCATTTATGAGGCTGTTAATGAGCTCCTTACCTGAGGTGGCCAATCCAAAAAGAGCTTCAGTAGATGTGGATTGTGCTCTTGTTTAAGCCTTGAGCTTAAAAACAGAGATGTGCTGATCAAAAGATTTTCAGCAACTACATTCATTAAAGATACATGTTCAATGTTTTTTTGTATAAAAATAAAACTAAATTTTTCAAAAGTTGGCAAACTGCTTTCATCAGTGAAATTGTACTATTTTTCTGGCCACCTTTATATACCAAATTCCAAAATATCATTGAATGTATAAAAATTAATTAAAAATTAAAGAGGAATTGCATCTTTTAATTTATTCCCTCTATTTGCAGTATTGCCATTAACTGGTTCCAAAAATTATTCTTGCCACAAGTTATGAAGTTTTATTGGAGCTCCTCATCCTGCCTTTGATTATCATTCAGTCAGTGTGGTGACTTGTGTAATGCTTTGTAATGCTTTCTCTGTCTGCTTTTCAGAACAGATCTTACTCAAATCTCCAGCCATTTTCTCATTAGAAGAGCCTTCTCTTGGCGACCCCGGTGATTTTGACAGATCAAAGTACACTTATTTTCCTCTTTCATTTTTTTCTCTTTTATCTTTCCTCTCCTCTTTTGTCATCAAGGAAAACAACAGACATTTTTCCAGAAGGCTCAGTATATTCTGGTTAAGAAACACTTACACAAAGCATACTGCTCCCGGTTTCTTTAAGATGGTGGACTTTTTGGTGTTTCTTACTTCCTGTGCAACCTCAAAATCAGTCCCTGTGGGGTTTCCATTTGCACCAGGCTATGCACAATTCTTGCATTTTATTTCCAGCTTTAATGTAGGACAAGAATTTTGAATATTGCATTTTATCAACTCGTATAATGCCTCTTTTTGAAACCAGATTTATTCATAGAGATGTCACAGTGTGTTAGGTTTCCTGCTATTCTGTCTCAGGTGCCAAGATTAATTTCATATGCATGTAATGTATATGAGCATATTCCTCATATTGTGTGATTATAGCTTGAATGAAGGTTTTGGGATGACAACAAGGTCAGTTTGCCCCATATGTGTGGTGCAATAGCGTTAACGTTCTCAGAAGTAAAATATGTCATCCGTCAAATATATCTCAAATTTGGCATGACAGACAGATAATTTATAATCAACTCCAGTAAATTCAAATGCCAGCATATTCTAAAAGAGAACTGCAGGCTAAAAGTTATTAAGATATAAACATGGAAACATGTCCCTGGATGCTGTCACATGTAATAACATTTCATAAAGAATGAAATTCAGCATGATGCCTTTGGGATACAACATTACAGCAAGTTTAAAGGACATCTCTTTCTTGCGATAAACCAGTGTTGAGCCATGTATCAGTGATCAACACATGGAACATTTAAACCACTCTTTTAAAACCAGAAAACTGTGTTTTTATGACAGCCATAATGCCATAATGAAATATTAAATATCTGCATTCATAGTATCATTGGCTGTTCATATATTTATTTTGAATATTATGTGACAATATTGTTCAAGACTGTGGTGTTAATTTCTTCAAAATGTGTTAAAAAATAACACTACTGACAGTGTAACCTGAAAGTGTAACCTGACAGTGTAACCTTTTTAGCTTGCGAGACCAAGGCTTTCACTGTCATTACAGGAATTCACTCCAAATTGAATGGGATTATAACTGCTTACGGGATTCAAAGCCCTATTGTTCAGAATATAGCCTTTACTATGACAGGCACTTCTAAAGAATCATTGTAAATCATTCAAGAGCGACTCCAATATAATGATTAAATACAGGGCATGAAACAAACTCATAACAGAAGAGAATGTAGAGAGACTGGCCGAATATTTGGGTGAGCAGGAGAACACTGCAGTGTTTTAGGACAATGGCTCATTCAGAAACCGAGGCTAATCCAATAAAACACACCTCTGTTTAATTTTTTCCACAAATTCAGGCACTGCTGGAATCCAGCCGAGGCTTTATGGAGAGCCATTAATGTGAAGTTCCAGGAGTTCAAAAGCTGTTTAATGTGGCAGGCTGAACATTAATATTCACTGCATGGCACTGAACTGCTTAGGAGAATCAGTGCACAATAATGTTGCCCATATTGTTTCAACAATATTATTTCAACAATCATAATGGAACCACAGCACAGCGATAGATAAACAAAATATGCACTGTCCTCCAGTCAAATAAAATCACAGTACAGTTATTACAGCACACAGTAATAGGAAAAGCAGCAAATCTGCGTGATCTTTACACGCAATAAATGTGCAGCCAAGGCGGCTCTCCTCCAGGGTCAGTTCCATGCGAAGGAAAAGCCTTCAGTAAATAGGTCAGGTGATGCAGGGAGGAAACTTGCTCAACACCCCATTCAGACAGTGATATTCACACAGACAGTGCCTCCATGGGCCTCCTGTTCAGGCCTTGACAACATTTGTATGTGCTTGTATCAGACGATGTGAGAGACATTTGCATGCTGATCTGTTTGTGAATTTTAGAAGCAGCTGGCTGTCTCTCTGGGAATTTCCCTTTGCAGTAATGAGTACATAGGGGTTACGCCACGAGTGTCTAACCTCCAGCCCCCGTGGGAGAATGGAACAAACAGGACATTGCTCAGGCGGTGACACCTTTCAGCTTTCTGAGAGACGAGCACAGGGATTTTAAATATGTTCACTATGTTTTAACAAGTGTACACTGTGTGCACCAATTCCTCGTTTCCTTTATTTGCTCAGAAACTGAGCTGATTTGCTGTCTGACGGTAAAATATGTCATTGACAATACATCCTTAACGCTCCCCAAAATGGTGGGTTGTCAAAGCTCTAGTGCTTGGGCCCGACACTTGGCTCTGCTGATCTCTGACAGGTTTTCAACAAAAGACGTTTTCTGGCAGAAGTGATTGATTAATGAAATGCTAAAAAGTCTTACAAATCAAATAAATTAGCACAAAGTCAACTATAAAACTATGTAAGTGCTTGTAAAGTGAGTGCGAGTTGGTGGGTAGGGTATAACACTTTAACTGCTTTAATTAACTCCACTTCTATTTGACATGTTCATTGATTGATCGGTCAGCAGACTGCACTGAAACACACTCTGCTCCCAGCATCTCCCCCACGCTGCGCCAGACGCGTCTCCTTCCACTGCGGATTCATACACGTCCGTCTCCGCAGTCACGGCTCACCCAGGTGCCTCCCTCAGTCACCTCTCCCCTGGCCTAAACACAGGAACACAGGAGCATTTATAATAATATTCATAATATAATAATTACAAGAAGAAGCCACTCAGTCCATGCTGGCATGCTATTTACTCATCTTTATTTTATAATAACCACAAACTTTACACATATGGCTCTACTGTTGTCTAGAATAGAAATTACGGCACTTTTCATGCATTACAAAACATGAAAATATGATTCCCATAAAACAATTAAATAACTGAAAAAAAATTAGCAACAACAACACTGCATAACACATACATAACATATAACATATGATAATGATAAAAACAAAGCAAATAACCTAGATGGTGGAAATCATTGTGTCTTCTCTGCTAGAGAATATGTTCTCAGTGCCTGGATCACTGGGCAGAATATGGGCCAGAATCAATAGGCAAACTCAGCTGCGCTAGCCAGCTCTGCGCGGGTCGCAAGTCCTCTCCTTCATTATTTAATTAGCCCAAACATTTACTCAGCCTGACATCAGCGGTGTGAAGATGAAATATAACAGCTGAACACTGTCCATGTGCGCTGCACCCGAGGAATACTTTGCCACAGCGTGTCTCTGGCTATGCATGTGTGCAAAGGTATGCACCTAATCAGCTTAATGGCTCAAATATGTAACAAAAATGCAGCTAGACTGAGAAGTTGCATACAGAAGCCCCACCAGAAATTGTGTTTGACTCTTCTGAATTATCTGGGGGGTTATGGTTTTGTTTTGTCACCATACTTTGAATTTATGTCTTTGTAAATTAAACTGTCCACTGTATCAGTAAATGAGGGGATGGTCCAATACAAAGATGCTCCTCCATCTGTTCTTTTGGAAGCTTGCAGCCTCAATCAGGCTTTGCAGATCTTCTCTTCCCACCACTGATTCTGTGAGCTGCTTTTAAAGTTGCCCATCTGACAAACAGAAAAGAATATCAGGGTTAGGTGGGGAAGTGTGGAACCGGCAATATAGGTCACAGGATGCAAGATCAATCGGCATGTTTTTTCATTGCTCTCTTTAGGTGGTTGTCACAACACCGCTCATTAAAACGTAAAAGAATTTGAGCGCGTTGCTATTGAGCATGGCACGGGGTGTTGTCTCTGTAAACCGCGCACTGCCTTCAGAGGAAGAGGCCTCTCGCTGTGTTTCTGATGGAGGCCATGAAACATTAATTCACCAACAGCTGTTTGAGCTTCAACATTATTTGACAGCTGCCGCCTTTTAATAACGTGCCCGTGTTTTGTCTGGTCCGTGTGTTGTTTTTTGAGGAGCCTATAATCTCTTTTATTATTGATCCAGCGGAGCGGAAACGTTGTGACTGCAGTGTTTTCAGTAACCCAGCCTAATTTATGTCTTGTTTACGGCTCCTCCTGTCTCCCCCTGCCCAGTCTACCTCCGGTACGCTCCCTAAACACCCCTCTTTTCTTTGTGCTGCGGTAGATACTGCATTTGCATAAAGATCTTTAGTCTTCCGCTGTCACATGCAGTTTACCTCGTTCCTGTGATGGATCAAAACAGCCATTTTAATTTTTGTGTGGGGATTTTGCTTTGCAGGAAGTCAGCCGCAACCTTCATCAAAACCATGGTGGATCCATTCACACAACATCAGTTGAATGTCATCCTTCCTTTATATGAACCATAGAGCAGCAACAAGCTGACTGACAGCTGGGTTTAGTTTGCTGTGGAGCTATGAGGTGGCAGTAACCTGTTTAAGACTCACCTGCTCCGGACTCACCTGTTGGTGTTCTCTCAGCGCCTTCATGATGGTTTTTCTGCTCCTGCTCTTCTGTGGTTGGACATGGACGCACATGTGAACAGATTAGACCTGTCATTCACAGAACTAAAAAAAAATGTCAAGCTGCATTGATGGATGAGTCCTGATATATTAAACAGTCTGTATATTTATATATTGCTATTGACAACCCAGTTACAAGACATATTCAGTTTTCCCCTTCCAAAGCTCACAAAAGGATGCTGCTTTATACACTAAATCTTGAAATATAAATGTGTATAATATGCATCTCTCTTTATCTCAATATGACAGTTCTTTGGAAGCATTTACATTACTTGTACAAAGAAAAAAAGCCTTCAGATTCTGTTGCTTGCCATACAACCATGAAGAAATTCTTAAGAAAATGTAGCTCTAGAGGAGAAGCACACAATATATGACAGGATGATGAAGTCCTACTGGAAAGTTTGATTATACATCCATTCATTTACTGTTGAGAAAAACATTATATTTATTACCTTCACACTGTAAAACAAAAATATAATTACAGTAAGCACCATCTAGGATGAAATGGATTTTCTATGATGTAGATAGCTCCTTTCCAAGTCTTGTACATTGATGAAACCACCATCTGTGCTCAATACCTCTAAATATTTTAATATGAGTACCCACACTGTGCTGATAGGGGCAGTGTGCCAAGTCCTCCTGTACTCTCCAAACAATTTACCAACATTACTCCAGGTAGAATGGTAGGGCATGCTTTTTAGAGTCCAACCGTAGAATAAACTTTACCTCAGGAGAAAAGGCTGGAATGAAGCAAACATAGTAATAGACACGGTTTGTTATTTCAAAGAGGAGAACTGAATACTTGAGTGCTTTTCAAAGGATGCAAACGCCTGTCGATATTACACCTACAAGATAAATGACTAAACAAATAAATAAAATGCAGGAAAAATGATTGGCTTAATTGATAAAGTTTTTGAACACAACAAAAACGCACAACCACTTGGCTTCTTGATTGTCATGCTCGTAACCGCTCTCGTGTTGTATCTGCTCGTATCTGAGCGTGTTTGATGTGTGCAGAGATTGCAGAAGACGTTTCAGAAGTTCCAATTAAAAACATCAAGCTGACCCCTCGGATGATGAAACGATGAGTCACAGACTTCAAAAAGGGGATCGATGAGAGATTCATAGAAGGAGCGAGCCCATGAATCAGAGAGGGGTGAAGTGCGTTAGAAAGAAAATCCCTCCAGAGCGCCAGAGGAACATCAGTAATGCTAACGCCAGCTTAGGCAGACTAATTGGTGTGACAAACTACGACTCGCAGAGGCGCCTGATGATGGGAATAACTAATGTAAATGTTCGGGGCCGCTCTCAAAACATTCATCTGAGAGTTGGACTGTCAGCCGTCAAGGCACTCGAACGTGACAGCGGCATCTGTCTGTGAGAGCTTCGTCTCCGCCCTTCTCCATGAAGAGCTTAGCGTTTTGCCGTATCTTCTCCTCTTCAGAACTGATACAATTTACACAGGAGGGTTACACACTTGACATGAGTGAGCTGGTGTGAGCATGAAATGTGTTGCGTTATGTTATGGAAATACACAATTCCACCATCCTCTGTTATATGTTATGTGGAAGTGGCATTGTGTGGTTCCATAATACATTCATACTGAAGGCATCAGACAATACTAGAGCATGACACCCCATGGAGCAGTTACCATGAAGAAATACACTTAAAAATATAGAATATTAGAGCATGTATTTTCCTGACCGTCAGTCCTGACACTAACACAATAGCTTTCAAACTGTGTCCTTTATTTCTCAACTGAAGAATCCATTACGATCTCATGTTACTGAATATAATTTGGCTTTATCCTTGTTACACCTTTTTTAAGAGAGCACATTTCATTATTTTATTTGTCCAGAGGCAGTTTCCCCCATGCAGCTGTGTACTGAAAGAGTCAAACCATTTTTTTTTACCTTTTTTATTTTAGTTTGACTTGAGGTGAAAGGACCTTCATCTGTATTGGCCAGCAATGATAAAATGTCTTTTTCTAACTGCATTTTACTGTCCAAAATTGATCTGATGCACAACGGTAATTCTATTTAACAAAATGTTGGTGCCAGTCAGGGAGGTGATAATATTATTTGGGGGTTACAAGCTGCTTGACATGGCAATTCGTGACCCCTCTGTGCCCCGCAGCGATCATCAAACTGGCCCTTAAAAAAGGTCTTGGCCATTTCAGCGACAATAAAAGCAGGCCAAGGTATTTTTACAATGCCATATACACAATACATCTGCGCTGGAAATTGCCGAGAGGACCATAAAGTCATGGAAGAGAAAGAAACTGAGGAGTTAAATTTGAACTAGATATTTATCTATAAATGGAACCAAGGTAATTGGTGAAGTACAATTAAAATGAATATAAACACACGACTGTAATTATACTGGCATAATGCCTGCTTAATTATACATACTATGTGGCTTATAACAGAAACAGGATTCTGACACAACAAAGGACACAGTTTGTTTGCTTGTTTGTCTTCTTGTTCCAATCTTTTGTCTTGGCATTGTGGTGTTTGTCTACCATTTTAATATTCGTGCTGGTCTCTTAGGAGCCCAACTGGCTGCACGGGCAGCATTAGCATATTTTTCGTCTTACATGTGTGTTTATGAGAAATTAAAGATCTGAGCAAGTATCAGGCCTCTGGGCATTGCGTTTTACAAATATAGTTCGTAAAAACATATCCAACTGAAAAAAAAAAACATAGTGATGCCAGGAGTGAATAAAAACACAATATTAACTCAAACAAAGTTATTCTTCCATTTCAAACACATTGTGGAAAATTACTTATTTTATGCCCCTGATTCTCCATAGAAGAGTAATGAGTTGTTTGTGTTCTCGGTTTATTCGGTCACCATTGGTGGGCTGAAACCCTTCTCTAGGCTGGTTTATGGTTGTGTGATGCTGGCCATCCGTCCGTTAAATAGATAGCACCTTCATAAATCCTATTATGTGCGTGTCTGCTGAGCCTTTGGGGGTATTTGGTTCTCATAACCGAGTTTCCCAGCATTATTTCTTCTCCTATTCTCTGCTGTCCCTGATATGCTTTCAGAAAGGAAGGGGATAATATTGGGGAATCTTATCGATAACACCAATCTCCACATGATGGGAAAGTGACAAAAATACAGGGCCAGATCAACTAAATGAGGTGATTAAAAAGTGAGGCTTTAGGCTAAAAAAAAAAAAGTAATGCGCTGGATTTGCCAACCGTTCTCACTGGGTGAAACTCACATTTAATGAAAGTTACTGATGTGGATCTTACAGCACCATTAAATGATGCCTCTCGAAAAGCCCAAAGCAGGTATATCAGTCCTTCGTGTTCAAACAGCGTGCAGAGGAAAGAGAAGACTCTCTGCCATTAAAAGGCCAGTGGGTACCGAGATAAAAACGAAATGCATTCATATGAAATTACAGGTTAAACAGTAAGTGCCAAGGTGCAGCAAATTAAGCCGTCATGAAGACAAGCAAGCGTTTGATCTCCGCTGATCTTCATCAGTGCAGCATCCATGCAGTCCAGCACACACACACTGACAGCATTTACTCCAGCAGTGCCAGAGGTGCACCTGGTTAACAGGAAGCTATTGGAGATGATTAAAGAGAGCGGGGTTGGTGTATTTTTGGACACTCTGAAAGGTATGTCATGCTGTCTCCTCAGTTTTCCCCATTAGGTCACAGGCAGTAGTGTAACAATTTACCCAGCCATACTTGCACAAACTTAAACTCATTATCACAGCAGCAGTTAAGAGGCAGCTGAATCACTTCCACTGATATTGAATGCCAGCATTGTTTGTGTAAAAGTTTCCAGAGCGAGCTGAAGCTACTGTCAACCCCAGCACTGGACGGCAGGGGAGGTTGAGAAAGGAGAAATGATGTCAGCTGCTCGCCTCAAACTACTGAGAAAGTGAAGTTGGAGCATCGCACCCATCACCATGCCATTTAGGCTCCTCTTAGTCCCATGGTGCACCCATCTGATGACATCACTGTGAATTGCATCTGCATGTGATCATATAGCTTCCGAGACCCCTGAACAATAAGGCCACACAGGGTCTGTTGAGCTACTGGTGTGGGCTGCCTAGGGTTGTTATTCTTGGAAGTCCTCAAATGCAAGTGAGTGGTCAAACATCATTGCTACATCCTTTTAATGAGGAGGGAGTTGATGTTTCCCTACACAGACAGCAAGGACACTCTGTAGTTCCTGCCACTATCTCCACCACATTATTTCATTTCTTTAAAAATTGATTGTGGAATTACCTGCTCTGCATAACTAGCCTTTGCAGGCTGGTCTTCCGACGCAACCCCAATGGACACGCATTGATTACCGCGCCGTTTCCTGTTTGTAAATGCTGGGGACAGACACCCATCCACAGCGCAGTGTAAACATACAATCTAAATGCAAATGGTAAATTATCCACCAGCTTCATCTTATCTCTGTCCTTGGGCGCTGAGTTTAGCGTATTAGGGAGCATGTTGTTATTAGGCTACAGGAATTAGACAATGATGAACCATGATCAAATATATTAAATTGCATTGCGACACCACCTTTCTGCTCTGCCGCCTGCGGCGTGAGAGAGTTTTGGCTGCAAACATGTGACGAGGGCGGGTGCGAGCTGTTAAGAAACTCGCATGTTGAAACCGTCGCCTTGGAGACACCCGTGTTCCGGTAACCCAGACCTTTGCCTCCACATGGATTAATCTAGAGTCTGGGGGATCTTGACTGAGATTCTCGAAACTCTTGAATGATCTTTCAGGAGCCTTTAATACTTCAAAGGTGTAAAGGGCCAGGCTATAGGTGATGTCAGTGCGGTGAGCAGAATCCTGTCTAGATCATAGTGCTTTGATTATGGGGTCTTCTCCAGTGGTGTTGAAGGTAAAGTGCTCCTATATTTTCCATTGGCCATTTCGAGCTATGGATGAATGATTTCAGCTGTTTTGTGCAAATTTCTTTAGTATCTAGTCCCTTGACACATGGTGTTTTATATTCAAGAGTCTTTTAGAACAAGAAACTGGCAAAAATACTGTAAGTGTTGCTCTTCCAACAGACCTTTGATTTGTTTCCCCCATTCATGTCCTCTGCATAATCTCTGATGTGTTGTGTTGCTGAAGAGTGGTCAGGGAGAGAGAGTTAATAGTTTGACAGAAAAGGAAAATGCATTAAATCAATTCCATTTGAGATGAAGAGAGGATGGAGATGAAGTGGACAGCATTCAGAGGCAACTAAACGGAGGAAGTCACTGCCATCCTTGAGAGCTTGGAAGAGCAAAGCCACCTGGCTGGTCTGGCTATGGAGAGGAGGGTGATGGGGTCCAGGCAGTGGAAGGGGATGGGGAGGGAGAACGGGGCAGAGGGGAGAGATTAGACGTGGCAGACTGGGAGGGAGTACAGCTCCTTAACGGCGAAGTGTTAGAGAGATGAGAGCTGCTTACGCACAGAGACAGGTACCTCAGACACGCTGCCATGCACAGGGTGTGGAAACACGGAAAGAAAAGAGCAGATCTGTGGATGAAGCAGAGGGAAAAGATGACAGGCAGCAGAGCTCACCTGGGAGAACGTCACAGCCATACAGCACAGCACTGAGCCTTGCACAGTCCCCAGAGGAAATCATATAGGCGATATTCTGTAATGTTTCAAGTGAGGCAGGAAGTAATGAGGGAAACATCATTGTCTTTTCTAACAAGCACTGAATTACACCCCTGCTATGAGAAAACGAGAGGAAGAAACTTATGATTCAACTTAAGCATTTCAAACTTCCAACAACTTCCAACAAAAAAACAAGCACAGGACTACAAAATGTCTGACAGCAACAGCTACACCTTCATCTACATCTACATCTACATCTTGTCTTTACAGTAACATCTACATATCATTATCATATCTCAGAGAAGCATCATCATATTGAGTCTACTATTTACTACCTGCAAGTTTTGACTACATCAAAATAACTGTCTTTTTGAGGACAGTGTTTGTATAATCTGGTTACATCACATACAGCAGTTATGCTACATACTTCCAAAAATGCCACACTCCCACAATTTTACGCATGCTACTATGTGCCCATGAAACATGTATTAACTTCACAGTGCACATTCTGAGAGAAAAATAAATGGACTAAATGAAATAATAAATCCTACATACTACACGCTTTTCTATAACGAATCATTTTCAGACGCATATGCTAAAAGCAAGATGGCATTAATGGCAATAAAAGAAAAAAATGCTCTAAAGGAGAAAACATGCTCCTTTTAGCATTAGTCTCACAAACACCTGTCTGTGGCAGCTATGTGCATAAAATACAGGACTAACAGGGCTGCAGCATTCCATAGCTATTAACAGAACACTTTTGTAAGCTATTATTTTTTTTGCTACTTTTCTGATTTTGTCATGCACATCCAGACCTGACAGCTCTGTACAGCAATATCAATTTCATATTCCACAATATTCAAAGTTTATTTATGGTTTCAACAAATTCATATCACATCACATTTAACATATTTGGTCAGAAAGAAGGTACTCTTTCAGATAGAATTGGAATAATATTTAGTTGATGATGTAAACATTAAAGGGAATTTATGATCTACTTTTACCTCTAAGATATTACCGGTTCAATATAATTTTCACGACTTGTGAACTGAGTCTGCTTCATGTAATATTTAAAAGCAAAGGAAGAGAAGATACATAAAAAGAGAGAAAAATAAAGAGATATGTTTCTAGGAAAATAAAAGCCTTGTGATGTGTGTATTGACTTCAACCATGCATGCTATAATACTATCATAAGTTGGAGAGAAATTAAAGTGATTTCAAGACAGCTACATCCAACTTACCTACATGAAGGAGTGCAAACTTTTCCAAAGGCTCAGGTTAAATTCCATCTGAAGCACCATACTGCATGGTCTGTCTCCACCCCGTACCTTTAACTCATCTTATCTTTAACATTTATATTTCCAGTTGCTTAGCACATGCGCATATCCAGAGCGACTTACATTATGGATTACATTTTTTACATGCTATCCACTTATACAGCTAGATATTGACTGAGGCAATTGTGAGTTAAATACCCTGCCCAAGGGTACAGCAGCAGCACCCCAGGAGGTAACTGAACCTGCAACCTTTGGGTTACAATTCCTCCTCCTTACCACTACATCACACTGCTGCCCTCAGGGATGAATTTAGCAGATGGGAGAGATGAAGGTTATCGCCAAAACCACAGAGGGAAAACGAGATCATTTATGAGGTGGCCAGGGGAGACCAGCAGGGGGAATACCCCCCTGTGGAATGGCAGATTCCAGTGGCAGCGCTGGGGTGAGGCAGGTGGTACCTTCCAGGTGAAACACGGAGGCCGCTAGGCCTCCCGTATCCCAGAGATGGAGGGGCAGTCTGGCCCTCTCCTGTCCCAGGCTGCCTGACAGGGAACCAGCAGCACCCAGACCCCTGTCTCCCTATCACCCTCTCCAGGCCTCTGCTCAGAGACTGCCATCCACAGATTCCGGGCACTGTTTCCCTATAATCTCTGAATCACAGGTAGGCTTGTGCTAGGCAAATTTCCAGGCGCTAAAGACCGTCTCCAAGAGCTGGTAACACTCCTTTCCAGAAAAAATAGGAACCTATGTACACAGCGTTTTTTAAACACTCACCAAAATGGACAGGGTTTAGATTTGGGTCTGAAAATTGTCTGATCTCCATTTAAAGCGGTTTGTCATACTGAAGGCAAGAGCCTCCAAAGAGCATCAGCCTCTCCGCTGTCTTTTAAGACAGTTTTATTTCACTTTGCCTATTTTGTCGGTTCTTTTGTTCTCTTGCTTTCATTCTCACTACCCCAGAATCTTTCTCATTCTAAATCAGGATTTTGCACCATTAAACGATTTGCAGTGTTATTCTTACAATCTGCATGGATTGTTGGAAACCGGGCCATCATAAAGTGCAGACTGCCCCCGTGTCTTTAATGACCTGTTTTCTGGCACGTGAATCCAGCTCATTAGAGTCCTTCTAAAGACAGCAGATTTGTAAAAGGTAATTGCTTTATACATCAATATGTGTTTGACCT
This sequence comes from Megalops atlanticus, assembly GCA_019176425.1. Taxonomy (NCBI): domain Eukaryota; kingdom Metazoa; phylum Chordata; class Actinopteri; order Elopiformes; family Megalopidae; genus Megalops; species Megalops atlanticus. The sequence continues at coordinate 20,360,372 of CM032899.1, forward strand.
TCTGTGAGCCTGCACGTTTGTTTTTACCACTCAGTCCAAACTCCAGGGAATAAAACGCACAAGAGCGGGGGTAATTATTCTCCAGATCTGCAGCAAATGGGTTTCCTCAGCTACCAACACTGCAGGAGCAAAGCTGCAAATGACTCATCTTTTCACATATTATTATGCACATAATATTTTATAATCATACCATTGAGGCATTGCTTGACTTAATTCATTCAAAGGGAAGATGAAAAAAATATTTGACATTCAGTTCTTGATGTGAAAAAAAGAAGATTTTCAGAGGCTCAGTTTTGAGTCAAATTTCTGCATCTTAATGCGTCGTAGTTTTTCAGCAATCTCAAGATTTCTGCAGGTTTCTCACCTCAGTCACAGAGCAGCCTGTCTGTCAACTGTCACATAAAAAGAGAAGAATCTCAGAGGGAATGAAAGAGTAACATGGACGAATTCAAATCCCAAAAGCAACATGTGTGCCTCTGGTGCCGTCGTGAAAGGCACTGTGTAAACGCCACCAGCTGATGCAATATTAGACAGTGTCATGTCACAGGGTGCAGCCATCCATGCATAGTGTGACACACACCTACATTCATAAAAGATCCGCCTTTAAGGCTATTATAATGATTCAAACATTTAAACGTTTTGGTATCATGCTGTCATTGGTGATGTAGCGTTATTCTTTTGGCAAACTAACTCAAATATCTCATCACAGGTATACATGTCAGTTAGCACAGGACTGAGAGCTCTCATACACTGCAGTGCCCTGGAGTTAATCCTAATACACGTCTATGGTGGCACAGTCCGGCTGTTTGGTATGTCACACCTGTGGCATACATGCAGTTGTGTCTTTTGATAATATTCCAGTTCAGATGCATTTTTTTTCGTGGCCATCCAGAGCAGACCAGTTTAATTTCACAAACTTCTTTTTGAAACTTTTGCACGTTTCCGATGTGGCATTGAAGGGAAATGATCTGAATGTTTAGAAAAACGTCGTTTTGAAAGCGCAGAAAAATATCAGACTGGCTTGGTTGTAAAACAAACATTCCTAATGGCAGCAAAGATCAAATACATTGCGTATCTCTGCCTCCTCTGATGTTCCTGTCAGCCTCCAAACCAGCCCAGTCAAAGACGAGGCAGACAGCACTTCCTCCTGTGTCAAACTAAATATTTAGTAAACAAGGATTCCCAGCAGGCTGCTTCTGATGATACCCGTTAACTAATTTAACACTGCAATTCAGACTCTTTGCAAGTCTGTTTACCATCAACTCCCAAGTACAACAGATGGAGAAAATGAGTTATTCCAGCAAATTACTCATTCCATTTTTAATTACTGTCAGGACACCCTCATGGCGGAATTTGTTCATTTGTGATGCGTGGATGTGAACTATAATCTAACTGAATTTGATGAGTTTCATTTCACTTATTCTGAAATCTTGGACAATTCACTGAAATGTCACAAGAAATAACAGGTAAATGTTAATGACAATAACAGCTTAAGGCTTATAGTTTCACAAACACAAAGCGGATGTATTGTACCGTCAGGCAAGAGGGATAAGAATGTGTCCGAATAAAACCACCAACATATCGATGTGATGTCTCCTAAAATAGCACACAAAATTCAGAGCTGAAACAGAAATTTCATTGTAACACATTTATGTTACAAACTGTATAAATGTGTTAATTCCTGCAAAAGATTACAAGAAAGCAGAGTAGCCAGTAACGTATTTTGAATTTTTTTTTTTGAGGTAACCTTTTTTGAGGTGAATTCTAAAATCTGTTGGTGGGAAAAAAAACCTTGAGGGACAATTATCAACAATCCTAATTAATCAGTGGCAGATGAATTAATGAATTCCCTTTCTAGTTAGGCACATTCTTCAAAACATTTGGTCAACATGACCTACATTACAGTGCTCAGCTGAGGAAGCTCTTAAGGTTCACTTCCACAAACTCCCATTAGGAGTAATTATGTACAGTAGAAACTCCCTCAGTCTTCCCTCACAGTTTAATAATTCAGCAAACAACACAAACTGTATTTGTCCAAAAACAGACTTTCTTTTTTCTGCACTTCATTTTTCATACATCTGATCTGGTCTGGTAGTCAACAATCACCCCCCTGCCCACACACACACACACACACACACACACACCCTACAGAAAATGGCATTGTTTAAGTGTTCAAGCCCAGTTTTGAAACAAATTTCAAAGACAAAGTTCACATAAAACAGGCATACAGACAAGGAGTCAGTCTACCATTGGAATAAGGCCTGTTACACAGCACTGTAGACCACATTTATCTGCTGTCAGAGGTGTAATTTACAGAGTGGTGAATTATTCATTATTTCAATAACCCTGATTATGAACATCAGTCAGATATATTCTGAAAAAGGCAGGCTGTTAAAAATATTAGTAAATCCAATTTAAATGCAGTCTGAGCTACCGGAAAGAACAAAGGTACCTAAAGTGTGTTTTTGTACTAAAGTTCACTGGGGGCAGGGAATCAACCTCTGGCATCTAAGGAAGCAAATAGATAAATAGTCAATAATGTCTTTTTTCTCTGAACAGCTGGCACGAGAGAACCATTCTGTTGTATAGCACTTTGACCTGCTTCATTGCATATTTATAACTAAGAAAAGAGACTGTAGCGCTTCTTGACTGCTGTGCATTTTCTCAAAAACCCTTCGGAGAGAGAGACTGAACAGAGAAACTGACTTAAGTCTGAAACGAAATAACCTTAAGTACCGTTTCATAGCCACATGAGCCCACTGCCTCAGATTACCTAAGGCAGTGGACTCATGCGGTCTGCTTTGTAACTCTCATATCGCTTGGGTGTTTCTCGTACTGAATCCTGCATTCTGTCACTGTGTTTCGGTCTATAAAATACTGGCTTTGCTTTACATGAGAGGAGGGCAAAATGTCTTCTACAGTACTGTTCCCCATGGAAAATGAACTCTGGAAAAGTTACAGAGGATTGCACGCTTGAAGGCATTTCTTCTTGAATAACTCGCTCCTCTGCCTCTTTTTTGAAAATTATTCCTGTAACTTTTTTCCTCCTGAGCATTGAAAGAGAACCTTTTGAGGATAATTTCAAAAATATATGGGTCTTCTGCTTAATGCTGCAGGGCATTAGCCATTGATTACCATGGCAGCGTCTGGCCTGAAGTCAGAGATTGGCACACAGTTTCACACATCAATCTGCTGTGTCGCTCAGCCTGTCAGAAACGCCTCAAAGCCTCATGCTTCCTCCCCTCTTGAAAAGAGAAGCTGCCACTGTCTTATTTCACTGAAAATCCACTGTCAAAAACACAATGTCAAGCTAAGTTAACTTTAAAGTGACACAGTAAGGAGGGTGAAAATAAATAACCTTGCACACCTTCATAAACCTTGCATAACACCTTTAAGAGCACTGTAAACTTGCTTTGTTAAATTTTCATTAATAAAAACGTGTGAGAGCAGCCCTCTTGTGACATGTGCTATAAATGCTGTAATGACATGGTTATAGCACATTAACAACCACTCAGATGCACTGTAAAAGTTAATTGGTCCATTCCCAGGATCAGCGCAGGACATTAAATCTATCAGTTTGCGTTACACCACCTTATGTGCAATAATGATAAATTAAAGCATTAATGACTCATTTTCTCATGGGGGCCTCAGAGGTCATGGATCCTCTGAAATGAACAGATGCCAGTGAAACCTTGAAAATTTGAAATGTGGCACAAGCAAACAACATGAGTAGGAAGGAACATAACCAAAAGCACGCACTGCCTTTAACCCGCTAGTAAAACATGCAAACACAAAGGCATCTCTCGCTGTGAACCTGTTAGGCTGTGTTTGACCGCTGTGGTTTCTCTCTGGAAGTGCACAGTTCTCAGTCAGCAGGAGTTTGATGGGGACATTAAACAGAATGCCACACCTTCAAAAGAATGAAATAGCTTCAGGCTTCCCCAGAACATTGATTATGCATGTGCATCATGCATGGTTAGGGAAAGAGCTGTCAAACCCTTACTCATTCACTTCCACCTTTCCCCTACTAGCCAATCAAAAGCCCTCGGCTCCCTCAAGTGTCCCCCCCAACAGCACTGTCCCCAGTCACATATCCACATCTGTTGCCCTTGATTTCCCAAATCCCCCCCAAATCTAACCATCTCCTGAGAGAGGCCACCACAAGGCACTAGCCACTATTTCATTGTAAAGAACTGGGGCTGGCAGGGGTAATGTAACATGAAATGAAAAGAAATTACACAGTTTAGTAGCGAATGCAAAGGATCCAGGTGGGATTTTTCACAGGGACTCTTTGGGGAGAAATGTGGACCGCAATAATATGCAACAATGAAGGGGGACTGGGTAGTGTAGACGAGACTCAACGTCACAGTCCTGGAAAGACAGGAAAGTGGAATGTGGTGGGAAGGCACAAAATGGGGATTTCTTCAGAGGCAGCTTTAGGGGTTGGGTGTTATGGTCTGAGGCGCAGACACACATTGTGGTGGGAGATATTCCTATCTTTCATGTACAGTCTCCGCGCTGGCTTCTCATCTCATGGAACATGCAATGTCCAAAACATATTTCCTCCCACCTCAGGGTTGGTCTCTTTTTTTGAAGAACACAAGTTTTTAATCTGTCATTCCATGCTGGAGGGAAAACATTCAATTCCCCACAGACCTGCTGTTCTAACACCGACTGGTCTTATCTCACAATAATCCATTTTGCTTAGACAACACATTCAACACATTGGAATTTCAAATAGTCTGGGGACTGATTCACGCTTGTACTTTATAGCTCAGAATCCTTGCTTATGTCATTATTTTTATTAATTACACAGTTTTAGGGACTTATTTTTCTTGTAAAATAATATTTTCTCGCATTGCTTACAAAAAATGACCTCATCATGGTGAAGATGTAAAAAAGCCGTCATCTTTTATCTATTTGATTTTGATAATAACTATCCATTTATTCATCACAGCCTTGTGGAATGTTTCAGATTTGTTTTCGTATAAGTGCAGCGCTGTACATGTTTATTTATCATTGGCCATCAGAACACTGCATGCTACAGAGGGAAAAAATGCCTTGAAGCCATTTGGCAAGACCTGAATTATAATTACAAATGAGCATGTCCACAGAGTTGCTAAGGTTGTAAAGCTAAAACATGCCACTGCGAGGGTTTGGGTCAAACTAACGCCTGAAAGTGGGTCAGACAGCAAAGCAGAACTCCAGAGTGGATCAGAAACACTATCCGGGCAGTACCAGCCAAAAAACAGCAGATCTTCTGAACGTGGTTAGCAGTTCCCAGCTGTTCATGCCATCCATAATCACTCATGTATGGAAGCCTACTCTTCCCAAAGGTGCAGCACTGCTCAAAATGAAAGACAAATGAATTAGCTGCAGAAATATACATGGATGGATTTGAAGGGAAGTGCATGCGTCAAACAATGCTACTGTCACAATGTATCATGACAATGTCATGTCACAATAAAATTCTCCAAAAAATGGCATGTCCGAAAGCATTGCTCTTTGTGAATATTTACATGTGTTTGTTCAATAGAACGTCTGATAGCTGCATATAACTTGCTGGAGATGCTGTAAGCAACACGCGCTGACCAATTTACCCTAAAAAACTACGTCTTTTTTTATCATGAGTAAGGATTAGAGAATTACCTGAATGGCAATCATTGAGTTTAAACACTGAGTGTCAAAGGCTTTATCCTGTGTATCTTGTTTTTTCAGTCACAATTACAAATCATCATAGTTACAAGGACAATATGTTAAACGCACTAATTTTGTGACAGCCCAGCTCTTTTACTGATGTGATAACAAATGTTAATAGAATTAGCTGCTTATCTGTCTGTAGCCAGAGGAATCATTTGCACGGCAGATAAACGGGTTTAATAGGAGAGCGAGGTCGAGGAAGCTGTCTGTTTCTCTGTCCTGGGAGAGCAGCCATTGTGAGTCCTTCCACTGCAGGGCTGATCAAACGAGAGTCTGTGGACAATGGCAAGGAGCACCATCAATTACAGCCTCTTTGTTTCAGGTTCCTACGTAATTAAAATACAGAGCACAGCGACAAGGAGCTAAACAAAGGCTGGCCAGGTAAGGAGAAATCATGAATATTAAAGAAACAACAAATAAAATCCTTGTTATCAAACATTAGGAAGCCAATGCAGATTGAAAGGGAGCACTTTCAACAGTGATAATGAAGAGGCAGGTTCTAACTGTTTGTTGCACCTTAATGGCCTTTAAATTTTCTCACAAATTTCTCCTCCATGTTCAATCGGACCGGCTGAGGTCAATTAACATTGTGAGAAGGTAAGACACTTGACGTTTTCAACTGAAAGGTTCAGTTCATCGGACAAATTTGCATTCAAGGCTTTCAACAATTACAAACTTACACATCATAATTGGCGTGCCGAATTCAGATATATGATTGATACCATAAACCAAAATAAAAAAACAACATCTATTACAGATGTGTGCATTGTCTTTGTAATCAAAGTATTTGGTCACTAAAAGTGTATACTGGCCCTAGGCCTTGTATTTCATTTTGCATCATGAAGTCGTCTCATGAACAAGCTGTCTCGCTGCAAGTCATCTCTGTGGCCGCGTAACTGATTCTGATTGGACCCTACGGGCCCCCATTGAAACGACTTAACCAAATATGGAAGCTGACAGCTCCGCTGAGGAAGGGTATGATAACGTCATCCCTCAGAGAGCGAACATTGGTGCCCAATCTAATTTAGCAAGTGAGAAAAGAGGATAAATTATACTGTACCTCTGAGCTAACTGAAACATCAGGCTTATCGCTTTGTTCTTCTTAGCAAAACCATTGAGATGTGTAACAAAGAGTATTCAATCCTAACTGAGGCTCTACAAAGAATGCATGAACTTAATGGATGCAAAAAAACTGCAATTTTTTGAGGCTATGGGTTTTGTTGATGACATTTGAAAACAAACGTCTTTTGATTAAATTTGATTAAATGAATTCCACGCAATGTTTATACCTGTGTTTTGTCTGACTACAGGCCTTTACAGTCTTTTACAGGCAAACGACAGGGGTAGTGACTTATTAAGTGATGACAGGCTCAAAGATTCCTGTACTGCACAGTTCAATACCTTACTTTTGTCCAGAACTCTGCATAACTTTGGCATACCAGAGACGAATTGCAATGAATCTAAACGCAATCTACAGGAAAGAGTGAAATGGTGAACAGATCAAACTTATGACTTCTTGTTAAAACGAAGTGTGACTTTCCTGCGAGCGCGTCACCCCCCACTAAACTCCTCATCTCCTAAAAGATTGTAATCAGTCACCGAGCATGGCGCCTCAGTGCTCCCACTGGAACGCGGGTTTGTGTAATTATTATGAGTTATTGTTAGACACAATTAGGAGCCATAATTACTCCCCGCATTATAAATCAGGACCCATCCCTTTCTCTCAGCCGTGAAGTCTCAGACAAGGTGAGGAGGAGTCGGCTCCAACAGCACGCTGCAGAGGACACGTTCTGTCAGAGCTCCAAGCGGGCCTGTCAAACAGCCTTCAGGGAAAGACTGCTGGCAGCCAGCGCTGAGAGAGACCCGGCCCCCGGCACGCTTGGCTCGCTAATGTCTGCCTCTCCTTCAAATTCACGGTCACGATCACCAAGCAAATGCCTATTCACTGTGAAAAAAACATTTAAAAGTCAACTGCTAATGAACAATGTTTTCCCATGGCGGACCATAATGATTTTAGCAGAAGACATCTGACAACCAGACATTGCCTGTGTGCACAGAAGGTTCTTTTCTGCTACAGCACGGTCATTAAAAATGAACTTGTGTTGTGTACACCATGATCCATCCATAAGCTCAAAATAAACATGAATAGTCATTAGCTAATGCATTCCTTATGTCCATTTGGACAACATGAGATACCATACCCCCATGACCTTAAAAACATGATGCTGAGACTTTTCTCATTAAAGGCAGCTCCTTTGAAAACTGATACATCTTTATTCTTCAAAAAATATTGCAGATGGGCCAAAAATTTCCTTTACAACATTTTCCTCTTTGAAATTCTTATATCTGTACATATTTCATCCTGTGGTATTTAAGACATGAGATAGGCATCCCCCCCTTGTATTATTTAAATTAGGAATTAAACTGATGTCTCGAGCAGCAGTTTTTGGAGATTGAAATCTATTGCACTTGACAATAGAAAATTTCATCCTGCTTGGCTTTAGAAAGCTTTGGGAAAATATCTTTGCCATGTTATTTAATTTGTTTTCACTGTTACTGTGTGCTTTCTGCCTCACACGTGGAATTAACTGACAACACACAATTGCAATTTTTAAACTGGGCCATCAAGTTCTAAATGATTCCTTGCTTTTTAGCCCTTAATTGCAAAAAAAGTCTCCCCAAAGTCCTCTGGGGTCGATTACTGTAGGGCTGGCGAGGACAGTGAGTGGAGTGTTGAAGGGATGCTGTACCCTTGGAGAAGTTACCATCAGTGAGTGAGAATGTGCACATTACTACACAGTAACTACACAGTTACTATCTGCTGTGCATAGAGTTTCAGGGGCTTGTGGAGTTAAGACCCTCCCTGCAACCACTTCAGTCTTTGTTCATGAATGTATGTTCATATAAAGATGTGGATGTGAGCAGCTTTACCCATACATATAACATGCGATTGTGAACAATTATATGCATACACAAGGATAAAAACCTGTGCTAAGTTACTAAGCTGTGTTATATGCTTTTGAGCGATATTCCACATAGTTCAGAATGCTGTTGCATTTCGTTTGTATGATGACCAGAACCATGAGAAGGCTCTTTTTATTGGCAGACATTCTGTCCACAATCAATGCTGGTGAGGCCTAGACTATTTTGTGTGTAAATACCAACTCATGGCCCATCTACCTAAGTGGATTCAGCACCTCGGAGAGCTATAATACACATAAAGAAGCATATAAACAGACTGCTTTCAGATACATCGCATTCTGACACCTGGCAGGAAAGCATCCCCTCACACATTACAGGAAACACAGTCTAATAGGGGGCCAGTGTTTGATTTTATGCCACATGCAAGTCTGTAAATTAGCCGCTTTGCAAAGGCTGTCCTATGAAGAGCAGGTTAAGCCCCACACTGGGAGCTGGGGCATGGATATGTGTCATTTATTAACTGATCCGTCAAGCTTAGCTTGAGGTAATTGAAGAAATGTGCAAGCTGTGAATTGATACTGGGGTGGATTATTAAACTGGGCCCGGAAAATGAATCACAGTAATGAAGACAGCAATTTGTGTTTTTGTGCGATTGCTTTATGCCTACTATCACATGTAAATGCCTCACTGCCGTCATCAGAGAGGAACCGAATTCAGCATGTATGTTAATTGTGTATGTGCAAGTACAAAGAAAGTCTTTGAGGCTCAGTGCAAGCCTGGTGTTTCATTTTTTTGTAGGTAAATACCAAAATGTTTCTCGGCTGTGTAGTTTCAGGTTAGTACAAATTGACTTGTGGTAGGGCTTTAATGGTCACACTCACTGGTCTGGGAGTGTTGGCCTGGTCTGTCACTGCTGCTCATATAACTTGAATGGATACACTTCTGTTCTCATGTGCCGGAAGCTGCTCTGGATAAGAGTGTCTGCTAAATGAATGTAACATAATGTAATGTAAAATGTGACATTTATAAGGTGAATGTGATGATGAAGAATAACTGAATCTCTTCTTCTAGCTTGGTGTCTGATCCATTTCAGGGATTGCCAAGAGGACTGAATCCGAGAGCACCTCCATCACAGTGTGTCCATCAGGGCAGCTCAGGACACGAGCGGACGCACTCAGAGACACGCATGGAGACAAAGCACGGCTCTCACGTCCTCTCTCTCTCTCTGTCCTCACTCTCTTCCGGCTCTTTACTTCAGAAGTGTTTCTCAACTTCATTTCAAAAGTGTTTTCACTTCCCCTCCTCCAGAGCCGCGTGCTAAAAAGCGGGAGTGTATCCCACCTACATCAAAACCGGAGGTTTGTCACGGCAGATCAAAGCCCTGCTCATGTGATGAAACTTCCAGAACCTTCCTTCAGAGGCGCAGAAGTGTCCTCCTCCACAGCTATCAGAGCTTCAAATGTGTTTGTATGCCTTTCCAATTTCCTCTCCCAGAGGAAATTTTCCTCTCCTTTGTCTCGCACTCAAAGGGGGTCGGTCTGCGGACAGCCCCGCCCGTGCCGAAATTTGCCCGACGGTATGCGGATGGCCGCGCTCAACACCGAAAAAAAGTCTCGTAATGGCTTTTATTGCCCATCATGAGAGCTCATTAGTTTTTGTCATAAAACCTTAATGCGACAAATGAATGTGACAGCGCTCCCCTTGCCGAACGTTAAATATGCAAACGTGATAACATGACCACTGAGGTCCGCGGGACTGACTGGCCCGGCCTGGATCGCTGCCAAACGTAGCATCCGCATCGCTGATATTGTTCAGCAAGCCTGCTGATGACTGTGGTCAGCAATGGCAATGTCACAGTTACGGAATTTGCATAGCCCCCGGTCACGGGTCTCCATGGCAACGACAGCGTAAACAAAACAAACACAATTCACAGGACACTTGAACAAAAGTGTTGTCCTGAGATCCACCCTGTGGTCAATGACCTAACAAAACCCTCAAAATGCACCACCATATCCAACATGAAGTAGGCATAATTTATAAACATAATGCAGAGCGCAGGTTAGACGTGAAGTGGCCGAGGCTACCTACCTCTCAAGATAATGACAGAGCCGTATCCAATATGCGCAACATACAGCTACCTCATACGCTACAAACATATCATGTTCCCAAATGAACTGACTTTACATTCAGGTGCATTGGTCCATCTACCTGTCTCCCATAATTGTGATGTCATAATGCCAGCTGACTCTATTACCTGTGTGTTGCTAGAAGCACTCGAGCTGCGGGTCTGCTGCATGGAGAACTGGAGAACCTCCTCAGTAAACGATTATACTCATGAAACAGAGTATCTGTATCTGCAGTGCAGATTGTCTGTAGTTTGTGTGCTATTGCGAAAGCTACAAGGATTAACAAGGATGGCAATTTGAATAATTAAGTGGCAAGTAATCCCAAAGCTTTCTCTTAGATGTTTCACATTATAGCTTTCTTGTGTTACAAAATTCAAATTACAATGTGGTGGAAAAAAGGATCAATGACAGAACGATGGTGGCCGAAGAGGACAAACAGAATGGAGGAGCTCGAACATAAAAGCGATAAGAGCTTGCCCATTCCAGGGCTCTGTGGTGGAGATAGTAATAACCCCTCTATCAACATGCTGAAAGCTGCACCCTGCCAGTGTCAATGCGGTGGCTGTTCTGGGCCTTTTCACAGGGGAATAATGACACAGAAGAGGAGTATTCCCATCTATTCTGATCCTGCTGTTTTGTGACGTTAGTCATGTGCACAACCTCAAAAGTCATTCAGACACAACGCCTTCTCCAGTCATATCTTGATGAAGAGAAGAAAACTTTTTTCGCTGAAAGATGTTACAGTGTAGTGCTAATGTATATTAGTGAAGTTTCACTGGAGCTGTTCTGGATTTTATTCACATGTGGTTCACAATGAATGAGTTCAATTTTGCCGAGTGTCAAGGCAGAGCATACTATTTGAGTTTCATAGTAATAGGGACTTCATAGGTGTCCAATATTTTGCATTATACACTAATCATATCTATTACTTGTAATAACTACATGTTATTAAATGTATTTTGTTCTGTTTCATTTGACAAGCAGTGACTCTGAGCTGCTTATTGTTATTGATGTGACCAAAGGCAATGGTGGACAACAACTGTTTCCAGTTGTCCTTTGAAGTCATTCTTTCTTGTACGCTTCAGATAAAGTTTTAAATCCCTGAACTTTTTGAAGTTGGAGGATTTAAAGACACAGTAGCTGGATGCGTCTTTGTGTTGTGGAGAGTAAAAGATGTCTCCTGAGGCAAGCATAGTTAATCATATGAGCAGGCAGGTTTCTTTTTTAACTTTGAGGTGAGAACTTTTTGCACATTGAAAACTCTTTAGAAGTCTTTGACTCCATTTCCTTCTGCCTCTGATGCTTTTGAATGTGAATGAAGTCTGAGACTTGAAAAAACGCTGAATCATTTTATGAGGCCATGCTCACTGACAGGGACTTTAAGTTATGAATAAGAAATGAGGACAAGTCAAAAATGATATTTTCCTCTGACGCATTCTGTGTAATAAAGTGTTTCCTTCCCTGGATGCAAAACAAATCCTTTCTATTTATTTTATTTTCTGTCACATGAATAAATGCTTTCCAGTGAGGCAGAATTGTGCAGATTGAGACTGAAGAGCTATAATACCAGTCATTATGGACATGTAAATTACTGTAGTCCATTTGCTGTTTTTACCTGGCACATTACCTGACTATTCACATTGCTCCCAGCAGAGAGAGTAACACACAGGCTCCTCTGGCAGGGAGTAGAGTTTATGCAAAAACAATCTTTCAATCCGCAAAACGGACTGAACCACCATGACTGGAGAATTCGAGTTGAGACCGAGTACCTGGGTCTTCCTGCCAAGTTGGCCGGGTGCTGTGCAGATAGGCGCTGAAACTAATGGGATTGGCTGTTACAGCCCAGGAGCTGATGGGATTGGCTGGGACAGCCCGGAGCTGATGGGATTGGCTGGTTCAGAGTGGGTTTGGGACCCAGCAGGGGCTGTGTGGAGTTCACCCGGGGCTGGCTGTCCTCTGGATGACACCTGAGTCGCGCTGAAACGATGCCACACTACATCCACTCTGAGGTTCTCTGCACCGCCTGCTATAGCTGTGACTGAGAGGCCCAGCTTCAGCAAGCAATGCTTCAAAAATAGCAACAAGGTCAGCGTTTCTTCTACGTTTCCGATTGAAAGTATAGAAACACCTGCCTGAGCCTGACACTATTAGAAACAACATCCACCTGGACCTGTGAAAGCAACATGCATCACTGGGAAATGCATGATCAAATACGATTCACCCGATCTCAGTGGATGCAATCCATACTACTTCATGCATGAATAAAGAGGGATCTACAAAGGATCCTGTTAAGCTTTGTGGTCCTGTGCAGTAAGTTAAGGCATGTCCTAATTGCAAGGTAAGTGCTCTGGGGCTACAGCAGCTTTGGTTGTGTATTCGCTCTATTTCCCGGATGGGAACTGCATCACAGACGAGCTAATATTGTGTACCTAGTCCCTTGTGCCTGCCACTCCTGTGACATGCACTATACGTATCTTGTCACAAAGGCCCTGTTGCCTTGGAAAGGAGCACTGAATGCATAAATGAATAACTATTGCACTCCTGTTGCAAATTCTTTTGAATTCTGGAATAATTTCATTATTGTGTTATTAGGATTCCCATCTGACAGGCGGCATGGGTCCTGTTTTCCCAGCCAATGAGGAGCCTCGGTGTGCTCTTATACTGAAGTCATTTACCCGGCACACTGCGCCTTTTCCCATCCAAATCCGTGGACCCGTACAGCAGCGAGCAAACGGGCTGCGCACACAGCGGGCCCTCCGTCTCCTCACTCTCAGATAATCCCTCCTCTATGCTGGATTCCCCCAGCAGTTATTCTGGCCCATTGGAGGCCTGCTCTATCATCACCTCTTTGTATTAGACAGACGAAAGCTCCATCATCACTCCATTGTATTAGATAGGGAAGAGCTCCATCATCAGCTCTTTGTATTAGACAGAGACGGGTTCACGCTTGAAACCTCCAGGGTGTGCGACTGTAGGCCTCACGCTAGCTTTGATCTATTCATCCACATTCACATTCAGAGACCCTCCACTAGGGGTCTCCTCCTAAGAGCATCCAAGCATAACACTCAGCCTCTCTGAAAACACATTAGTGCATTCTTTTAAGCGTGACCGCACATGTTCTCTCGTACCACAAGTTGAGGTTTGACCGTGAGCGTGTTCCAAGGTGTCTGTACGGCGCCTGTCTTTGTCTCGGTTATCCTGGCGGTGTCATTCATCATTTGCAGACAGCTGTCAGATTTTCCCCTAAAAACAATTAACTTTCTGCTTGCAGGTCAAGCAAAACTTACAGTCACTGGTGTGACCCATGTGTGAAGTCCAGGGAGTGCCTCTTTATTTATTCCAGATGTTTGAGAAGGAGGGCGAGGTGTGGTTTTGTTGTGACTCAGGTTCTGATATTTAATACTGTGATATACTGTGACATTCTGGGCTGCGAAAAGTCAGACAGACAAGAGTACTGCTGTTACCACACAATTTGCATATTTTGTGATGATTAAAAAGACTAAAGACTAAACTGTCAAGTAATAGTATGTTCTGTTATTCATATTTACACTTCTGGAGATATTTACACTTCCAGGAGTTAAAATTTTTTCTGTAAGTGTGCAACAGTTCTGTGAGTTTGTGCACTGCTCACCAATTAGCTCCTACTTTTCTCTTCAATTAGCTCTTGTGGCATGCGCTGCCCTGGCTCTGATTAGGTTAAACATATCTTTCACATATTTGAAACCACTTAGCAGTCTAGCGTAAGCGTGCCAAACCAGTAAGCGTGCCAAAAAGGCAAATACATCAGGCCTCTTTTTTCCTATACTGACAATATTAACAAAAATGATATCAATACATGAAAATGTACAAGATACAAGAACAGATTGAGACTGTGGTTTGGATAAAGCTGGAGGAAAATGCTGGGTTTGTAGATGTGAATTCTCCATAGACCTTTCTGGGGATGGTACAGGGATTCTGTATGTGCCTTTTAAATCAATCCACTGTACCAGCACTTGACAATATCGCCATCTAGTGACAGAATCACTGAGAGAAGGTGCAAGAAAATCATTAACACAGCACCCACACACACACACACACACACACAATTTACACCGAGTAGTAATTGTGTTTCACATTTTGATTGGCTAATTGGACTCAGTTCAAAGCTGCAGACCACATCAGGAGGTCCATGTTTTGCTCTGTCAGTGAGGCACAAATGTAATTCCAGTTGCAGATGAAACATTCGATTCAACACTTTAAATCCAGCCAAGCAGACAGCAAGGGTAAGGGACAAGCAGGCAGAGTACCAATTAGGTCTGTCTAAAACCATCAACAAAAAGTATGGACACATTTCTCTTGGACTTAATTTTATATGGTATATAATGTTAAAAGTGAATGTATTGAAGTCATCAGGATTTAAAGCTATCATTATGCTTGTGGCCTGGATTGGCCTGCAGTGGGAATAAGGTTTATGGCTTGGTTTGGCCCTGGTTTGGCCCTCAATGGGAATAAGGCTTTTGGCCTGGCTCGGCCCTGGTTTGGCCCTCAGTGGGAATAAGGCTTGTGGCCTGACTCGGCCCAGGTTTGGCCTGCAGTGGGAATAAGGCTTGTGGCCTGGTTTGGCCCTGGTTTGGCCCTCAGTGGGAATAAGGCTTGTGGCCTGACTCGGCCCTGGTTCGGCCTGCAGTGGGGCTCCTCCATTCACTCTCAGCACACGCAGAAGCTTGTGAACTCTGGGGCTGTGACTGGCACTTCAGCCATCAACCACTGACAGCAGGAGGCAGAGCATCACACACCCACCAAAGATGCTCCAGAATCCTAATTACAGACATAATGCATTCCCTCTACAGCTGCCTTAAATACACTGTGTGGGTACCCAAAAGGCAACACTTCTTCAAATTTGTTAATCTGCATTACTATTGAAAAAAGCACAAGGAATGAGGCAGCCAGAAAGCCATAACTGTGTTTTCATGTGACGTGAGGGAAAACTCCTCTGTTAGTCTCACTTGACAATTGTTATTCGTCACATATAAAGACAAAGAATCAAAGAAAAAAGTCCAACTCTTTACCTGGTTTTGTTTTGTTCTTGCGGAACAGAGATGCTTCACTGTAGTTCTGCTCCTCACACAGGCCTGGAATTATTCTATGTGATACCTTACAGGTCTGTACGACAGACATGACCTGTCATTCTTCAGTCACTCTTTCTACTCCTTCCTATTATATATTCTGGACAGGAGATGTACAATTGAAATGAATGAAGGGTTCACTAGAAGTTCGAGGGTGTAAATTTTAACAGAAACTAATTTTGGATTTTTCATTAAAAGATATCTCCTTCAGGATGAAACGGCTAGCTGCTCAACATCCCTTTTTAAGTTTAATGAGAACTCAAAGGGATTCCAGGGTAAAGTTTCTTTAAGGTATATGCATATATGTATAAATATTAACACCAACATTAACACCGTGAAACAGTGATCCAAACAGTGATTATGAGGATGGAAAACAGCCTCTTTGTTTGCTGTGGGTTAGTCCTGCAGAAGTGCTGCTCTGGTAATCAGGCTTCAGGACTGGGAACAGACCGAGGATAATGAGGCATCACATTTTTCAGGGAAGCCTGTGAGTAATTCCATCGAGGCGAGAGGAAAATATGTGGAGGCTTACCTTAACTTCACCCCAAAGCTGCAACTGCTTCATCGACTGTCAGGCTGTTCACCATCAGGCACAGAAAATGAACCTGAATGTAAAGTAGAGGGAATATTTGTTAGCATCTTTAGTTAGTAACCTTTTCTGTGCTCTTTTAAGCACTATTTATCTTTTTCCTTGCCATCAGTGTTTTAGTGAGGTCCTTCTTGGGTGATGCAGGGACAATCAGAGTTGGCTGCCACCTCTTCACTCTGGTCCTGTATGAACTACTGCCAGTGTTGGACCATGCTGCCAAAATGGGAAACAACTAACTAACTAATGCATGCATGCACGTCAACCAGCAAGCAGTCAATGCAATGTGATGTAATGTAATATATATCTCTTCTGCTGGCTCCATTCATAGGACGTACACAAGCCCTGAATCTTTTCACAGGAAACATGTTATTGTCCACTAACACTGAGAAGAAAATGCATCAATTTTGTTATTTATTTGCACACTGAATATGTTTTAGGGGAAGTTGTCGGAGGATCCATTTTCAGACTGTATTGTGGCTCGGACGCAACTTCATCAATGCAAGCCAATGTCCTGTAGCACTGGTGCACTGGGGTAGAGCGCTGGGGCAGAACACTGGGGTGTACTGAAGTAATGGACATTCTTTATGTACGGTAATAGAGTGTATCACTTGCACAGTTCGTATGATGAATCTGCCTGACATTTGGGACAACTGAGCTGTAAAATCCAATGTGAGAACTGGGTCATAATGGTCTCCTCTGCGTGTTTTATCCTTTGAATTCCTCATGGGTGTAAAACATCCCCCACTTTCATTGATGAAATGGCAATAGGAATGTGAACCCTGGAGGGTCATGTTAGCACTCTATCAGTTACAGTTTATGACCGGCTGAACCCAGTATAGAGATATCATTACCCCCCTAGGTAGTGTATTTGTGAATTATTTGCTGTGACATCGATCTATACAGACTGGGCATAGAAGCGTAGTGTAAACCACATTCACTTCAGTGAGGCCTTTGTGGAATAAATTAATACCACTTCCCAAGCTTTGAAATCCTTGGCATCCTTGATGAACAATCTGATGAATGTGTACAGTGTCAGATGGACTGTGCATTTTCTGGAATATATTTCTAAAGGATGAACGACTACAGATTGTGACCCCTGCATAAAACTGGTGGCTGGCATCTGCAGTGCTATTTGGCAAAAGACAGAATATTCAGTGACATTTTTACTTGAACAGGTTTTAAGCATTCATAACATCCTTTTCAGCTGTAAATAATGGACATAATCCTTAATCATAAGCATACATAAACATTATGACCAGCTCCCAACAGATGTAAGGTTTTAATGATAAGCAGTGTGTCCATGGTGTTATAACATCCTATGCCATGCGTCATAAAAGGTAGTTGTTTTATGTAGGCTGTAATATTACGTGCTTATGACAATGGCATTGACGCATTATATAGTTGTTATAAAGGTCTTGTGAATGCTCATGAAGAGCAGATGGCAGATATTTCCCATGAAATGTATCTCTACCATAACAGAGGTAAGTATTACATATGGAGCTGGATAAAGATATTTCTGCTTCTCTATGCAGACAGAACAATCGTAACATCGCTGTAATGTATTTTACCAGCTCCCTCAAATCCCTCAGCATTACAGGTTATGCACGACTTTACTCTGTCCTCGAATAAGCTTTTCACATTAGTGTTATGCCAGAAATTAGCTCCTGCAGCAGACGCCCCGAGTCGACACGCCACGGACTCCGCGCATATGCGATGCACGGCAGCAAATTCCGCTAATTGTGCATTGCAGACACATCAGCACAATTACACCTGTCTCAGCAGCAGCGGTAAATGTATTATTGATCAAAATGCTCTCACTTCAAACGGGATCCGTCTTCGCCTGCAGCAAGAACAGAGACCCAACTTCTGCAGAAAACACGAACTCATCCTCCCACGTGCGCCGGCTCTCCACTCTTCCCTCTCATTACTCTCTCGTTCCTGTTTGCTGCGGACGGGGGGGGGGAAGCCCGATGTGCACCCCGAGAAGCCCCTACACAGAGACAGACGCTGCCTTTCCTGAACTAATAGGTGTTTTCCCACAGGTAAACATCAGCTTTGCATGTGTCAGTGCTTTTCAAACAGATCCGTGACAGGCTTCAGATCCGCACAAAGACGCTAACGATCGCAATAGAAAGACTAATGATCGTATCGTACATTTAAAAAGTGTGACACTGATAGTACCTTTCAAGGATCTTCAAGGTGCTTTACAGTGAGGGGGAGTGCCTCAATGACCGCAACCACCATCAATGTGTAGCAGCTACTTGGGTGATCCACAGAGCACCTGAATGTTAACCTAAATCAGCTGAGGTGGATTTTAGGAAGAGGGATTTAGCCAGCCACCCTGGGGGTGACTGGATGCTCAGACTGAAAGAGCCAGATTGGGAATTCAGCCATGATACTAACATCCTGTGTCATCATATCGATCCTAAATGAACTGAGACTGGGAATGATCCTTCATCTTCACCCTAAATAACCATTTGCTACTGCATGATCCTGCAATCCTTGTGATGGTTGGTCTTTAGAGGGAAGGGGTTAATGTCTGCTCCAATAACTCTCTGCTCAGAGTGACCTGCTTAAAAAAAGGAAAAAGGGAAACAAATGAAGTGAAAAGGGAAAATAAAAAGAAAATAAAAAGGAAATAAATGCAACTTTCAAGGTGCAGTACCACCTACCACCACCTATGGTACTGTCTGAAACCGGTATGAATGCCATGTAGAATTCTGTGTGTTGGGTTCTGATGGGTCTTTGCAAGAAAACTCCATTAGGCAGCTGAGCTAGCACCATGTACAGTACACAGCCTTCTGATACCACTTGGAAGAAGAAATCTACAGACCTCATTTGAGAATCACTCATAATGGCCTCGGCACCTCCACTCAAAGTCTTTTCATCCTCTTCCGAGCACGGCCGTGAGTGAAAGCACGCACCTGAAGGCACTCTTCGCCATGGCAGACCCATCCATTACTTAGCAACATGGCTGCTTGTCTGTGCCACACCATTTACCTCCCATTGACTTAATTTACATCTCTGCTCTCGAGTGTTGAGCGCAGGGAAGGAAGCTGGCCACGCCATTAATAACCCATGGGCACTCTCACTTAGAATGGAAGGGAGAGACACTTCAGCTGTCCCCTCACGCTAGACCCCCCAAACGATAAACAATATTTTGCAGCAAAACTGAATACATTTAACATGCAAACCGTGGAAGACAAATCTATTGAACGGAGAATTTTCCTTCAAGGTAAAGAGAAGTTCAGCTCTGCCCTGTGCGTGCATACGATAATCACCAGAGAATACTCAGAAAAATGAATCGACCAGCGGGATTTTATGTGCTCTGTATCGGTAATGCAGTGTGCATTAAGCACTTGTGTTTTGCCTTTAGGTTAAGAGAGAAAAGCAGAGATTACACAGTGGCTTTAGTATAATGGAGGCCCTTGAATAAAACCCTGGCCAGTGAGGGGAATTTATAAGAGCATTAGAGGCTCTCCAAAGCACAGAGCAGGAGGGCTCTCCTTTACCGCTGATTAGAGGTTCAGCCAGAAAAGAAACAGCCTAAGAAATTATGGCAAATGTCGGCCACTTGGCCAACAACCTGCGAAACACAACTGTATTTCAGCTTTCCTGTATGTGGTAGTTTATGTAAAGCAAAGTGGTAATTTGTTGATTTAATTTCCAAACTATTCCAGGCATGTTGTAAGATTGTGTTTTCCCAGAGCCTTTTTGAATTGATATCATGTCTTTAACCTGTGAACGCTGATCCAGGATGAGACTTAGATTAGAAATTAAAAATACAGCACAGAATACAAATGGCTAATAAGTAAATGCATACAACTCCTAGCATAAAGGCACTGGAAAGGCAATGTGGGCATCTTATCCAATTAAAGCACAAATCCCTTAATGCAACAATTCTGCGGAAATCACACCCTCTCAGCTTTCTGCTTACTGACTGTGGTTAAGAGTGTATACCCAGCCTTTGGCAAGATGGCTCATCGCATTTCAGATATTAGAAATATTTCTGATTTACAACATTCTTACCAGCATTTGATATATGCTAACAGGCCACACTCTTTAAATATTTGGAATTCTAGCTAGTATTGCTATTTTAACAACAGGCAGTAAAATTCCAGTAAATTGTTCCACAGTAGAACATCCGACAGCTGATTGACTTCCGTTAATTTTCCATGTAGTGAATGTCAATCACATGGCAGTAAAGTCTTTTTGACATGTAACTGTTATACATACACAGAATTCATTCTGGAAGCACTGCAGATTTAAGTCCGCTGCTTTTGTCACAGTAGACATCATCACAGTAGATATTCAAGCTGACAGTTACTCGGTAAACAACAAGCCCTGCCAAGCAGACCACTCTGAAACAATGACTTCGGGCTCAATGACTGATTATGTATAGCATCACAGGAAAGGGGATATTCTGAAGTCAGTAGACAAAAAATATCCATTTTGCTCCTTTTCAGATGCACACATCATTTCACATTTCATTCTTTGGTATCAAACATTTATCTATTGGGGGAAAAAAAAGGTTTGTCAAGGAAATTACTTGGTTACCAAAGGAAACACCCACTGGTCTACAGAAATGGAACATGGCGTTGAAGAGCACCAATGGCAGGCCTCACTCAGATGTATGAGCTTTCGACCAGACACGCCTCCAGCCACTATGAAACAGACAACCACGAAGGCAGACAAACCCATTTACCATTACTCCCAGGACCCTCCCCTCATAAAATGACATCTTACAATTTTAACATACCATTGTAAAACTGTGTTCAGAGAACAGACAGTGATGCTAAGTTGGATACGTCAGCTATGCTAAACTTTGTCCACATGAATTTTAAAACAATCTGAGCGATTGCTGGTTGAGTTCATTCCAGAATGCATGAGTACATGGGCACAGAACCGACTCAGTCAAAAACACTGACGCCGAGGCTGTAGAAAGCTTCATGAATAAAAGCAGAGACATGATGAAAATCTCTAAAAATGTGAGTGTTTATTACAAAAATAATATACTGCATATGACCATATCAATTGAGTTTTCTCTAACCAAGAAATGTCAAGAAAACTTGAATATGTACATCGAGGTATGACATTTGCGACATCACAATTCTCTTGTAAAACATTCATTACTGACGTACTGTAAAACATGAGCTGTTAGTCAACAGTGAGTCCAACTTCCAGGGTATCCTGGTAAGTGGTGAACATGGACAATCAACTGTGCAAAACAATTTTTGGGATTAGCTATGAATCAATACCATATGAAATATGTAGATGCAGAAAATAACAGATGTCCCCATTTTCCAACCCAATTTAAATGTGAAAGTCATGGTGAAAGAGGACATCAACGTATGCACGTATGCATTCGTTCATAAATCATCATTTTAAAATTAGCAACATCTGAGTGGTTAAATCTCATTAAAAAAAAAAAAAAAAAAAAAAAAACGTCACTGTATCATAGTGGTAAGGAGCATAACTACTAACCGAAAGGTTGCTGGTTTGATTCCCCATGGGGGCACTGCTGTTGTACCCTTGGGCAAGGTATTTAACCCACGATTGCCTCAGTAAATACCCAGCTGTATAAATGGGTAACACGTAAAAATTTGTAACCTATGCAAGTCGCTCTGGATAAGAGCATCTGCTAAATGTCAATAAAGTAATGTAATATAATGTAAAAAACGGAAGTGTTCTTCAACACAGCTATCTAAAACTTTATGAAATATTATTTCAAATCAGCTGAAGTGTAATTCAAATCAGTACTGTTGTTACACACAAAAAGTAAGACTTACCGTCTTTGTTTAGTGCAAACACGATTAACGATCTACCATTAGCGATACACATCCCTTACTCTTAAGGTCTTCAGGTAAACTTGAACTAAATTAAATCATGAAATATTAACATGTTCTATGTAGACATAAATAGAACTCTGGATAACTCTGATTTACAACACAATACAATTTCTTTTGAAATGGCTCACACATGAGAGACATTACTCACAGTCACTCAAAATTCTGTTGACATGTAATGTTGACATGTAATAACTATAAACTATAGCAAATTATGGAATTTATTTACTGTTATATATGCTTAAAATCCTCATTAAAATATGAAATACAACATAAAACCAACTTCTAACACCAGTAAGAGTCATTAACTCAAGATGAGTGTAATCAAAGAGTTTTAGTATTAAATCCTGTGTGTTCCTGTCTTCTGGGTTCATAAAAAAAAAAACCTTCAGAAAGAAACAGCTGAACTAGTCTTATGGCAATGGAGTACAAGTTGTTGAGGCACATTTTCACTAGCCGAGACTGAAAAACAAAACTTTGTGCAAATTCTTAATAACTGTACCAGTCTCAACGCACATTTTTTTTTCAGATTATACAAAGATGATTCCTTAAAATAATCATTTTCATGACAAAGTCACCACCCTAAGAATAATTCAGTAATTCACACAAGTGTAGGGTTGTGCCTCCTATAAAAATATTTGTTAATTTGTGTTTGCACCTCGATTGAACAGTTCTGATGAAGGCAAGGATTGTTTTCCTGATCAGCAGAATCATTTCAGCCCTTCTGTTTGATGAAGGACCGTTTCTAGCTTATAGTTTACCAGGCCTCAGTAGGCCGATTCACAATAGTTCTGCTAAACCTGCTGATTGCACACGCACCGATAATCTGAGGGGGCAGAGCTCTACTACAACCCTGGGTCATTAGCCGCAGTGAGAAATGACTGCATTTCCAGTTGTTAGCCTATACCGATTTGACTTCCCTGAAGTTTTTTTTTTTATTTGTAAGAAGTGATTGTCACACATTCCAGTCACAGGTAAAAAAGGTGGAACGCACGATTGTCGTGGGCTCGGTCTGTCTGACGTCTCTCAGAGCCTCAGGACTCTCTCTCCAGCAAAGTGATTTCAGTGCTTGTTGCCGCTCCTCCTCCGAAACGGAAAGCCCACAGAGGAGTGGGGGGGGACTGCCTCCCCCTGTCGTGTTCGTAGTGGGACAGCCCTCCCACTCCTCATTTCGGTGTCATGCTTGACCGTGTTGGCGGGGCAGAGTTCGAGGCACGGAGCAGGGGTCCGGGCGGACGGAGGTCACCTTCCTTTGGGCGTGTCCATGTGGACGGTCGTCACGCTCTGTGCCAGCCTCTTGGTGAACAGGTGTCGCACTCTCCCGCAGTACGTGTGAGTGGTGCCCAGGAGCCGTTCCTCCAGAGGACCCAGCAGGGAGTGCACCGGGTCGTCTCCGAATTTGAACTGACATTTCCATCAGTCATTTCAGGGAAACAAACAAAACAAAAAAAAAAAAATCAATGAAACTTAGTCAGGAAGTTGCCAAATAATTACAGAAACCTCAGCTATAAACAAAATTGATAGATTTCTCTGGGCTAGTTATTCACCAGATAATTACCATACTAATAACTTACATTAAATTTAAATTACTGACAGCAGTGGGCAATCTTCTGAAGGTTAATGTTGTTAAGGCTGCCTTCCATGTCACCGAGCAAATTCCGCTCGACTGCCCAGAGTGGTGCAGTTTCTGTTGTCTCTTGGTGATTTTTACCCTACTGGGGAAAGACTGCACCAAAACCCTCCCAGACACCCCAGCAGTCCTGCCCCAAAATTCTGAGCACTAAGCAGGTCTGGCATTGAAAGTGTCCATCGCAGCTTCAATTACTGAACTGTCACAACTCAGGTTGGAACCCTGTTACACTGCAATTCACTCCAGAGCACATATTTTTCTTCAGTTTGAATTGCACAGAAAACAAAAAAAAATGGCACCACAAATGCATTTAATGTTAACAGTACTCATCTGAATTAAAGCAGCCAAATTCAACACAATAAACAGGCTCCAATAAACTGCAGAGATTTGTGCTGGCAGTGTTTGACTGACTGAAAATAAACACAGTGCTCAAAACATGTGAAAGATTTCAGAAGCTCTCCATGCCACTACATTGACAAACTGAATATTCTGGAAAGCTGTTTACCAAATCAATCCTGTCCTTTCAGAGGTTCGATGTAGGAACCAGTTTTCCTTTGTTTCCACCTCTGACTGCCAATAAGTAAATTGCATTGGTGGAAATGTGCCAGATAAAGTCGTCCGCTTCATTAAACTGTAGACAGGCCCCCTGTTCATTTATATTCATGCATAAAGACTAAGTGCTCTTTACTTTCCCATAATGAGGCTACTTTTACAACGCTCACAGGAGATAAAGAGAAATGAGATTTTTAAAGGCAGATTACCGGGCTTCGGCGTGGTCTGGCTTTAGGTCACAGAAAGACTACTTCATTACATGCTCTCATCAGCCAGCAGCGAAGCTCCATTTAATGTCTGTATTGATTTTACATAGATGGTGGTGCGCTGGCCACATCACATCCACCATTCCGAATGTGCCATCACCACCACGTTTTTACAAGCCCTCCCTGAGCCCCGCAGAGTAATGGCATTGCGTGTTATTAGCGGTGAAGCTTCAGTTTCGACAACGCGTCCGCGGACGACCGCCTTGGGTTTTCATCTGCTGCAAATTACGAGTTCCCAGCAGCACTTGCAGCGGGCTGCATCCGTCCTTTCAACGAAGGAGTCAACAGGGACGGGGAGGGGATTCAGCGCGGAGTGGCAACTCGAGAGAGACTCAGAGCCGGCATTTACAACAAACAAAGGCCTCCTTCCGCTGCCTGGTCACACAGTAGGCCAGAGGACGACAAAACTGACAGTGTAAGGAGGCTACGATACCGGTGCTGCTAAAAGTAGATTGTTATTGTCAGATAATCGTTGTCTTAGTTACCAGGAGTACGGTGTATTGGAATTCTGTCCCTGAGTCCCTGAGGCTCAGAGCAGTTTGCCCAGGTCAGGCACCCACAGGTGTGAGTGACTGATGACTGTCTCCTGAGAGCCTGTAATGAAGCGGCCAAGGACATCGGTCACATGGATGCCGATTGGTCCAGATCGGCTTAATGGACGCGGAGCTGGATAACAGAGTACACACCCTGATGAAATAAACGAGGAGATCGAAATCTCCTCAGAAGCAAAGGCAGGGAGGTCCGGGGAGAGGAGGCGTTTCGAGCGCTTGTCAGCTGATTAATTAGCGCAGGATAGTGGAGCTGGATTAGGGCATTAAGGGGGAGAGGTCTGCTCTGGATGCACACGGCTGGGAGCCATGTTAGCCATGTTTTCTAAACTGACAGCACAGAGAAAGGAGCTATCGATTTAGCGCTTACGGCTAGATGGACAGACATTGCTTAATAAGAATGCAATGATCCGAAGCACTCTGATGATGTCATTCAACAGATGCTGTTCAGACAGGCAGTTTCATCAAAACAACAGCGATTACAAAACAAACTAAAGCATACAGCGGTGAAGGTTTGGCAATTCAACAGCGCTAGTGTAGTTGATTGCTACACAGTAAGGTCACCATAAGGCAACATGAATCAGGCTATACGAAGACTGTGACTGCCCCATTCTCCTGCATCTCCTGAGACTGGGAGTAGCGTGTCTGGGGGACCAGCTGCCCCTGGTTACCTTCTGAATGGCTTCATACACGGCCCTGAAGGCCGGCTGCTTCTCATCGTGGTACACCCCTCGGTTGCCGTGGAGAATGAAAACCCCTTCCTGTTCAGCAGGAACGCAGTTGCTGCCGTAGATGCAGTGGTCAGGCCGGTAGTTCCACTGGCAGGGAAACACAAACAGGCTCTCTGTGGAGGAAAAAGCAGCCTCCGTGAGCATGTACCAGGAACAGGGCAACAGGGAGGAAGGCATCCTCAAGCAAAGCTTCTGCCAAGACCCTGACAGCTGTATGAAGTATTCACTTCAACCAAAACAGTCCCCAGAAAGCACTGTGGTAAAATATTCATTTAGCACATGGCACTTAAGGTTCAGTTCTGAGTAGCGATTTGCAAAAATGTAAAAAAAATAAATAAATCTCAAACTGAATAAATTTGGACATTCAATGTTTAAGAGAAGAGGTCTGAGTGCAGAGCAGCCAAAACCTGGCCCTCTGGGAAGTGAGTTACTGGCTGCAGTTATACAGTGATGCAGTGCTTAAGACCAGGTGCATAAAAAACGCCTTGTGGAGGTTTAGCACTGCCTTAGAGAAAGGTAATCCGTAATTTCACATGACACAAACCAGCAGAGGCTCTCAGCTGTGGTTCAGGCAGGCAACCTCTCCTTGACAGAGGCCCCCTTGGTGTGCAGTGTGGGGGGGGTGTTACCTGGGTTGTGGTGGAAGATGATGTTGAGCAGGTCCTGGTCCCCCCAGGTGATGTTCAGCTTGTATTTCTGCAGCAGTGGCATCAGCAGGTCCTCCCACTTCAACGCCACAGGCGTCATATCGTTCTGTTTGAAGACCACAGGTACAGCGCATCAATATAACAACCCAAGCCAAAAAGATGGAGCGGTGCTCAGTTCATTCAGTTATCTCAAGGATCCGTGACTGAGAGGCTTCTCATGAGACAAATAAACACATCAAGGGGTCCAATCACGCATGATTATTTTTCTATCCTTTCAGAATAAACACACTACTTTGCCTCATAGTAACCTGTGAGAGACTAAACCTGGTTTTTCATTCTACACACCAGAGAGTAACCTTGTATGCAATGGAATGACAACTGCGCCCTCATGTGGTCAATAACAGTATTACAACCACACTGGCCATAAGGAAAGGCCTCTTGCCAAGGTTGCAGAATGAGGAATCCCTATGTAGCAGTTACAAACTGAATGCGTACAGATATTCTGAGACGTGGCTGGGGAGGGCTGCCCACAGCTCCCTCAGAGGAACACGTCCTACCTTGAAGAGTTTCTGTCGGATCCTGGTCATGTTCATGAGCATGACACCGGAGTTGATGCCGGTCTTGCCGTAGTAGGGGTGGCGGGCAAAGCGGCTGTACCAGGCGATGCGCGGGTCCTCGTGCTCCGGCGCCATGGCCGCCATCTGGCTGGAGTTAAAGCGGGCCAGGAAGGCCCACATGTCCTCCACGGGCCGCAGGAACAGGATGTCCGTGTCCACATACAGCAGGGAGTCCACTTCCTTCAGGATGATCTGTGAAACACCACGACACCACGCTCAAAAACACACACCTACTCTACAGCACCGCAACACCACATGCAACAACTCTCATCTACTCTACAACACCAGCACACCAAGATGACCAAAGCAGCACTCATCTGCATGCCTGTGTGTGTGTATGTGTTCGTATGTGTGTGTGTGTGTGTGTGTGTGTGTGTGTGTGTGTGTGTGTGTGCACATATGAACATGAGCTCAAGTGTATGTGTTCATTTGTGTGTGTGCACACACATGCCTGTGTGTATTCATATGAGTGTGTGCACGTGTGTGTGCACGCGCGTGTGTGTGTGCGTGTGTGTGTTCATGCATGCATGGTACTCACGGGCAGGAAGAGCCTCTGAGAGGCACAGGGTTTGAACAGCTTCTTCCACTCCTTGGCGTTCTCAGCAGGGAAGGTGATGGGATACACTGTGTA
The DNA here is from genome assembly GCA_019176425.1 of Megalops atlanticus. Lineage (NCBI taxonomy): Eukaryota > Metazoa > Chordata > Actinopteri > Elopiformes > Megalopidae > Megalops > Megalops atlanticus. Next base: position 20,388,282 of record CM032899.1, read on the forward strand.
GTTCAGCCTGGAGCGGAAGGGAGCCGGCCACATCTCCAGCTGAAAACACCAGGCAATAAAACAATAAGATCCTGGTTTCAAAAGACCTTCCTACCAGACACCCTACTGACCTATTTCAGAAAGACAGTAACCTCTGTCATCACATAGTAACACATAGACGATTATGTGGGCTGCAGTGTAGGATAGTGGTAAGGAGGGCTCATAACCCTGGTTTGATTCCCCGGTGGGGCACTACTGCTATACCCTTGGGCAAGGAGCTTAACCCAGAACTGCCTCAGTAAATATCCAGCTGTATAAATGGATAAAACAGGAACCTACTGTATGTAAGTCACTCTAGATAAGAGCGTCTGCTAAATGACAATAATGTATGTGCAACAGCAAAGTATCTACCATGAGCACGGCTATGCATATGTGCGTCAGTCTGCTGTATGAACCGTGCTTGTGTCTGGCACAGAGCTGCTGCAGGTGTCCGAGCGGATTCTCACTCACAGCCTCCTTAAAGCTGGCGTGCAGCTGGTCCTCTGCGAAGATGTGCACGTGGAGCTGCCTGCCGCTGAAGAGCACGGCCGATTTCAGCATGGTGAGGGTCTCCTGCAGCCTCTGCCCGCACGCCACCACCGCCAGGTGCATGAGCTCGTCTCTGGCCCTCCCGCTCTCCGCCGAGTCCGGCTTCCTCATGATGTACCTGCAACCACCCGGACGACACCCAGGTGAAAAAACCGCCCACGCAGCTAGTGCAGAAACAAAACTCAAAGAGGGGAAGGAGCAGGCAAACAAAAGGCTGCCAGGGAGGAGAAAGGAATTGTGGGATGGCACTGGGCTGTGCCAACCCTTCCAGGAAGTGACGGGACTCACTGCGAGCTCAGTTCCATGATTCTGTCTGGGCTGCAGCTCTCAAGTGCCTAAGAGCAGCAGGAAGTGCTGTTGCATCATGGACTTTTTGGGATGTGTCTTTTGAACATGCATCTTGGTTATTACCCAGAATGCCTGAGTGTTTCTGTCTGTGGCACGTTGACAAGCGCTTTTGGCTGATGGATCTTTTAATGATCAACTTACTGGAATTAAGATGTTTCCACAGGAGAGGGAAGAAAAGTCCCACTAATCTTCTTTAAAGATGTAAAACATGTAAATCCCTAAAACTGAAGTGGGCTATTTCATCTGAAACTCTGTTTGTATAATCAGTTCTGTATTAACTTTATGGATTGAAAGGTTTGACATAAATGATGTAGTTTGTCAGCTTCCTGAACCCGGCATGTCTATCTCAACAATGTTCTGTGTTTACTCTTTGTTGCTCTGACCTCAGGGGGTAACAATTCCTTCAATTCCTTTCTTTAGGCTTCATATTTCCATCCCTGCTATGTTTGCGTGTAATTTTATTCAGCCAATCCTACCTAAAAGCCGAATCCATAAAGCAGTTCATTCCACAAACACCAGGGGGCAGTCTCCAATAGGGATTCCAGTAAGACACTGACAAATTCTTACACCTGATAGGACAAGAAAAACATGCTCTATGTAAAACAGCACTTTTACCTCAACCAGCGCAAAAAAAAAAAAATCCAACCCCCCCAACACGGTACACAATTTAGACTGAAAAAAAATGCTAGAACAGCTTAATTTCTAAACCCAATACCTTACAAGGCAGAAATGCCTCCTGTAGTTTATTTTACTCTAAACTACTTTTGACTGTTCCTGCTACACACCTCTGTATTTTCTGGCAAGGATTTAAACTAGGTTTAAGGGACATCTCTCCATTCCCACTCATCGGGTAGCAAGCATGTGAACAATGTCATACTCCACCCATGGTGATGAGTCAGACTCTTCCACACCTCAGCTATGGGATTAGCGTCAACTAGAGTAGAAGCTCAAGATAAAACCTTTCATTCAATGTTTAATTATCCTGAGGCGAGATCAGGAGAGGTGAGACAACAGACCAGTGGAGGAGCAGTTGTCAGCCAGACAGGGAAGCGACCCAAATCTAATCAGGGAAATGCGATTTGGAAGGGCCAAATAAAGCTCCACATTCCTGATCAGTGACACCACCTCAAATTACCAAACCCATTTTGGCTCAGTGGAGAGTCCGGGAAGGCAACGCCAAGGGAAAGCAACCCCAAAGTGAGGGGGAGGTGGATAAACCTGCGGAGCTGGAATGGCGCTGGCGTGGCCAACCGAAAACCACAATAAGATTAGCTTACATTAGCCTCTTAAAAAAATCACCGCACAGACCCAAAACTACAGCTGCCGAGACTTAACAGATGGAAAGACAGGCACTGAACCCTTTGCTATAAGCCACAAATAAATATATCACAAAGAGAGAAAAGCAGTTTGTGGTTATGCATGCTGTATCAGTACAGGTACAAAAATACACTATTCCACATTCCTCTGCATGCACTGACCAATCAGAACCCCAGGAGGCAAAGGTATAGCTTGTGAATGGAGGGGTGGTCTGGGCGCTGTCATCACTGCGGTGTTTTGGGAGGGGGGTGTACCGCGTGCCTGTGCAAACACTACCAGCCTGCCACCAGCTGCGTTTGTGGACACCTCCTGTCCCACACCAAGCTGACATCACAGCAGGGGCTTCCTGTTTGCTTTTCCATTTGCTGGAGACTGCAAAAAATCTCTTCTAAATTTGGTTCTTTCCCCCACCTCTTTCACTTCACTTTAACTCTACATAGAAACTGAGGTTGGGCAATATTTTCTATACTGATACTACAGAAAAACAGCTCAAATTGAAGTCACATTATGCCTGCTACAAAGAACTATCAGCCCTTCATCTTTTAAAACCCAGAATAAATCACATCAAATCTCAGACAACCAATGCACTTTGCAATTTTCTATTATATGAACTCTGAAAATAGTGCCTTCAGAAGGGTTATACTTGCTATACTGATTGACAATGTTTATGGTTACTGAAACTAACACCCTCCCTCTGTAAAAGGAAGAGTGGTCAAGCTTGCCAAAAAGTCAAACTTGCTTTCTCTCAAAAATCAGTTAGATGATAAAATCACGGAAGTGCTTAAAAACACGTGTTTTCCTTACCCGCATTCAATCAAGATACTATACAAACAGCATCCTGGGGAGACCCCCAGAATGAGTTAAAAGCGCAAAGCTTCTGTTGGTCTTTCTTCTAAATTCTAAACATTTTCAATCGAATGGAAACCTAATAGAAAATACGACTCACAATTTAGGGCAACAACTTTACGATACAATTAAAATTATCAAAACGCATAGCTACCTCGGCACTGTAAAGAAACGTAAAGACGAAGGGATCAATCTGTCAATCATTCCAAATCCAACGCAAACTCTGCTCGTAAAAGGCTCATTAACGTAAAGGGCCTCCAACTAGGTTGTGTATACGACAATAAACTTACAAACCTGACAATATTATCCTCAAATAAGCGCAAAGTAGAGGAACTGTATTCTTTTTTCTTCGGAAAATACAAACACCCAAGTACTGCCACGCAAATGAAGCCCTGGGCCAGCGAATGCTGCAGAAACGCTAGCTGGGATATGGGTAACCAAGCACGTTAGCTACAGGAGTAATTTAACACATTCTAAATACATCCGGAGACAAAGCCGTACGTTTTGCTTTAAATTGCCTTTTTAAATTTCTGATGAAAATTAATTTACCAAAAGATCGATAGCATAGTCGTATCTTACCTGTTGTACCAGTGCTGATCTTCCGGGCCTGGCTTTCCCGGCGCTTTCCTGCCTCCATGAGCGCTGCCCCCGCGGTGAAATGCGGCTCTTTGCTGCGGGTCGCTCCCGGACGCTCCGGCTGGCGTTTCCAGAGACGAGGCGAGCTGGCTAAACACATACAGCACCGAGATGAGCGCAAAAACCATACATACGAGCAACACGCGAAGGTAGCGTCTCATTTTGCGCCTGAAAAAACGGCAGCTAACCCATACACGACATGGCTAACTCTGATCTCGTCCTACATGCAAACAGACATCGCAAATCACACCCCTTCCTCCACCGCTGTCAAGACGGAGAAACTGCACGGGCTGATGGGAGGAAGGAAAGAGCAGACATTCCGATCTAATGCATGCGAGATCTCAAGATCAACACCGCCTCACTTTTCATCTTCCGTTTGTTATGCTAAATTCTGGGGAAGAGAGGCAAGAAATGTTGCATAACAGCAGAATAGAAGCATATATTTAAAGCTGTTCTAATAAAAAGCAGAAATATATAGCAAAAATCTTTGTCAGCTTACAGATAAATAAAGAGATAAATATATGAGACAAAAAGAGAAAGAGATAAAAAAAAACAGTTTTATCTATCAGATAATGGTATTGCACTTCATTGGCAAAGTGGGAGAATAAAAGTCTCCCCCGGAAATTTGCAGCAGCAATTTGTGAGAGAGGATGCAGCCCATGTCGCATTCAGCTACCTCTTGTTAACTTAAATCGAGCACTTCGTACATGGAAAAAAGTGTTAATACTGGTAATGCTATGTTATTTTTTTACTTCCTTTCAAGAGAATATGGCTGACACCATGTTTATTATGTTAATTTCGTGTTAGCAGCGTTTCAGACAGAATTATACAGGGCAAAGGGGGCGTTTGGTGTTATGTTTTCTTACATTTAATGGCATTAATTATTTTTTCACACTTCATTTTTGTGTGCACCTTCTATTTAATGTTCATTGCCAACATCTGCCAAAAAGACACATTTACCAAAAGCCATTTATTATTGTGCCAAACTCAAACAAACCAGAGAGTGGTGGTTAAAAAAGTGCAGTTGAAATGCTGTCCACTGGGTGGTCTCTGAACTCAGAAATGCTGACTGGGGAAAACAGCACTTTCTCTGTGAACCACATCAAGCCGCAGCTGCCTCAAGCATACAGGTTATGTATATATCCTGCATACATAACTCAACATTCTCCTCTCCAGGTGGCCCGGAGATCCAGCTCTCCAGGAAGACAGACAAGCTCCTTCTTCAGGCCAGTTCAATTCAGCCAATTCAAGGAGTGAAATTCAATTCATGAACTGAAATTTCAGTCTTCATACAAAATGATGGGTGATTTTTCAATTCATGAACTGAATTTCAGTTCATTTCTTGAATTAACTGAATTGATATGAAATTGACTCTGACTCTGTCACCTACAGTGCTGGTCAAAAGTTTGGACACACCTGATTAAGATAATGGGAAACATGCATTCAAAGACATGTTGATCTATGTTTAAATGCTTGAAATTTGTTACTTCAACAAATATAAATAGTGAATTTCCTTCCAAAAAATATTTTTAAGCAATATTTTAGGTTACTTTGAAGAATCTAAAATATAAGATAGTTTTGATTTGTTTTCAACACTTTCTTCGTCACTGCATAATTCAATTTGTGTTATTTCATAGTTTTGATGTCGTCACTACTAATCTAAAATGTGGAAAATGGTAAAAAATAAAGAATAAAAGTTGTGTCCAGACTTTTGACCTGGCACTGTATACGGACCACAACACTTTGGGTTAGTAATACTGGACGATCGACTCCACCTTGAACCACACAATGCTATTAACATCATTATCATTAAAGCCACAGGTAGAACTAAAAAAAAATCCTCCAGGCTTGTGCTGAGTGAGGCTTAAATGGGGAGGAGGAGACTACCTTGGCCCACATAGCACTTGGCTTAGAAAAATATTCTTTATTCATTCTGCTAGAAGTAAGTCATCTCCCTACAACACAATTCCACCATTTAAAAAAGCCATTGGATCAATTTTCCTCATTCTAAATGCTATTCGTGGATTAGATTGCACAGCTCCTTTGTCAGCAGGCTGCTGTCAATGCATTTGCACATCTGAGACAATGCAAGGAGCACACATAATGGAGCAAGGTGATAGATCAGAGCCTGTTTTAAACAAAACCATCCACAGCATATCTACAAAACACATTTATACAAGTGATGAAAACTCAATAGCGCATAGTGTCTTTTGTCTGAAAACAAAATGAAAATTAATACTTTGTGCAGCACTGTCAGTGACTCAGAAAATCAGTTTGCTCTTCATGTTTCAGAAGGTGCAAAAGTGTCCTTTATCTATATTGCCACCCTTGACCTCGGCATCATCAGTGCCCCATAAATGCCATTGAGAAGGCAGCTGGAAAAGCTTAATTATCATGGAATCCTTTTCCGAGGGAAACTAAAGTTTGCAGCCAAGGCCAGTGTGAAAGTGCCACAGCACTGTCTGTGTGGACTCATCGCCCCTGCTACTCACACCAGCTGTCAGCACGGCCAGGAATGCCCCCAGTCTGGGTCTCACTGCTGCACACACACTGCGGAGACAGGAAACACCCCTGTGCTACTGCAGGAGAGATGCAAATCACCGGAGACCTCAGAATTTCCATTCCCACGCCCCCTACTCTGTTTGATGTGGAAGAGCTGCACTCCAAAACACAAACCACTGCAGACTATCAGAGAACATGTCCCCCCTGAAATGGCAATCCCCGCTGTCATAGATCCCACAAAAATAGACATTAATAACTTCATATTTAAGATTCATTTTCCAAAAGGGTCTATAATTTTAATTTTATTTTGTGATAATTTCTATATTATAAACCACTGTTAATGATGACAAGCTAGCATCTATAAAATGAAAGAGAAGCAGAGTGACCTCTTAACAGCAAATTCAGAATTTCATTGTTTTACATTTTTTTGTCTTCGGACGGTAAAACAATGCAATTAACTGATCGTACACATACATCAGCACAGCTTAGTATAACCAGGAACATAATGGTGATCTATGATAACGAGCTGTAAATGCTGGCATAATACAATTGTTTTTAGAGAGTATTCTCATGGACCACACCAAGTACCAGCAGGTGGATTGAGCCAGAGAAAACCTCTGTTGCTATCACAGTTAAATTCATCAACGTGACCGTACACTTGGAGATCGTCGCTTCATAATCTCTCCTGGAAAGCATATTCATTAAAAACACTTTTTTACAACAGATCCATTTCATGCCACGACAGAGTTGATGTTGGAGAGGTACAGAAACAAATGACTAAATGTGTATTGACAATATAACACTGATCTGATGTAAAATACTACATTAACATGGTGCTGAACAGTTGGTACCATTCAGGAATAAAGTACATTTTTTTCATAATATCAAGAGTGGGGGGGATAAAAAGCTTTACAGTTTATTTAAAATGATCTTGACAGGTAACAATTCTTGCTGAAAACAACAAACCGACCAGGACAGGAAACACTCTCAAGGACTTCCAAAAATGCCAACCACAATGACGTTATGGCATGAAAAGGCGGGGTGTCTTGCCGAGACGGGACCCGGCGGTGCGCCTCGGCGCAAGTTCTACAGGTGCATTCTGGGAAATGAGTGATGTAAGAGGGTGGGGGGCAGGGCTCTTAGTGGGACTCTCCGTTGACGGAGGAGCACTCTCCCCGCGGCGAGGATGACCGTGAGATCCCTCTCTCGGTGTTGTCGGAACTGGAGCCGCTCTGGCTGTGTGGGTCCGCCGACGCGGTGCTGGAAGTGGGCGTGGCCTTTGTTTTCTCCTTAAAGTCTGTGATAATAACAGTCAGGTCCCCCACCGTCACCTCCAAGTGCTGTGCGCTGCTCCTGTCCACGTTTTTTAATCTTGGCCTGGGGGGGAGGGGACGGCAAAGGAAATATAGAGAAGATTATCAAGATTTTGCATTTCTTCATAACTGGTAAGAAATGAAAGTGAAATGAAACTGAAAGAAATGCTTTGCAGTGATGTGATAATCCTCACCTCATCTTCTTGTGGCTGTTCTTTTTGAGCGTTGGTTCCTTCTCGCTTTTTTCTTTATCTGTCTTTTCTTTCTTCTCTTTCTTTGGTTGTGTGGGGGACGCAAATTGCTGGGTTACTTGCTGTGCCACCAACTGGGAAACTGGACGTGGCTTCCTGGAAGAGAGGAACAAAAGGGATTTATTTCTAAGAACCTTCGCGGCCTGTGATGAATGGATAATTAGTGAGAACGGCAGAGAGTGGTATTCAATTAAAACTGTGACCAAACATCAAAACGACAAACCTCTGACTAACAACAGCGTTTGTGTTTTCTGCTCTCTGAGATATGGTCTCAGAGGAAATCTAAGCTGTTGCAGTTTGTCATTACGTTTTGTGCCACAGGTTTGGTTTGCTCAGGCTGTGAGCCAAGACACAGAAGGCTGACATTTACTAAGACTGCCTCTCATAACGAATCAAAACACAGAAACGAGGATGGATCTGTGACCTCCGTGATCTGTGACCTCCATGACACCCACCCTCATACAGGCCTAACGAAGCACCGTCTGCCGTGGAGAAACTGCATTAGCATTAGAGTTCTGTTTTCATCACAGAATGGCACCGGGAGACTGGACAGGCAGGTCGACAGGGGGGCACACGTCTGAGGCATTTGGTGTGGTGCAGCTTGGCCCGGCACGGCCCGGCACAGCTTGTCGCACCGGAACATCAGCCAGCTCATCTCTGCACCTGTGTGTCTGCTGCCTGCTCACTGCGTGGTCCTCTCAGCTGAGTCACCGCAGCTCCTGTCCCTCCTCAGCTCTCAGAATATCGGCGGCCGAAAGCAGCACCGCAGCACACATGCCGTTCGGCTTCACACTCCACTCATGGACTGCGCCAGAAACAGCCAACCGACTCGTGTCTCAGCTTCAGCAGACAGGAAACCCACAGTTGGTAACTGCACTGTGGAAAAGCTGTGAATGGTAAATGTTCGTGTCCTCTGTCACAGCTGCCCTGCAGCACACAGACGCTGCATTGTGTGCCCCTGCCACAGCCGCACGCCTGAGCAAAGGGCGCGTGCCCTATATCTGTGACGGAAACTGACGAGTGTGAATACGGCCACTGAAAGGCCCGTTCTCTGGCCGGGCTGAGACCGAGCAGAAGGGAAGATCCCTGGGAGAGGCCTTTCAGCGCGGCTGCAGACCCGCTGGCCGGCCATCCAGCTGAGAGCACACCGCCAAGTCCTCCAGCCGTCCCACCCCCGAGCACATCTGCAGCCACTTTCACCCCTGGTAATGAGTCATCGATCAGGACACCCTCGCGTGTCGCGGTTCGGAATATTCCGGGCGCACAGAGCTCCCTGTTCCCAGGGCCACGCCGCACCCCGCCAACCCAAAAGCAGATCTGTCAAGGGCCTGGTGTCTGTGTCTGTCTGGAAACACTGAGGACTGCTGAACAAACAAAAAACACACTCCTCTTCATGCTTTTCCTCCACACATGTGACCAGCCCTTTGACTGCCATGATTAAATTATTACCACTGTTTTAGCTCAGCTTCCTTTTAGTTTTTACTTCTACAACTGTGCATTAGACTGCAAGTAACACTGTTGTGAAAGCAAGCTAAACATGAATGTTTTAAAAAGAATGTCTCCACAGCAGGTCCCGCTGAAAGCCCTGGCAGGTTTCATTAGCAGGGGGATGACTGTATTCACTCGCCCTTTCCCACGAACAGCCCGTAATGAATTTCCCAGACTGGATTCCACAGAGGAATATCTGACATGCTGCACCCCAGGGATTCATGACTTCACGCAGACCACTAAAAATGAGAGACCCACACAGTAAACAGAACCATGGGGTTTTTTTTTTAACACATGTTAATGCTGCGTGCTGCTAACAATTTAAATTCAGAGTCCTCAGTGATTATATCAAAGCATTGATTACAAGGATAATTGATCAGGGATAGAAGCTGCTCCACTGACACTGATGCCGTACACTCTGTGTTAAAAGCACCTCTGTGGATCAATAATCTGCTAACACGGTACATTTTACAAAGCACAATCTGAGACTAACAGAGGGAAATCAGGGTGTTCCAAGACTTTAAGCAAACGTTAATAACACAGCTGTCATGTAACACCTTGTGCCCAGTACACCGATACCAACCTTAATCCATTCACAGATTCTCCTAACACCTGTACGCTCATTATTATCTTGGAGGATTTTCGTCTGTCTTCCAGCCTCAGCCGGCTAAAACCACCCTGACCGCCTCTGTCTGCCCCTGACGCCTCTCACTGCACGCAGCCACCCCGCGTCAATGCTCTTGACACCTGTCTGTCACCTGTCAGCTCCCCCCGCCCTGGAATCCTCGGGCGTGTTTAATGGCGTCTGCTCTGGACCTGTTCAGTTCCCACCTGTCAGCTCTCCTGGCAGCTCTCCCACTCTTACTCAAACCGCTGTCTCTCAAGGCAACGATTTCACAACGTACCTGTTTTTCTCTGTGATTCACACCGAAAAACCTTCCAGTACAATATCCATGTGTCTTCATTAAACAGTATCCTTTTGACATGTGCAGACGTCTGTGCTGATTTTAGCTGCACTGACCTTTAGGCTAGTGCAGTAATAAATGCATACATAATGCATTTACGTCAACTGCAGGGCACTCTTAAAGAAACTCACTTTTGCCTCCCGAATTATAATGTGGTTAGTGAAAAGATGGCTCCATTAATTTAAGACCTGTTCCTAAATATAGCATCATGATTTAATGTAAAAAAACAACCCAGGAATAATTCACTGATTTTATTTCTCAAAAAATGGTTTGTATAAGTCAAGGGGGGGCAAACAGACTTAAAATAACTGAAGCTAATTCTACAGCGAGGTCTTCTGTTTCCTCTTCCTCTCACCAGCTGTCGTTCACCAGGGCTTCCTGTCTCATCCAGCCCTATGATGTCACTCCAAACCCATGCTGTGGCTTTCTCTCCGCTCTGTCCAGTGCTTTGACACGGCTCTTTGGAAAGTCCTGGCAGAGTCTTTTCAGCAAGACGAGGCTGTGCCCGTATGAAGGCTTTCACTGCCCTGCTTCAGTCTGAGGCCGTGACACTGTAATTACACGCGCAATTACAGGCTTACGCAGGACGACCTGAACGTGCAGGCCAGAGTGTGACCACCAGAGGCTACAACGGTCATCTCACACATCTTCACGAACAGTAAAAACATCAAACGTGTGGCTGCTTTCTCATTACATTACATTGCATTCATCTAGCACATGCTCTTATCCGCAGGAGCTCCCAGCACAAGAGAACAGAAGTGTATCCATTCATTTCATCCATTTTAAATAAACTCCTTTCATACATTCACTCACCCCAAATCTTCTTTGAAAATACATTTGGTGTTTATCACTTCAATGTTTGCAGGCCATTGGGGATCTAACTGGATTAATTACTAAGAAATTATTTTTTAACTCTCATAAATAAATGTCATTATTAGCGTGTTTTTAAAGCAGCATTCCTCCGGGAGAGATTTCAATGCCTCTTTAATTGGGCCATCATTCCAGTCAAAGGAGCATACACAGGGGAAGTGATGCTGAGTGTAATTAGTGTCCTTGGCCGCCCACACTGACAAAATGTGTTAGCTCCACGCCACTGGCCTGCCTGCGCACCGCGTAGCTTCATGTTTAACAGATGGCTCTCTGCCTCCCAAGGTTTACAGCACTTCCACACAGCCCCCAACACCCCCCACCCCCAACGCCCCCCCACCCCCGGGCCCCGGGGGACCGCGTGGGCTGCGCCTCAGCTGACAAAATCAACACGCCATCATCCTCCCTGATCAGGCTGCTGGGAAAATAACAAAATCAACCAGGGATCTCTTAATAAAATACCTTCTGATGTGTTTAATGCCTTTGTTAAGAGTCACGGAAAGAGAGGACTTTGGGCATGCCGGCGCAAACGGCACAAGGCTTCAGAGGACATTTAAATAATCATCTACAGTAATTATGCGTGGATCCATCTGCGGATCCAATGACATAACAAACATTCTGCCGCAATGAGCCTGGGTACAGAGATCAAACGCAATGAATCATGGGATCTCGGCTGGTCGCACACAGTAAAGTCTGTTGATGATTATGGATAACATCTTTATTCCTGATAACTGCAAAAATCTACACTGCATTGGGCAGCTAATTAGAGCTCTGTGGCACTGTGTACCAAGAGGCACGCTGATCCCTTTCAAATGGCAGTACATTCCAGATATGAAATATCATAAGCTTCCAGTTCTGTTCCCTGCAGATTAGCAATGTTACATAAATTCCCAGGCGCCTTTCCCTTTCCTGGTCTGAAGAGACCTGAGTTTCTGAATATATTTACAATGTAGATCAGAATGGTTCAGGGGCATCGTAAATCCAGTTTAGTCACAACCCATGAAGTTCAGCGGAATAATAATGACTGACACACTTTAATTCTTTCACGGCACACCTTAAAACTGACACTCCATAAAACTGAACCCAACCCAACTGCAACCACATCACAAGGAGATAAACACGTATGGCATTTTGGCCAAAGGAAGTATATTAATCCAATACGCTACGAGATATAAATATGCTCATCAAAACTATGCGTGGGGTGAGAAACCGTGGTGCTAATCAATTTAGCAAATACAAGTAAGTTTACAGGAACTACATCAATGATTAAAAAAAGAATCAGAGGCATACATCCTTGTATGGCTTTCGCTTGCACTGTACTGTGTAAGTCGCTTTGGATAAAAGCGTCTGCCAAATGAATAAATGTAAATGTGAATGTGAATACACATCTCGCAGCTTTCAAACGCTGAGAGAACCTGGATGTCAGCCTCTGGAGTGCAGAGCAAAGGCTGTGCTGTGTGGCAGAGAGTGCTCACATCAGCACTTTCCTCAGTCCCTCATCCATCACGGTGCAGCCCCCCGGGTTTCACTTCAGTCAGAACACTTCCGGGTGTCCCCCCCCCCCCCCCACCCGCCTGCCCACTGAGCGTTACGCCTCAGGCTCCAACTGTCAGCCGCTCCGCTCGCCAGCGCAAGTTCCAACTGGAACGGCCCTGCGAGCGGTGTTTTGAGAACCTGCCAGGCTGAAAAGCGGTAGTGTTGGTTATTCAGGGGGATGGGCCCACACCCAGCCGATGCGTCCGCGTTACCTGTCGGCACAGAGGGGCGAAGCCGGCCTGAGACGCAGGAGTGATGACAGTGACCTGCTAAAACACACACCACGTGCTTCTCAGTGGCAAACGCCTTTGGTCACAGTGGGTCAGACTGCATCGGAGTCCATCAGGGTGCGAGTTTGGCTCTGATAGGGAAAAAACAAAGCCCGTTTCTTCAAGGCCGGCCTTCCGAAATGGGAAAGGGTGGGATGATGAGCCCACAGCATCGCGGGACTGGATGAAACCCAGGCTGATAGGCTTTAGGACTTTCAATCTCCTGAAGATCAATGCATCCAAGTAAATGGTTCATAACTTCCATCATAATATTGATGTCTCACTCTAATGACCAGGCTACATTATTAAACTTGGCATCACCACTCACATCCAGTCGATTTCTTGCAGTCCTTCACTAATACTTTCGCCAAACACATACTCAAGACACTACATAACTGCCAGTGTATTTTATTAGCTAAAATTGAAAACCAAAGGTTAAACTTCTTTTGACATGTAATGGGCAGCAGTTTAGCACAGTGGTAAGGAGCAGGGCTCATAACCAGAAGCTTGCTGGTTTGATTCCCCACTGCTGCTGTACTCTTGGGCAAGATACCCACAATGCTCAGACCTAGTGCAGATTCACTGTGGATAATCTCCCAGCGCATCCTTTCTTCCTGCATCAAATGGCACATAGCTCTATTAAAGCTGTCTTATAAAAGATCAGTCCTCAAACTCCCACACACTCTGCACACTTCTCCACATGAGCATGGTGTAAACATTCATTAGCTCTCTGTCAAAGTTGGCGCTGCTTGATTGCTATTATTTCCTGGCCTGGCAGACACTGCTGTGCAAAGGCACAGTCAGCTTACATTTTTAAGCCATTATTCATTTATGCAGCTGTAATTCTACTCAAGAAGTCAGAGCTGAATACCTTTCTCAAGAGTGCAACAGAGTGCGTGTTCAAACAAAAACGCTAATTCTGCCAGGCGAAAACGAGAGCGAAATCTTAAACTACAAAAACGTGACTCTCTTATTCGTGGCAAAACACAAATTTGTGCGAAATGCAAAAAAAATAAAACGAGAATGTGTGTGAACAAGGCATGTGAATTAAAGTAGAGGTTTTGTTTTAGGCTGTAAGGAACACACAGGTGTGGATTTTGAGGCAATCCCGTTCCTTACGTTCTCACAACTGATTCCGTGGGTGACACCCTGGAGAACAGTCTGAGACAGCACGGTGACAGGGTTAGGCTGCGTCCACATCCCCGGCCGGTGACTGCGTCACCTTCACGGGGTCACGCCGATGGCCCTCCAGCTGCTCGGGACAGGACCGGGACCCCCTGCCTGAGCCGGGCAGAGCTGCACGATGTGACTGGTGGAAACACGGCAGTGCATAGCGATGAGCCGGGGGGCCGGGGGGGGGCCCGGGGGGGCCGGGGTCCTGCCTGACAGCTGCCGTGCTCCCTCACAGACGCCACGCAGATAGTTCAGCTGTCTGAGCAGCGAATGGCGTCACGCTTCACGAGCGCTTCAATTACCGGGAGGACGCTTCGCTGGCCGCAAATCAAAGCCGCCTGCGACGGTCACAGACCTCCATGTTTGCAAGGATATCATGGGACCAGACAATGTTTCTTTCTCGCTCCTGAAATGAGGCTCTGAGATGAAATGGCGTTTCCCTGATTTCACTCAGAAGTATTAATGTCTGGAAAATATACAGGCTAGTGTTGTCAACTGCCTCTGCCTTCAGCCTGTGTGACAGCCACCAAAACACATGCGTGATGGATAGAGAGGGGAAGAGTGATTGAAGGGCAGTCCGCCGCCTTTACCAAGGTCGTAAACTGCTCTAGCCTTGGCAAGGCTGCATGACAAACGCTGCTGGATCTACTGCACTTGGGTTTGACCTAGCGTTCAATGCAATCCACTGAGGAGACACCAACAGGAAATGATCGTGTCCTTTAACTTCAGCTGAAACATAGTATTCCTGATCTTTTCTGGTTCTCTCAAGGTTCTGCTTTTCTGGTTTTCCAGAGAAAACAAACAATCTGGGATGAATGTTCAGATCAAAACGTATCAAGCGAACATCATTGAATTGAAAATGGTGTGAAGCTTGAAGCTCTTCATAACCTGCAGCAGTTGCATTGGGCTATAGCTTATCTCTCTGCTAAAAGTGACATTATTACATGCACATACTCTCTTTCTTACGGCTTGGAGATACCAAATGAGTTCTGTCAAACAGCTACAAAGACACCTGTGGTTTTACTTTTGTCCAGTGTGTGACTCAAAAACAGTAAATGCGTATTTCATAAATGAATAATCTAAAATCTATTAAAAACTTTCGGTGGGCGCAAATCCTGTGTGTAAGCAAGTAGAAAATAACCAGCCTACGCACCCCATCATAACACACGCGTGGTATTACATGGAAACGCCACTGCAAGGAGTACTTCCCAATCTGAGCGGGTTGCCTAAATGTTTAAAACACGAACAAGTTTTCTGTTAAAAAAGAAACTTAAAACGACCCGAATACAGTTATTATCTTACAATCCGAGACAGAAAATTACGTTACGTTTGCCTTCACCAGCCCACTAGCTATTTATCCTAGGTGACAGTTAACACGATCGCTACAGTAACATCTTCCAATAGCTGTAATCTGTAATGCGGGGTTTATTTGCAAATACGCACTGAAGTACTGTACTTACGCATTCTGATCACCGGTTACGCGAGGATTCAAACGGCAGCGGCGTGATCTGGAAGCGGCAGATCCACTTACCGTGTTGATGTTCCTTTCCGCACATCGCACATCATGCACTTGAAAGCCTCAGCGCTGTTCCGAAACGTGCAGACACTACAGTCCCAATATCCGTCGTCGGAAGAGGGCTTGGGTTGCCGCTTCGGCCTTCAAACAAAACAACAAACAGAAAGCACACCTTCACAATCGCGATCAAGGGTTCTCTGTACGCAGGCTGGGGGCACTTGTTTGCGAGCGTCTGCTGAAGAACACTTTTGAACCGAAAGTGAACAGTTTACGTGGTATCTGATTTGACATTAAGACGGCCAGTCCGCCATGGTTGCTACAATGTAGCGGCTACCCCATTCACTCACTCGCTCCACTCGGTCAGAATAATTCCCCATATCTTTACAGCATCTCTCTCTCTCAGCTACGAATGAATTTTGCGCTTTACCTTGTCGGACTCTTCTTGTCTCCCATGTTGTCGAAGCTCTGTTTGTTAAACTAATAAGTTACACGAAAAGGATTTAATTTAAAAAAATGACCGATCAGATCGGATAGCGCAGCTTCCAGCTGTCGTGGAAACTCCAGTACGAGGTCGGTCACGTGGTCGCAGTCTGTCCAATCAGTCTGGAGAGCCATTTTCTGAAAGGGAAACAGCCGTCTGGAGGCGGCAGGTTCGCAAGAATGGACAAATTGCACAACATGTCTTTCGGTCTTTGTCTTTATTTTACAGCTCACCTAATGGGGCTCATGTCATGTCGCTGCGAGTTAATGGACATTCATCCGCTGCGCTCAACTGCAATCTGATGTTTTCCACATTCAAACACGGGAGCTTTTTTGTCGGTGTGTTAAGCGAGATAACACAGCAAAGAGTTGATCATTTGAAAGAATATGATTTTTTTTCAACCAGCTACCGAGAGAATACAGACACATGCCTTTCAAACAAACTGGCATTTCGCGCACTAGAAGAAAAATGTTCCTCTTTTTTGTAAAACGCGTATCAGTAGTGCAGGGTGTCCTTGAGGAAAAGCTGTTCATAGCACTGTGAGAAAACAGATGAAGCTGCTATTGATTTGGCTTTCCTGGATGACCATTTTCCGTTCCACAGAGTTTAATTCCAAAAAGCAAGCATGCCACACTGGTAACATCAAGTATCTTTTGAAAAATGACTTCCTTTCCCCCTCGTTATTTTAGCAGGAAATGGAAAGAGGCTCGTTGTGAAGACCGCAGCTGCATTCCTACTTGACTTTCATAGGCATATTTAGACAACCCTCAGGGAGTACCCTGACATTGTGATGATCACATCTGTGAGAATATTCACACAGAACTAAAAGCAGACATGTAGACCCAATACACAATAATGCAAAATTCCTGGTTCAATTTCCTGTTAAGGGACAAAAAGGTGTTCTTACAAGACATGCTTTTGGTTGCTGACATATTAATTGTGTTATTGGGTATTTGTAACTTGGAACAGCTACTTGGAAAATGTCCTGCTGTTAAGTTTTTAATGGGCTATCATTTTCATCCATGCACTAACATATGCAACAAGCATGTTTACTTACTTTGAAAACAAACTTGCAAAATGTGCTTTGCACACATAAATGCATGATATGCAATATCAATGGTTCCATGTAATACCACGCGTGTTTTATGATGGGGTGCGTAGGCTGGTTATTTTCTGCTAGCTTACGCACCGGATTTGCACCCACCGAAAGTTTTTAATAGATTTTAGATTATCAGTGCAAGATATTCCTCGTCACTAAAATATGCATTCTTTTTAATCTCTGTCACCTTTTGAGTCATTGATGTAAAGGATGGTTTGTTTCGTGTGTTGTTTCTACTTGTCCATGCTGTTTTTAATTAGTCCCCACTTGCTGGGAACGATATAGTCAAAACAAGATGTTTTTAATTAGTACCCTCCATTGTCAATATACTTCTGCCAAACAACTGCACTGAGGAGAAGGATGTTTCTTTAGAAATTTGTAATTTACTCACGTTTGATTGTCATTAGCTACTTATAAATCATTTAAAAGGAACACAAAGCCGTACTTGCTTGCTGTTAATGGATCCAGCACAAGCATCGTCAAGGGAAAGAACAAAAGCCAGAGCTCTGCTTTTGTGTTGTCTCCTTGTACTTCACACGTCACAGATCTGTGAGGATAAAGTTGGTTTCTTTTCTCAGCATCTCCAGTGAATCTGTGCAAAATGTCACCACAGGTCTCCATATTGTATTCAGTTGCTCCTGCATTGACACTCCTTAGCTGGCTAAGTAGATCACCACATTATTATTATTATTATATCAGTAATAATAAAACTAGGTATAATGTGAAAGAGGGCAAGTCACTCTTTCACATTATATATAAAATTTGACAGTCATGGTGAATTCTTATTAATATAATACAAATTACAGGTCTGCATTCATGTTTGTTTTGGTTGATATTTCTATAAACATGCACACAATATGAATTGCTCTCTGGGAAAATTATAAGGAATCTTGTGTGGCACCTGGACAGCACAATGTCTGAAGTGAAAAGGAGACTATTTGAAGACATCTATCCAAGAGAGTGGCAAACATTTAACTTTTCTGTTGTATATTTATACAATCTCAGTATTACACACACACACACACACACACACTTTCCCTGCAATGCGTTGACAAAAAACACTCAGACACAAATCTCTCAACAAATTATTGATTTATGTTGTCTGTATGCATGTATGCATTTGTATCACAGCTTGCCAGTGAGTTGGCTCTCTCTGCATTATTATTATTATTTTTTTGCCGTATGAGACCGAGTTTGTTGTGATTTGACGTAAGGCAAGTAATCGCAGCTGCTAGTTGGCTGAATTAGCTACCTGTTTTTTGGACGTTGTTCAAGGTCTCAACAGAAGCGTGATCAGTTCAGTTAAACAGCTAGCAACTCAAGTGCAATGAAGCACTGTTGCTATTTATTCCAAATGTTGCGGGGAAACTTATACGTAACTTATACGTAAACTAATGATGCTGCTCGTGACCGAGCGATAAACCAAGCGAGACAACCCAGTAAACTTAATATTCCACTTAACAAAGTTACTGTTTTGCTTTCTACGTATATGTCTACAGCAAAAAAAGGGTTAATTCATAAAACTTAAGCGTGCGTTTTTGAAAGCATGCTTTCGTGTCACCAAAGAGAGTGCCCTGCTCGCATTTGTAGGCGCATATTTTGTCGCCAAAAAGTGACGTCAGAATTGTCTGGCATCGTGATTCGCTAATGAATACAGCTTTGATCCTGGAAGTGACGTAAGGAGAATCAGTGGCGTGCGTCACATTTGGCGGGAGTTACAAATTTTAGTGTTTGGGCAGGTAGGTGGTTTGCAATGTAGTTAACTCTAACTATGTTAAAAAGAAAGAAGTATACAAAGTAAAAAAAAAAAAAAAAACTAGTAAGTTTTGAGCCCAATGTAGTCAGTTTCCACTTGCTAGAAAATGTCACTAGCGAGCTGACTAAAATTAGTGAGGCAATTTTTTCAATAGTTTGGTAGGGTAACCAGCTGCTTGCAATTTCCTTTGATAACTCGTTAGGTAACAGCTGAACAGATACGAAAATTGTTTGTTCCTCAGACAAGACAACTTGAGACAATATCCTCTGAAAAAGTGATTTTGCTTTTCAATATGTTATTTTTTACAGGTTTAATATCTATAAGAACCAACAACGTGAAGGTTGCAGATATTTTAAGTAAGTGAAAGAAGTCTGCATTGCATTGATTGGACACGGTTAGAAGTGTGCTTGAACAATACAAACGCCCCAGCCACGACATTTACGGTATCTAACACATACAAACACATAATATACATTTTGGTTTAGAATATTTTCGAGAGCACAGTCTATAACTTTTAATTTAATTTAATTAGTTTTAGGATCTCTCCATTTGAATGATGAGGACCCAGTGGTGACTCTTGCATGTAAAAAGGTACATTTGATTGAGATAATGCCCACCAGTTGTTTCAACAGTTGGAAGTGTTTTAATGTTCCTGTTTGGAGTTATTCTTTGTTAAAATGGCTCATTTGGATTTTGTACTGGATTCAGTTAGACTCAACTGTAGTTTTTAAGCACTAAACCTGAACCTAAATCTGTTTCTTATTTGCTGTTGAGGCCTATTTTGTTGTTTGGGTCCAAATTCGTGATGGTCATTTTTACCTGTTTTGTGGTTTCATTCTTTAAATTGAGTTCTCTTGAAAGCAAGAAATTACCATCACAGTTTTGGGCCCAGATATTAAAATTGTGGGATTTAGAGGCTTTAAATGGACTGTTTGGCTGTTGATTTGAATTTCCTGAGCCTTTAGATGTTACTGGAAGCCAGGGAAGTATAAATATAAGTTTTGAAATGATTGATTTTTATAGGAAGCATCAGAAAAAAGATGGCTGACTTTACTCTTCATGCAACCATTCAATACTGTCTCTCATTCTCTCTCTCTCCCTCTCCCTCTCTCTCTCACACACACACACACACACACACACACACACACACACACACACACACACACACACACACACTCACAAATGGTTGGAGGACATCTCTCTCATCACTTTATACCACCTCATACAATGGCAGGAAGTTCAGAGCTTGATGCCAAAACCTCTTCTCCTTGGATCATGTCACATGGAATGAGTCAAATGTCTCTTTACATTTGTCTCCTAGTTGATGGTAGTCACATTGTGTAATGGTAGCATGTGCAGTGTTGGGATCTTCCCTCCAAAGACTGCATACCCATGTATGTCAGCTTTCACTGATTTCACAAACGCTAGCCTATCTGTTAGGCTGAAATTTGAAACCTCAAGTTTTGAGTGCAAACTCTTCACAGCTTGTACAATACTTCTCTCTGGAGCCCAGGGAAGGAGTTGGGTGATCTCAGATAAATATGTATGTTCATGCGGTGGAGGCTGGACTGCATTTGCTCACACAGTCTCTGTGTGCTTGCATTCTGTCTTGGGGAATGTAAAATGATCAAAGTTGATTCATTCAGCACTGAGGCCATCTAGTGGCCATAAAGGGAATATCCTTGGTTCAGTTCAAAGTGTGGTAGTATGAGGTATGGACCTAAGGGTCTGTGTGAGGATGTGGGTGTCGAGGAGTGTATTTAACAGCCTGCGTCAGTGTTGACAGGAGTACAGTTACAGTCTGATTACTTAGAAGCATGTTGTAACAGTCTGTGGTTTTATAGAAGTAAATTGTAATGTTCTGTGGTTGTTGAGAAGCCTATTGCAACAGTCTGTGACTGTATAGAACTGCATTGTAACAGTCTGTGATTGTGATTGTTGAGAAGTGTATTGTAACAGCGTGTGATTGCTGTGAGGTGTATTGTAACATCATGTTTCTGGCATGTTTCTGTTGCAGGAGGATCCTTGCCTTTGTCACAAAGATTAGGTAAGCTGTTGTGCTACAGTGCTACAGTACATTTTAGTGTGCCTGAATGTAATGACCAACTGCTCTATAAAGTGTGTGTGTTCATGGCTGTGTTCATTCTGATTTATGACCTTTCTCCTTTCATAACCTCACAGATCTAAGATCAGTCACCCTCAGTGCTGACCATTGTCTGTACAAACTTCCAAAAAACATTCATGACAAGTGTGTAACATTCAAGCAAATTGGTGTACAGTCAACCACACAGCTCCCTTATTAATTAAAGAAAACTACCTTAACCATAAAAAGACCAGCATATAATATATGCAGGGCTCTTTCTTGTTCCCATCATGGGCAGCAGAGGGCACCACTGCTCCTTGTCTGTACAGAAAGAATGGAGCTCTTTTTGCCTTGCAGAGTTTGGAGGAGTGTCAGGTATTTTTTGACTGTTGTGGGTGTTTGCATGTGAAAATATTTCTCACACAGAGAACATAAATCAAAATCAGGATGATCACAGCAGCCTCATTCGGTGCAGGTCTCCTGAGCGCATTTCAAAACGCAACACTCAAGTGAGTTGTTCATGTTTGCGGTTTGTTGCCTGGAATAAAATCTGAATTTCTTCTTTAAAGAAACCATATCTTGACACGACGATGAAAGATTTTAAGGACTTAAAGACTCAATTTTTTTGTTGTATGAAGTTACATAACTACAGTCAAACAAAACTTACTGTGTCCTTTGACTTTTATTTGACAGACATAAAAGGCACCATTCTGAGATAAAGGTACATTGTATTTTATGATATTTATTCCATTTAACTGCTTGGAATTTTTTTTTTTGCTTTTTATGTGCACAATGTGACCCATCTTCTCGTCACAACAACAAATTCAAAAACTGCCATCTTTCAGCAGCATTTTTTGGGCTTGCTAAAGCCAGGTCTGGAGTAGCTGGTCGAGGTCTGTGATTGGATCCCAGCCTGGCCTACCGCAGTGCCAGCTGCCCACTCTGTGGGCCCAGCTGACCTGAGGGACCGGAGTTGTGCCCTGGGCAGTGTGCCAGTGCCTAGCCCTGCCACACGGTGCCCTCTGCCCGCTGGCGCCAGCCCTGGCACCGCTCCTGTCTGAGCGAGGTCACATCAGCCTGGGCTCGGACAGAACGCTGTAGTGTCTGCTCCGAGCCCGAGGGCCCGCCCCGACAGGAGGAGCTCGGCAGCGGTGGGGGGACCGAGCTGGGCTGGGGCGTACCCTGGAGCCCGCAGAGCCAGGCTGAAAAAGCCCACTGACCCTAATGGGAGCTGACTCTTTAAACAGTTATTTTAAACCCGGGTAACATGTCCCATTGATGCGAAAGCCGTGCAGTGTATAAGGAGAAGCCGAAGAGTGGCTGAACTTTCCACTCAGTGGTACGTTACTGTCTGCAGTGGTATAGTTTCACCAGTCGCCATATAGGAGCTTTTCTCTGCTACGCTGCCATTCATTTAAGGACTAATTAAAGTGTTTAAGGGACATGCAAGTGTAGTGTTTGAAATTGTGCTTTTAGTGATAGAGTTGCAGTCTCTGCAGCAGAGAGCAGCCTTTTGAAGTTAATTGCCTTCATAATTGTGTCGTCTCATTCAGCCATGATCGCTAATCCCTCTGCTCCTCGCTTCATGACTGAATGCTGGATTTGTGTCAGCTTATTGTGCTCTCAGCAAGCGAGTCACTCAAGTGCTTTGAACATCTCATAATAAAGTCTGTATGTGTGCGAGTGAGAGTGAGTGTGTGTGTGTGTGTGTGTGTGTGTGTGGGGGGATGGGTGAGGGGTGTCGGGAGTGCCCATCTGGGCCCAGTTTTGGGCTGGTGGAGCGGTCAGAGGGGTGGTGGCCCCTGCCCAGCGGGGTAGTTCTCAGGAAACGCTGGCAGGAAGTCCTGGGACGGTCCCTCAGGCCTCGGGGGGAGGGACTGGAAAGAGGCCATGTGGGAAGGTGTCCAGACGCCAGACAAACAGGCCTGGCTCCCTGTGTGAGACGGGCCTGGAGCAGGGCTCACTGTGGGCTGGGGTTGGCACACAGCGTTCACAGGGGGGCCCCTAACTCAAAGGGGCGCAGGCGAGAGCAGCCGCAGTGCCCTCCGTGGGGGGCCGGGGGCTCCGTGACTCCGCCTGCGCCGTGGTGTGGCTCCTGCCCTCGCCTGATGACTGGGTAACGAGCGAAACGAGGGTCTGTCTGCAGTACGATCCCCTGACCAACCAGTCACCCCAGGCTCCCCTCCTGCTTTTAACAGCCTCCTTTTGCTAAAGTTCTGGTTCTGAATGCTTTCTCTGTGTGCTGTATGCAGTGTGTCACTGTTGCAGTAAATTTTGGTGAATGGGAATTGTAGGCCTTTGCCACCCTTCAGGTTAATGCATACATTTCCAACGGCTCAGGTAATTGTATCCATTTCCCATTTGCTTGCATTTTCTAAGACCAGATGTATATAACAAGAGGAAGACGTGTGTGTGTGTGTGTGTGTGTGTGTGTGTGTGTGTGTGTGTGTGTGTGAGTATGTGGGTGTAGTTATGTGAGTATGTGGGTGTAGTTATGTGAGTATGTGTGTGTGTGTGTGTGTGTGTGTGTGTGTGTGTGTGTGTGTGTGTGTGTGTGTGTGTGTGTGTGAGACGCTGGGGAACAGGAATGGCTTTCTGTTAACTGGGCTCCGAAAGCTTGGCCATGTCAGGAGCACCTGGTTCATTTGAGATGTGGAGTACAGCTCTGGACTTTGTGTGCTTGAATCCATTCAGTGTGGGTCCTTATCTGGCATACTGCAGGATAGAGTCCCAGCAGGCTATTAAGCATCACATTGGCTGTCCTGCTAGAAAGTAA
Source organism: Megalops atlanticus (assembly GCA_019176425.1). Taxonomy (NCBI): domain Eukaryota; kingdom Metazoa; phylum Chordata; class Actinopteri; order Elopiformes; family Megalopidae; genus Megalops; species Megalops atlanticus. The sequence continues at coordinate 20,412,071 of CM032899.1, forward strand.
CCTGACCACAGGCCCAAATGGTGGCTGTCTGGCCGTCCCAGGGCACTGTATGGATTTCAGCTGCCTCGTCTGGGCCATCAGATAAACTCAGGCTTTAATCTTTCAAAGGGCGAATGCATCAAGCAACCCCATTGTAAGAAAGAGAGGTCTCCCAAAAACCAGGCGAGCAAACAGCAGCCAGACAGGCGTATAATGGCAGAAAATGGCCATGGTAGAGGTTTGTGTAGGAGCATGTGCTGTAATGGGTGGACTGGATGTGTTCTTTGTTTGTTTCTCAGCAGAGTGCTGTAATCACGGCAGACATTAGGGGTGGCACAGCGTAAAGGTGACGTGCTCGACACTGATCCATCCTTCACATGCGTGCCCACTGCCTCCTGAATTTCAAAACCTATGACCTCATTTTGTTCGCGCTCACTTGAAATTATGCCGTTTTTGGAATGGTAAAGTTGTGCTTTGAATCCGTCCTTACAGACAGGTCACTTCAAGATCAGAGTAATTGGGGGTAGCAGAGTAATTGTACTCTGAGAGAACTGTATGTTGTGTTTAGCAGAGATGCATTAGCTTGATATTGTACTACACTGATGAAAGGACAATGGTTAAGAGCAGCTAATGTAGTATCAGGGTTAATGCTTCACTATGGAGGGAGAAATTGTGGGAGGGAATTAAACATTTGATGTCGTGGTCTCAAGTGAACAATTGTTATAGAAATACAGCTGTACTGCCAGTGCTATCCATTTGAACTGCTTTTACCCTCAGGTTTTTTTTTAAGCGGTTTTGGAGAGGAAGGGAAAAACGGAGTGGTGTAAAATTCACTGATAGAAACAGTATGGTGTTTTGCTGAAGCCGCAGACAGCAGACAGAGTCTTGGCACTTCAGAGGGACTGAGTGTCATAAAAAGCAGCCCAGGCCACATTAAGGGTGCCCTTTGCTCCGGGCCTGGCCTGAGGTCAGCCAAAGGTCACAAAGCCCAGGTGCCTTTGATTCATTTACACCTCAGCCTGGCCCTACGGCGTGTCGTATACCAGCAGATAATTGCTGCGGTAAATTGAAAGGAATCAGGAGACAAAACAGGGGAAACCGGCGGGTAAACTAATGGTTTAACTGCAGTTTGTACAGATGTGTGTGTAAAAGAAGGAAGGACATTTTACCAGCGCTGAATGCCAGAGGTCATTTAATGGGAGGAAGACAATGGATGCAGTCACTATCTTGGGTATCTCTCCAAGTGGGATTTTAGAAAAAAGAATCAGCACAGGTTGGATCAGGTTAAGTTTGCATAAGAATGGCAGTGAAGAAAACACATTGGCAGGTATACAGGGGAATTCGATATGAGAATAGAGGAATACACAAAGACTCTGGTGCTTCGCTGTGGTTTCTGTCTGTTATAACATTTCAATTTTTAAAATGAGTGCTGACCCATCTGTGTATTTGCACTCCAGTGTAAGCATGAATTTCAGCAAAGCATACATTCCAGCCTGCTCTTTTTCTTGGATGGGGATAGAGCTCTGTTGCTCTAATCCATAAATTGGAAATGAAAATGGGATTTTAGGATTAGGAGAAGTCCCGACTTTTTTTATTCATTAATTTATACCGCAAACTCTGCCTGTCAGGAGCACTCCTCTGCTGATGCCAACCAGCAAAAAGAATTTTCATGTGAAATTTGAGGAGCGCTGTCTCCGCTGTATCTGTACCAGCTTCCACAAGAAACTGCTGGCAGATGCATACATTCATACACAGCGAGACCTTGACCTCTTGTGTATACTGAGCGCTGTACTGTGTGTGTTTTCCCTGTGTGACGCATCACGCGTGACCTACACCTCTGACCCTGCGTCAGGCCTGGGGCAGCAGCAGGCTCCCACAGGGCTCCCTCGCCGATTCGGGCTTCATTAAACGAGATCACGGAGGGCGCGAAGGTGACAAACAGACGCAGGGGTGTCGGATTGCCAGGGGCGGGGCTGGAGACGGGGCGCTCCCCATCTGTGGCCCGTCCGATGTGCCAGCGCTCCCACAGACGCGGGGTCGGCGAGGGCATCCCGGCCGCTCCCCCAGTGCCCCCTCCCTCACCCGGGCAGACTCCACTGTTGACTTAACTCTCCCCTGGCCTTTTATCAAAATAAACTGGCTGGCCGTTATAAAGGGGAGAGCCGGCCTTTTGTCCCCTTTTTAACCCAGCGGTGACTGGAGACCCGCAGTGGCAAAAAAGCCGGCGTCGCTAATGAAAGCACGCCTCTTCCTGTAAGCTGAGAGGGTCTCGCAGCTGATGATCCGCCACACACCCCGAGGCCAAGCTGAAAGCATGCTCCCCAGAAGCACACACAAACTGTTTCCCTGTTTATTGGGGGCAAGTTTAGAGGTGCCTATAAATGACTGTCTACAGCCAAAAGTGGTATGACTACTTTTGGCTGAAAGGCTTTGTACTAGAATTTGTCTTTACTAAGACTCATTTTATGTCCTGGCTAGTGTGGTGTAGCTGAACCTCATGTGACAAGCAGAACAGCTCTTCATTTAAGGACATATTGAAGCTTAGAAAATTTTAGCTCTTGAAACTCATAGCAATGACACTTCACACTTGATTTAAGACCCACAATGGTTTCCTTTTGTTCTTTTTTTTGACCAGGTTTAACCTTAAATTATTTGCCTGGTTATTGTGACCGTCCTTTTTTGGTCTCCTCCATGGACTCTTATTGAGGAGTCTTTTTAGCAGAGCACAGAGGATTATAAACAAGTCTGCAGAGCATTTGTTAGACCTCACAGGGTCCCTGAGTAATCCAGAGAGAATATTGGCATGTTCTTCTGAGGAACCCGAGTTCTTCCATTCCTGACTCCCGCATTTGGGTCGAAGCATAGCCAACCGCCGCACCAGAATCAAGAGGAATGCTTTACCTTTAGATCAGCGTGTATCTCTACACGCTGGATCATGGGATGCTGCCAGCTGTTTGACTGAGTTTTTTTTTTTTTGGGGGAAGGGTTTGGCTCGCTCCCATCACATAAAGCAGGCGTTTGATCCATATTCAGTGTTACCCGAACCAGGTAGCACTCAGCTCCGTATGAACAGAAGCCTGGGCCTGAGCTCCTTACCTGGAGCGTGCTCAGTCATCTCCATTTCCTGGAGCGGGGTCGGGTTCTGCCGTGGCATTACGGGCCCGCACTGCGGTAACCCGAGAGCGCTGTTAATTGGTCCGCTGCTCCGTGGCCCCGTGGCCCGGCATTACGAGGGCCTTCCCAACCTGCCGGCGGCAAACACAAAACGAGGCCAGGTCTTAGAGGACTGAAATATCAGCTGCCTAATGGCCCAACCTGCTGCGGTGCCGCTCCCCCACTGATCCAGGTACAGCGCGTGCTGTTTGATCTGTCCCCTGGCACTCCTCTCCCTCTTCCCCCCCCCCCTGTGTTTTTCAAGGGCTGGACACCAAAGCACCTCCCAAGACACAGTATCTAATTAAACAACCCCGTGTTCCTCTGCTAAGTCTTTTAAAGGCCCTGTTGGATAATTCAGGAGGCCAGCTGGTGGCGGTTTCATAGCCAAGAAATTTTATTCTGATTTTATCAAAAAGCTAGGACATAAGCAGGTGGTTGCATTTTGAATTATAGGCATCTGAAGGGACTCCTCGGCTTGCACTTTCATTTCTGCAGTATATAGTTGTGAACCCTTTCCCCTTTTGTTCTTGTATTTGATGTTTTTTTTTTATGGCTACTTTTTACAGTTGTTAATAAGTTATAAAAAAAGTTTTCAAATGTTCCTCCTAAATCCTCCTTTGCTTTCTATTGTGATCACACTGGCTTTGGTCCTTTCTTTCAGACATGACGTTCCAAGTACAGATTAATGAAGTGGATGGATGCAGGCATTGTCTAATTTGGAATGGCTCATAGGCTTGGCCCGTTTCCCTGCGTCTGTAGTGAGAGGAAGGTTGAAGTACTGAAGCCTGCACCGTAGATAGACAGGACACAGCCACTGCAGAAACATCTCTCCAACCTGTGTCTTTAATGCAGCGTGCCAGCATGTGGAACGACTGAGGTTTGACTCCAGAACATACCGGCACCAGGGCACCATTAGGACTCTGAGTTCTATAATGCAGATCTCACACAGCCTCTGTTCTGTTTAATGTTGGGTGGCAGGGAGCTGAGATCGCCTGTGGAAGTAATTAAAAAAGCAAGCAGAGGGGCCACATTCAGGGGAAACCATCTGTTTCTGTGCACAAGGTGTATATTAAGTGAGGATGTTGGATTCGCTGGTAATTGTACCCAGAGAGGCAGAGGGAAGGATGGCCTTGGTTTACAGAGGCGATTTTAATGCAGGCCCTGACCTTTACTCAGTGAGAATGCATCATGGTGTCGGGATGTGCTGATGCCACAAAGAACAGACTGTCCCTTTCCTCCAATTAGCTAAATGTTGATAAACACTTAGACATTAGTTATTCTTTCCTGCTATTTATGATTAAGGTTGTTTCCATCAATGCATGCCAAGTACATTTACCAGTCTCATGTAAGTGGAGGAGAATTTGCTTATGTGTTTAAGATCCAAATGTCAAACTTAAGTTTCAGCCTCAATTTGTCTCTGATTCTAGTGTGAGTCTTAGCTGGCACCTGCTCTTTTGGAAGCCTAGTGCATCCAATAAAGAATGGCTATTCAAAAGTCAACTCTCTTATTGCCCTCTAAAGTGACATGCAGTGATTAATGAATAATACATGATCTAGATCTCCTGTTAGTAGGCAGTGTCTGTTTGTGGATGCAAAACTGACAGGAGGGCTTTTCCTAATGACATCAGAAATGGCTGCTACCTGCTGGGTACTATGTGGCCTTGCAGGTGTTGCTGTCTATGAAGTAAGACACCTGTGCTTGTCTATGGGTTTATCCTTTCTTCCAATGAGAAGTGTTTCAGCTCATTTGCATCACATCATCTATCTTTCCTATTTCTCCGTTTTTCTTGATCCGTGGGACTGGTTCAGTGGCTCCAGACCTCATGTCTTGCACCGTTGCGTTGATAAATAAAAGCATTGAATGGAGGAGTTGCAGACACATCACGTCTGACAGTGAGGCGGAGCAGCCTGGCATATTGGCTTAATCCGATACGCCTGTACTTTGATACTGCAGCATGTAGTTTTTCAGAGCTGTGTGGAGGACTTGTTGAAACTATGTTTATTGGGTGCTAAAAAGGTCAGAGCAGGAGGAGCGTTTGAACGCAGGCTTCGCCCTACATTTGGGATGAATGTTCCACTGCTTTTGAAGCTGCAATAAAACTGCAAGCCAGAAGAAGCTGTCTCCCCCTCGCCCCACCTCCCCCACCCCCCGTCTGGCATTCTAATTAACCAACACTTCAAAGTACGCAAAAAAAGTGTCGTTTCATGTCATACGGCTTGTGTGCATTTGCATGCAAGGGTATTTTGTATGCTGTTTCTCACGGGGGTTTGAATTAAAAACCCATATAAACCCCCTTTTAATCATTTTTAGTTTCTAAAACCTCCCCTTATTTTACCTCGACACACAGCATCTGTTGGTGTTGTCTGGGAGACCTTTGACATTCAACAGTTCTGCTTGTTTGTGCTCGAAGCATTAAAGAAAGCAGTTTACCAAAAAGGCGGCCTAAATATTAGCAAAATAAGTAATTAGGATCCAAGCAGAGTGTGTTGTGTGGAGCTGCAGAGTCTTGCAGAAGCCCAGGCTGAGACTGTACTTGTGTCTCTTCTCCGAGGGCATCTGGTTGCCAGTGTCCTTGCGTGATGTCAAAGTCATAACCTCGGCGGGGTCTTTCCCGTGCCAGGCCACAGTGGGCTGGGTGTCGCTGGCGTGAGAGGGCGGGCACTTGGCGGACGCTGTCGACCAGCTGCCCGTGGGCAGCAGGAGGCCGGACTGCAGGGCTCCAGCGGAGCTTGAGGTAAACGCCCACACGGAGCTGTCGCACCAGGATCTGACTGATCACGGTTCTCTGCGTAATTCGCGTTCCTCCCGTGATTCATTCCCTGCTACTCCAGCCATGAGTCTCCCATAACTTCATCTCGTTTCTGCCAACGCAAGTCATTAAGCTGGTGATTTAGTTGTACCAAGCTTTTGCTTGGTGTTTGAAGGATATATGCCAATGAAAAGGCAGCTTAATGACTTTGTGAATGTATAGCTGTGCATTGGACCATGTCTGTGTGATTTTGCATAGATTTTGTCATAAATGCTAGGACTTCTTGCAGCAGTTTTCCTCATGATGAAAGTTAAGTCAATGAGCTAAACTCTTGTGACAGTCTGGGATACAGACTACAGCATCCAGCAATGATTCCAGAGACTTATGTGATATTAAGGCTAATAGATAGTAATTTTCTTCGAGGGAGTTTGCTTTGCAGTTGCAGTGTACATTAGCTGAGTTAGATTTTGAATTTACATTGCTGTCTCGGTGGGAAAATTTTAATTCAGCTTTACTTTGATGAAATCATGTTCCCCATTGATCTCCGATTTGCAATTCATGAACATCTGGGGAGGGTTCAATTTTTTTGTAATCTCCTCGCACAGACAGAGCGGGAGGTTCTCGCTCTGCAAGGCAACGGCGTTTCTCCTACATTGCTCCCCAGTGGTGGAACGAACTCCCCGTCCCGCTATGGACAGCTCCATCACTCCAATCCTTCAGACGTGGTCTGAAGGCACACCTCTTCAGACTCCACCTGGATTGACCTGCCACACAATCGCTGCCCCCGGATCAGTGCTGTTATAAATTGCTGTGTGCTTTTTTGCTTTTTCTTGTTACCTCTACTCTGGTACTTATTGCGCTGTTGGTATAACTGTAAAACTGTAACTGAATAAATTAGAAAGTACTGCGTCCTCAAACAGACCTTGCTCTCAGCTGAGAACTCTGTGTGGAACTGTACACATCCTGTCCCTGTATGGTCGCTAATACTGACTGTATGCACTTTTGTACGTCGCTTTGGATAAAAGCGTCTGCTAAATGAATAAATGATCTGAAACCTGCACAGCATTATCTGTGATGAGGTTGCATAATGCACTACAACAATTTAGCCTCGCTCATGTTTAACCAGTTTCTGTTACAACAAATTCATGTTCTGCACAAGCTGGCCCTTTCCCTGCCCTCTAGTGAGGCTGAAAACCGAGCAGGGTTTAGCAGAACTTGGCTGTGAATGAACGCTGTGAATAGGCAATATGGACATACGATACTTCATTACATGTCATTCGTCAATCACCTGGCTGCCCTGTCTCAAATGCAGCAGTTTTAGCTCTGCTGTAAAAGGGAGCCAGTCTATAAGATAATGCACTGCTGTGGTGTATACGGGGTATGTGAGAGACTGCAGCTTACAGCTAGCTCCCTGCTGCGTGTCCTCTGTTGGTTTAAAAGGATGGAGTCACATCACAGTTGGGCTGCTGGCACCATAAATGGTGAAATGACCTTGACTTAAGAAGGGGCCTCATGCTGGATGCGAGTGGCTGTTTAGGACCCTTCATGAATAGACTCACTCACGTTTCCTTTTGTGTTTCTCTCTCCCTTTTCTCCTGGCTGCAGGTTCCCAGTGGCTGCCTTTTGCCTTTCGCAGAAACGAGATGAAGTTATGGGAGACTCATGGCTGGAGTAGCAGGGAATGAATCACAGGAGGAACGCGTATTACGCAGAGAACCGTGATCAGTCAGATCCTGGTGTGAGCGGCAACGGTCCCGCTTGAGACTCTGGATGAGTCACTACAGGGTTGTAAACAGTGACTCCCTTCAGAACAGGCGCCACTCTGGATGAGAGTCACTGTTTACTGCCCTTGAGAACAATCCTCACTCTGTATTATGTCCACGGACGTAGAGGAGGTTGTTTCTGTTTGTGAGTTCCCGAAAGGATCCTAAATAGTGACTCCATTCAGAACAGTCCTCGCTCTGGATGAGAGTCACTGTTTACTGCCCTTGATAACAGGCCTCACTCTGTATTGTTACGTCCAAGGACGTAGAGGAGGTCGTTTTGTGCTGTGTTTGTCTCCTTTTTCTTTTTGCTGCAGGTTCCCAGTGGCGGCGCGGGAGAAAAGCCGCACTCCGCTGGGGCAACGGTCCCGCTTGAGACTCTGGATGAGTCACTACAGGGTCGTAAACAGTGACTCCCTTCAGAACAGGCGCCACTCTGGATGAGAGTCACTGTTTACTGCCCTTGAGAACAATCCTCACTCTGTATTGTTACGTCCACGGACGTAGAGGAGGTTGTTTCTGTTTGTCAGTTCCCAAAAGGATCCTAAATAGTGACTCCATTCAGAACAGTCCTCGCTCTGGATGAGTCACTGTTTACTGCCCTTGAGAACAAGCCTCACTCTGTATTGTTACGTCCAAGGACGTAGAGGAGGTTGTTTCTGTTTGTGAGTTCCCGAAAGGATCCTAAATAGTGACTCCATTCAGAACAGTCCTCGCTCTGGATGAGAGTCACTGTTTAGGGCCCTTGATAACAGGCCTCACTCTGTATTGTTACGTCCAAGGACGTAGAGGAGGTCGTTTTGTGCTGTGTTTGTCTCTCCTTTTTCTTTTTGCTGCAGGTTCCCAGTGGCGGCACGGGAGAAAAAGCTGCACTCCGTTGGGGCAACGGTCCCGCTTGAGACTCTGGATGAGTCACTACAGGGTCGTAAACAGTGACTCCCTTCAGAACAGGCGCCACTCTGGATGAGAGTCACTGTTTACTGCCCTTGAGAACAATCCTCACTCTGTATTGTTACGTCCACGGACGCAGAGAGGAGGTTGTTTCTGTTTGTCAGTTCCCGAAAGGATCCTAAATAGTGACTCCCTTCAGAACAGTCCTCGCTCTGGATGAGTCACTGTTTACTGCCCTTGAGAACAAGCCTCACTCTGTATTGTTACGTCCAAGGACGTAGAGGAGGTTGTTTCTGTTTGTCAGTTCCCGAAAGGATCCTAAATAGTGACTCCATTCAGAACAGTCCTCGCTCTGGATGAGAGTCACTGTTTAGGGCCCTTGATAACAGGCCTCACTCTGTATTGTTACGTCCAAGGACGTAGAGGAGGTCGTTTTGTGCTGTGTTTGTCTCTCCTTTTTCTTTTTGCTGCAGAGAAAAAGCCGCACTCCGTTGGGGCAACGGTCCCGCTTGAGACTCTGGATGAGTCACTACAGGGTCGTAAACAGTGACTCCCTTCAGAACAGGCGCCACTCTGGATGAGAGTCACTGTTTCCTGCCCTTGAGAACAAGCCTCACTCTGTATTGTTACGTCTAAGGATGTAGAGGAGGTTGTTTCGTTTTGTCAGTTCCCAAAAGGATCCTAAATAGTGACTCCCTTCAGAACAGTCCTCGCTCTGGATGAGTCACTGTTTAGGGCCCTTGAGTACAAGCCTCACTCTGTATTGTTACGTCCAAGGACGTAGAGGAGGTTGTTTCTGTTTGTGAGTTCCCGAAAGGATCCTAAATAGTGACTCCATTCAGAACAGTCCTCGCTCTGGATGAGAGTCACTGTTTAGGGCCCTTGAGAACAATCCTCCCTCTGTATTGTTACGTCCACGGACGTAGAGGAGGTCGTTTTGTGCTGTGTTTTTGTCAGTTTTTGCTGCAGGATGGCCGCGGGAGAAAAACAGTGACTCCATTCAGAACAGCGTAAACCTCACTCTGGATGAGATTCACTGTTTAGGGCCCTTGATAACAGGCCTCACTCTGTATTGTTAAACGTCTAAGGACGTGAGAGGAGGTCATTTTGTGCTGTGTTTGTCTCCTTTTTCTTTTTGCTGCAGGTTCCCAGTGGCGGCGCGGGAGAAAAAGCCGCACTCCGTTGGGGCAACGGTCCCGCTTGAGACTCTGGATGAGAGTCACTACAGGGTCGTAAACAGTGACTCCCTTCAGAACAGGCGTCACTCTGGATGAGTCACTGTTTACTGCCCTTGAGAACAAGCCTCACTCTGTATTGTTACGTCCACGGACGTAGAGGAGGTTGTTTGTCAGTTCCGAAAAGGATCCTAAATAGTGACTCCATTCAGAACAGTCCTCGCTCTGGATGAGAGTCACTGTTTACTGCCCTTGATAACAGGCCTCACTCTGTATTGTTACGTCCAAGGACGTAGAGGAGGTCGTTTTGTGCTGTGCTTGTCTCTCTTTTTTTCTTTTGCTGCAGGTTCCCAGTGGCGGCGCGGGAGAGAAAGTTTTTGCACTGTGTTTGGCAACGGTCCCGCTGGAGTGAAACTCTGGATGAGTCACTACAGGGTCGTAAACAGTGACTCCCTTCAGAACAGGCGCCACTCTGGATGAGAGTCACTGTTTACTGCCCTTGAGAACAATCCTCACTCTGTATTGTTACGTCCACGGACGTAGAGGAGGTTGTTTCTGTTTGTCAGTTCCCAAAAGGATCCTAAATAGTGAATCCATTCAGAACAGTCCTCGCTCTGGATGAGAGTCACTGTTTAGGGCCTTTGATAACAGGCCTCACTCTGTATTGTTGCGTCTAAGGACGTAGAGGAGGTCATTTTGTGCTGTGTTTGTCTCTCCTTTTTCTTTTTGCTGCAGGTTCCCAGTGGCGGCGCGGGAGAAAAAGCCGCACTCCGTTGGGGCAACGGTCCCGCTTGAGACTCTGGATGAGTCACTACAGGGTCGTAAACAGTGACTCCCTTCAGAACAGGCGCCACTCTGGATGAGAGTCACTGTTTCCTGCCCTTGAGAACAAGCCTCACTCTGTATTGTTACGTCTAAGGACGTAGAGGAGGTTGTTTCGTTTTGTCAGTTCCCAAAAGGATCCTAAATAGTGACTCCCTTCAGAACAGTCCTCGCTCTGGATGAGTCACTGTTTAGGGCCCTTGAGTACAAGCCTCACTCTGTATTGTTACGTCCAAGGACGTAGAGGAGGTTGTTTCTGTTTGTGAGTTCCCGAAAGGATCCTAAATAGTGACTCCATTCAGAACAGTCCTCGCTCTGGATGAGAGTCACTGTTTAGGGCCCTTGAGAACAATCCTCCCTCTGTATTGTTACGCCCACGGACGTAGAGGAGGTCGTTTTGTTTGTCAGTTTCGAAAAGGATCCTAAACAGTGACTCCATTCAGAACAGCCCTCACTCTGGATGAGATTCACTGTTTAGGGCCCTTGATAACAGGCCTCACTCTGTATTGTTGCGTCTAAGGACGTAGAGGAGGTCGTTTTGTGCTGTGTTTGTCTCTCCTTTTTCTTTTTGCTGCAGGTTCCCAGTGGCGGCGCGGGAGAAAAAGCTGCACTCCGTTGGGGCAACGGTCCCGCTTGAGACTCTGGATGAGTCACTACAGGGTCGTAAACAGTGACTCCCTTCAGAACAGGCGCCACTCTGGATGAGAGTCACTGTTTACTGCCCTTGAGAACAAGCCTCACTCTGTATTGTTTACGTCCACGGACGTCCAAGGAGAGGAGGTTGTTTCTGTTTGTCAGTTCCCAAAAGGATCCTAAATAGTGACTCCATTCAGAACAGTCCTCGCTCTGGATGAGAGTCACTGTTTAGGGCCCTTGATAACAGGCCTCACTCTGTATTGTTGCGTCTAAGGACGTAGAGGAGGTCATTTTGTGCTGTGTTTGTCTCCTTTTTCTTTTGCTGCAGGTTCCCAGTGGCGGCAGTGCGGGAGAAAAGCCGCACTCCGGATGGGGCAACGGTCCCGCTTGAGACTCTGGATGAGTCACTACAGGGTCGTAAACAGTGACTCCCTTCAGAACAGGCGCCACTCTGGATGAGAGTCACTGTTTACTGCCCTTGATAACAGGCCTCACTCTGTATTGTTGCGTCTAAGGACGTAGAGGAGGTCGTTTTGTGCTGTGTTTGTCTCCTTTTTCTTTTTGCTGCAGGTTCCCAGAGAGAAAAAAGCCGCACTCCGTTGGGGCAACGGTCCCGCTTGAGACTCTGGATGAGTCACTACAGGGTCGTAAACAGTGACTCCCTTCAGAACAGGCGCCACTCTGGATGAGAGTCACTGTTTACTGCCCTTGAGAACAATCCTCACTCTGTATTGTTACGTCCACGGACGTAGAGGAGGTTGTTTCTGTTTCAGTTCCCAAAAGGATCCTAAATAGTGACTCCCTTCAGAACAGTCCTCGCTCTGGATGAGTCACTGTTTAGGGCCCTTGAGTACAAGCCTCACTCTGTATTGTTACGTCCAAGGACGTAGAGGAGGTTGTTTCTGTTTGTCAGAGTTCCAGAAAGGATCCTAAACAGTGACTCCATTCAGAACAGTCCTCGCTCTGGATGAGAGTCACTGTTTAGGGCCTTTGATAACAGGCCTCACTCTGTATTGTTGCGTCTAAGGACGTAGAGGAGGTCGTTTTGTGCTGTGTTTGTCTCCTTTTTCTTTTTGCTGCAGGTTCCCAGTGGCGGCGCGGGAGAAAAAGCTGCACTCCGTTGGGGCAACGGTCCCGCTTGAGACTCTGGATGAGTCACTACAGGGTCGTAAACAGTGACTCCCTTCAGAACAGGCGCCACTCTGGATGAGAGTCACTGTTTACTGCCCTTGAGAACAATCCTCACTCTGTATTGTTACGTCCAAGGACGTAGAGGAGGTTGTTTTGTTTGTCAGTTTCAAAAGGATTCCTAACAGTGACTCCATTTCCTTTTTTCACTCTGGATTTCCCACTGTTTAGGGCCCTTTGAGAAAGCCTCAGCTGACTCCAAGGAAACTCTGGATTCTACAGGGTGTAAACAGTGACTCCCTTCAGAACAGGCGCCACTCTGGATGAGAGTCACTGTTTAGGGCCCTTGATAACAGGCCTCACTCTGTATTGTTGCGTCCACGGACGTAGAGGGAGGTTGTTTCTGCTTGTCTCTTTTCTTTTTGTCAGTCCCAAAAAGGATCCTAAATAGTTTGTCCATTCAGAACAGTCCTCGCTCTGGATGAGAGTCACTGTTTGCTTGATAACAGGCCTCACTCTGTATTGTTACGTCTAAGGACGTAGAGGAGGTCATTTTGTGCTGTTTGTCTCTCCTTTTTCTTTTTGCTGCAGGTTCCCAGTGGGTTTGCGGGAGAAAAAGCCGCACTCCGCTGGGGCAACGGTCCCGCTTGAGACTCTGGATGAGTCACTACAGGGTCAGTTCCCAAAAACAGTGACTCCCTTCAGAACAGGCGCCACTCTGGATGAGAGTCACTGTTTAGGGCCCTTGAGAACAAGCCTCACTCTGTATTGTTACGCCCAAGGACGTAGAGGAGGTTGTTTCTGTTTTGTCAGTTCCCAAAAGGATCCTAAATAGTGACTCCATTCAGAACAGTCCTCGCTCTGGATGAGAGTCACTGTTTAGGGCCCTTGAGAACAGGCCTCACTCTGTATTGTTACGTCCCACGGACGTAGAGGAGGTTTTGTCAGTAGAGTAGAGATCCTAAACAGTGACTCCATTCAGTTTGTCTCTCTGGATGAGATTCACTGTTTTTTTAACTGCCTCACTCTGTATTGTTCCCAGTGGAGGTCGGTTTGTGCTGTGTTTGTCTCTCCTTTTTCTTTTTGCTGCAGGTTCCCAGTGGCGGCGCGGGAGAAAAAGCTGCACTCCGTTGGGGCAACGGTCCCGCTTGAGACTCTGGATGAGTCACTACAGGGTCGTAAACAGTGACTCCCTTCAGAACAGGCGCCACTCTGGATGAGAGTCACTGTTTACTGCCCTTGAGAACAAGCCTCACTCTGTATTGTTACGTCCACGGACGTAGAGGAGGTTGTTTCTGTTTGTCAGTTCCCAAAAGGATCCTAAATAGTGACTCCATTCAGAACAGTCCTCGCTCTGGATGAGAGTCACTGTTTAGGGCCCTTGATAACAGGCCTCACTCTGTATTGTTGCGTCTAAGGACGTAGAGGAGGTCATTTTGTGCTGTGTTTGTCTCTCCTTTTTCTTTTTGCTGCAGGTTCCCAGTGGCGGCGCGGGAGAAAAAGCCGCACTCCGTTGGGGCAACGGTCCCGCTTGAGACTCTGGATGAGTCACTACAGGGTCGTAAACAGTGACTCCCTTCAGAACAGGCGCCACTCTGGATGAGAGTCACTGTTTACTGCCCTTGATAACAGGCCTCACTCTGTATTGTTACGTCCACGGACGTAGAGGAGGTTGTTTCTGTTTCAGTTCCCAAAAGGATCCTAAATAGTGACTCCCTTCAGAACAGTCCTCGCTCTGGATGAGTCACTGTTTAGGGGCCCTGAGTACAAGCCTCACTCTGTATTGTTACGTCCAAGGACGTAGAGGAGGTTGTTTCTGTTTGTGAGTTCCCGAAATGATCCTAAATAGTGACTTCCTTCAGAACAGTCCTCGCTCTGGATGAGTCACTGTTTACTGCCCTTGAGAACAAGCCTCACTCTGTATTGTTACGTCCACGGACGTAGAGGAGGTTGTTTGTCAGTTCCGCAAAGGATCCTAAATAGTGACTCCATTCAGAACAGGCGCCACTCTGGATGAGAGTCACTGTTTAGGGCCCTTGATAACAGGCCTCACTCTGTATTGTTACGTCCAGGACGTAGAGGAGGTCGTTTTGTGCTGTGTTTGTCTCCTTTTTCTTTTTGCAGGTTTTTGCTGAGAAAAAGCCGCACTCCGTTGAGGCAACGGTCCCGCTTGAGACTCTGGATTTCACTACAGGGTCGTAAACAGTGACTCCCTTCAGAACAGGCCCACTCTGGATGAGAGTCACTGTTTACTGCCCTTGAGAACAATCCTCACTCTGTATTGTTACGTCCACGGACGTAGAGGAGGTTGTTTCTGTTTCAGTTCCCAAAAGGATCCTAAATAGTGACTCCCTTCAGAACAGTCCTCGCTCTGGATGAGTCACTGTTTAGGGCCCTTGAGTACAAGCCTCACTCTGTATTGTTACGTCCAAGGACGTAGAGGAGGTTGTTTCTGTTTGTGAGTTCCCGAAAGGATCCTAAATAGTGACTCCATTCAGAACAGTCCTCGCTCTGGATGAGAGTCACTGTTTAGGGCCTTTGATAACAGGCCTCACTCTGTATTGTTGCGTCTAAGGACGTAGAGGAGGTCGTTTTGTGCTGTGTTTGTCTCCTTTTTCTTTTTGCTGCAGGTTCCCAGTGGCGGCGCGGGAGAAAAAGCTGCACTCCGTTGGGGCAACGGTCCCGCTTGAGACTCTGGATGAGTCACTACAGGGTCGTAAACAGTGACTCCCTTCAGAACAGGCGCCACTCTGGATGAGAGTCACTGTTTACTGCCCTTGAGAACAATCCTCACTCTGTATTGTTACGTCCAAGGACGTAGAGGAGGTCGTTTCTGTTTGTCAGTTTCCGTAGGATCCTAAACAGTGACTCCATTCAGAACAGCCCTCACTCTGGATGAGATTCACTGTTTAGGGCCCTTGATAACAGGCCTCACTCTGTATTGTTGCGTCTAAGGACGTAGAGGAGGTCGGTTTGTGCTGTGTTTGTCTCTCCTTTTTCTTTTTGCTGCAGGTTCCCAGTGGCAGCGCGGGAGAAAAAGCCGCACTCCGTTGGGGCAACGGTCCCGCTTGAGACTCTGGATGAGAGTCACTACAGGGTCGTAAACAGTGACTCCCTTCAGAACAGGCGCCACTCTGGATGAGAGTCACTGTTTACTGCCCTTGATAACAGGCCTCACTCTGTATTGTTACGTCCAAGGACGTAGAGGAGTTCAAAAGGATCCTTTGTGCTGTGCTTGTCTCCTTTTCACTCTTTTTGCTGCAGGTTCCCAGTGGCAGAACAGTCCCACTCTGGAGAAAAGCACGCACTCCGTTGGCAACGGTCCCGCTTGAAACTCTGGATGAGTCACTACAGGGTCGTAAACAGTGACTCCCTTCAGAACAGGCGCCACTCTGGATGAGAGTCACTGTTTACTGCCCTTGAGAACAATCCTCACTCTGTATTGTTACGTCCACGGACGTAGAGGAGGTTGTTTCTGTTTCAGTTCCCAAAAGGATCCTAAATAGTGACTCCCTTCAGAACAGTCCTCGCTCTGGATGAGTCACTGTTTAGGGCCCTTGAGTACAAGCCTCACTCTGTATTGTTACGTCCAAGGACGTAGAGGAGGTTGTTTCTGTTTGTCAGTTCCCAAAAGGATCCTAAATAGTGACTCCATTCAGAACAGTCCTCGCTCTGGATGAGAGTCACTGTTTAGGGCCCTTGATAACAGGCCTCACTCTGTATTGTTGCGTCTAAGGACGTAGAGGAGGTCGTTTTGTGCTGTGTTTGTCTCCTTTTTCTTTTTGCTGCAGGTTCCCAGTGGCGGCGCGGGAGAAAAAGCTGCACTCCGTTGGGGCAACGGTCCCGCTTGAGACTCTGGATGAGTCACTACAGGGTCGTAAACAGTGACTCCATTCAGAACAGGCGCCACTCTGGATGAGAGTCACTGTTTAGGGCCCTTGAGAACAATCCTCCCTCTGTATTGTTACGTCCACGGACGTAGAGGAGGTTGTTTCGTTTTGTCAGTTTCTGTAGGATCCTAAACAGTGACTCCATTCAGAACAGCCCTCACTCTGGATGAGATTCACTGTTTAGGGCCCTTGATAACAGGCCTCACTCTGTATTGTTGCGTCTAAGGACGTAGAGGAGGTCGTTTTGTGCTGTGTTTGTCTCTCCTTTTTCTTGTTGCTGCAGGTTCCCAGTGGCGGCGCGGGAGAAAAAGCCGCACTCCGTTGGGGCAACGGTCCCGCTTGAGACTCTGGATGAGAGTCACTACAGGGTCGTAAACAGTGACTCCCTTCAGAACAGGCGCCACTCTGGATGAGAGTCACTGTTTACTGCCATTGAGAACAATCCTCACTCTGTATTGTTACGTCCACGGACGTAGAGGAGGTTGTTTCTGTTTCAGTTCCCAAAAGGATCCTAAATAGTGACTCCATTCAGAACAGTCCTCGCTCTGGATGAGTCACTGTTTAGGGCCCTTGAGTACAAGCCTCACTCTGTATTGTTACGTCCAAGGACGTAGAGGAGGTTGTTTCTGTTTGTGAGTTCCCGAAATGATCCTAAATAGTGACTCCATTCAGAACAGTCCTCGCTCTGGATGAGTCACTGTTTAGGGCCCTTGATAACAGGCCTCACTCTGTATTGTTACGTCCAAGGACGTAGAGGAGGTCGTTTTGTGCTGTGTTTGTCTCTCCTTTTTCTTTTTGCTGCAGGTTCCCAGTGGCGGCGCGGGAGAAAAAGCCGCACTCCGTTGGGGCAACGGTCCCGCTTGAGACTCTGGATGAGTCACTACAGGGTCGTAAACAGTGACTCCCTTCAGAACAGGCGCCACTCTGGATGAGAGTCACTGTTTACTGCCCTTGAGAACAATCCTCACTCTGTATTGTTACGTCCACGGACGTAGAGGAGGTTGTTTCTTTTGTCAGTTTCCGTAGGATCCTAAACAGTGACTCCATTCAGAACAGCCCTCACTCTGGATGAGATTCACTGTTTAGGGCCCTTGATAACAGGCCTCACTCTGTATTGTTGCGTCTAAGGACGTAGAGGAGGTCGTTTTGTGCTGTGTTTGTCTCTCCTTTTTCTTTTTGCTGCAGGTTCCCAGTGGCGGCACGGGAGAAAAAGCTGCACTCCGTTGGGGCAACGGTCCCGCTTGAGACTCTGGATGAGTCACTACAGGGTCGTAAACAGTGACTCCCTTCAGAACAGGCGCCACTCTGGATGAGAGTCACTGTTTACTGCCCTTGAGAACAATCCTCACTCTGTATTGTTACGTCCAAGGACGTAGAGGAGGTTGTTTCTGTTTGTCAGTTCCCAAAAGGATCCTAAATAGTGACTCCATTCAGAACAGTCCTCGCTCTGGATGAGTCACTGTTTAGGGCCCTTGAGTACAAGCCTCACTCTGTATTGTTACGTCCAAGGACGTAGAGGAGGTTGTTTCTGTTTGTGAGTTCCCGAAAGGATCCTAAATAGTGACTCCATTCAGAACAGTCCTCGCTCTGGATGAGAGTCACTGTTTAGGGCCCTTGATAACAGGCCTAACTCTGTATTGTTACGACCAAGGACGTAGAGGAGGTCGTTTCGTTTTGTCAGTTTCCGTAGGATCCTAAACAGTGACTCCATTCAGAACAGCCCTCACTCTGGATGAGATTCACTGTTTAGGGCCCTTGATAACATGCCTCACTCTGTATTGTTACGTCTAAGGACGTAGAGGAGGTCATTTTGTGCTGTGTTTTCTCTCCTTTTTCTTTTTGCTGCAGGTTCCCAGTGGCGGCGCGGGAGAAAAAGCCGCACTCCGTTGGGGCAACGGTCCCGCTTGAGACTCTGGATGAGTCACTACAGGGTCGTAAACAGTGACTCCCTTCAGAACAGGCGCCACTCTGGATGAGAGTCACTGTTTACTGCCCTTGAGAACAATCCTCACTCTGTATTGTTACGTCCACGGACGTAGAGGAGGTTGTTTCTGTTTCAGTTCCCAAAAGGATCCTAAATAGTGACTCCCTTCAGAACAGTCCTCGCTCTGGATGAGTCACTGTTTAGGGCCCTTGAGTACAAGCCTCACTCTGTATTGTTACGTCCAAGGACGTAGAGGAGGTTGTTTCTGTTTGTGAGTTCCCAAAAGGATCCTAAATAGTGACTCCATTCAGAACAGTCCTCGCTCTGGATGAGAGTCACTGTTTAGGGCCCTTGATAACAGGCCTCACTCTGTATTGTTGCGTCTAAGGACGTAGAGGAGGTCGTTTTTGTGCTGTGTTTGTCTCTCCTTTTTCTTTTTGCTGCAGGTTCCCAGTGGCAGCGCGGGAGAAAAGCTGCACTCCGTTGGGGCAACGGTCCCGCTTGAGACTCTGGATGAGTCACTACAGGGTCGTAAACAGTGACTCCCTTCAGAACAGGCGCCACTCTGGATGAGAGTCACTGTTTACTGCCCTTGAGAACAATCCTCACTCTGTATTGTTACGTCCAAGGACGTAGAGGAGGTTGTTTCTGTTTGTCAGTTCCCAAAAGGATCCTAAATAGTGACTCCATTCAGAACAGTCCTCGCTCTGGATGAGTCACTGTTTAGGGCCCTTGATAACAAGGCCTCACTCTGTATTGTTACGTCCAAGGACGTAGAGGAGGTCGGTTTGTGCTGTGTTTGTCTCTCCTTTTTCTTTTGTTTGTCAGTTTCCTTGAGACTCTGGATCCTAAACAGTGACTCCATTCAGAACAGGCCTCACTCTGGATGAGAGTCACTGTTTAGGGCCCTTGATAACAGGCCTCACTCTGTATTGTTACGTCCAAGGACGTGAGTTCCCAAAGGACGTTTTGTGGAGGTCCTTTTTTGTGCTGCTGCAGGTTTGTCGCGGGAGAAAAAGCCTTTTTCTTTTCTGATGAGTCAGGTTCCCAGTGGCAGCGCCACTCTGGATGAGAGTCACTGTTTACTGCCCTTGAGAACAATCCTCACTCTGTATGGGGCAACGGTCCCGGACTAGAGAGGTTGTTTCTGTTTGTCAGTTCCCAAAGGATCCTAAACAGTGACTCCATTCAGAACAGGCCTCACTCTGGATGAGAGTCACTGTTTAGGGCCCTTGATAACAGGCCTCACTCTGTATTGTTACGTCCAAGGACGTAGAGGAGGGGTTTTTGTGCTGTGTTTGTCTCCTTTTTCTTTTTGCTGCAGGTTCCCAGTGGCGGCGCCGGAGAAAAGCCGCACTCCGTTGGGGCAACGGTCCCGCTTGAGACTCTGGATGAGTCACTACAAGGTCGTAAACAGTGACTCCCTTCAGAACAGGCGCCACTCTGGATGAGAGTCACTGTTTACTGCCCTTGAGAACAAGCCTCACTCTGTATTGTTACGTCCAAGGACGTAGAGGAGGTTGTTTCTGTTTGTCAGTTCCCAAAAGGATCCTAAATAGTGACTCCCTTCAGAACAGTCCTCGCTCTGGATGAGTCACTGTTTAGGGCCCTTGAGTACAAGCCTCACTCTGTATTGTTACGTCCAAGGACGTAGAGGAGGTTGTTTCTGTTTGTGAGTTCCCGAAAGGATCCTAAATAGTGACTCCATTCAGAACAGTCCTCGCTCTGGATGAGAGTCACTGTTTAGGGCCCTTGAGAACAATCCTCCCTCTGTATTGTTACGTCCACGGACGTAGAGGAGGTCGTTTCGTTTTGTCAGTTTCCGTAGGATCCTAAACAGTGACTCCATTCAGAACAGCCCTCACTCTGGATGAGATTCACTGTTTAGGGCCCTTGATAACAGGCCTCACTCTGTATTGTTGCGTCTAAGGACGTAGAGGAGGTCGTTTTGTGCTGTGTTTGTCTCTCCTTTTTCTTTTTGCTGCAGGTTCCCAGTGGCGGCACGGGAGAAAAAGCTGCACTCCGTTCAGCAACGGTCCCGCTGAGACTCTGGATGAGTCACTACAGGGTCGTAAACAGTGACTCCCTTCAGAACAGGCGCCACTCTGGATGAGAGTCACTGTTTTGCTGCAGGAGAACAATCCTCACTCTGTATTGTTACGTCCACGGACGTAGAGGAGGTTGTTTCTGTTTTCAGTTCCCAAAAGGATCCTAAATAGTGACTCCATTCAGAACAGTCCTCGCTCTGGATGAGTCACTGTTTAGGGCCCTTGAGTACAAGCCTCACTCTGTATTGTTACGTCCAAGGACGTAGAGGAGGTTGTTTCTGTTTGTGAGTTCCCAAAAGGATCCTAAATAGTGACTCCATTCAGAACAGTCCTCGCTCTGGATGAGAGTCACTGTTTAGGGCCTTTGATAACAGGCCTCACTCTGTATTGTTGCGTCTAAGGACGTAGAGGAGGTCGTTTTGTGCTGTGTTTGTCTCCTTTTTCTTTTTTGCTGCAGGTTCCCAGTGGCGGCTGGAGAGAAAAGCTGCTCACTCTGGGCAACGGTCCCGCTTGAGACTCTGGATGAGAGTCACTACAGGGTCGTAAACAGTGACTCCATTCAGAACAGGCGCCACTCTGGATGAGAGTCACTGTTTACTGCCCTTGAGAACAATCCTCACTCTGTATTGTTACGTCCACGGACGTAGAGGAGGTTGTTTCTGTTTGTCAGTTCCCGAAAGGATCCTAAATAGTGACTCCATTCAGAACAGTCCTCGCTCTGGATGAGAGTCACTGTTTAGGGCCCTTGAGAACAATCCTCACTCTGTATTGTTACGTCCACGGACGTAGAGGAGGTTGTTTCTGTTTGTCAGTTTCCGTAGGATCCTAAACAGTGACTCCATTCAGAACAGCCCTCACTCTGGATGAGATTCACTGTTTAGGGCCCTTGATAACAGGCCTCACTCTGTATTGTTGCGTCTAAGGACGTAGAGGAGGTCGGTTTGTGCTGTGTTTGTCTCCTTTTTCTTTTTGCTGCAGGTTCCCAGTGGCAGCGCGGGAGAAAAAGCTGCACTCCGTTGGGGCAACGGTCCCGCTTGAGACTCTGGATGAGTCACTACAGGGTCGTAAACAGTGACTCCCTTCAGAACAGGCGCCACTCTGGATGAGAGTCACTGTTTACTGCCCTTGAGAACAATCCTCACTCTGTATTGTTACGTCCACGGACGTAGAGGAGGTTGTTTCTGTTTGTCAGTTCCCGAAAGGATCCTAAATAGTGACTCCATTCAGAACAGTCCTCGCTCTGGATGAGTCACTGTTTAGGGCCCTTGAGTACAAGCCTCACTCTGTATTGTTACGTCCAAGGACGTAGAGGAGGTTGTTTCTGTTTCAGTTCCCATTCATTTCATTTTGTGAGTTCCCGAAAGTGTGGAAAAAATCCCCTCCCCGTTCGGCGGGGAGTGGGTAAAAGCCACTCTGTGCTCCTGTCCCTTCAAAGAGTTAGTACCTGAGTCACAAAAGTGAAGGCACAGGAGCCAGCTAGAAGTACACATGTTAGCATACTTCAACTAAATCTCCTGCTGAGCATGGTTACATCAGTAATGGGACCAGCCTCAGCAAAATCAGCATGAATTATCACATTTTCTAGGTAAATTACATTCTTAAAATCACTTGAGTACGTTTAATAAATCGCACAAATCACTCGGCTTAAGCCGAGTAATGTCTTCTCGTCTTCTAGGCCTCGCAGGGGTGTTGGACCAGTGGACACGAGGAGTGGTTGCTAGCATTTCACTCAACCATTGCTGTTCATAACTCTTCTCTGGCAGTGAAGTAGAAAACTTTTTGTGGGTGTTTAGCTAGCTGGCACGGATTAGGGAGCATGAGCCTCCTGAAGATGCGTCATCTTCTGTCTTCATGTGAGTATGTAATCAGGGTAAGTGTTGGCAGTGTAGTGGTTGTCTTCAACCCGGGTGTTTTGCACACCGTCGAGGGTCATCACTGTGGAGGGGTTACTAGCACCTACGACGCACAGTGATTTGAACGTCTCCTTCAGCTTGGCAGTCACTCTCAGTGCGAGGTTTGGCGCTTGAAATAAGCAACAGCCACTTGGGTTCCTCTGCACTCACCACATTACACTCATCCGCAGGTACATCCTCAGACACCATTGGTGAGGGAGCCGTAGTGACACTGAGACTCACAGGGGATTGTCCATCCACAGTGGTTACCATCTTAATCATGTGCTGAATCAGTGGGATCGCACAGCATGAGGCAAACAGCAGCAATAACACCAGTCCGATAATTAATCCAATCTTAACTAAAGCCACCTGCCATGAAGACACATTCAACCAATCCCAAAACGACCACCCCTTTCAGTCCCCGAGTATTCTTAACATGTTCATCTCTGTTTTTTCAAACTGTCTAAGGTGGTTGTTATATTGCTCCCTTCTCCTGTGTGCAGTGGAACAACTGTGCAACATTCCTTTCCAATCCATTCACACACCCCTTGCTCCTCAGCTAACATTGTATCAAGAATGAGTCTGTTCTGCAGTGTCATAAGCGAAGTGGCATGCAATTGTTCTTTCACTCCCTGCAGTGCTTGGACGGTGTAATTAATAAATCTCTGCTGATTGTACCACAAATAAGTAATCCATTCCGCGTTTCTCGTTCCCTGCAGCTAGGGCAGCCATGCGAGTAAATTATCTACTGAACCTTCTGACATTGGTCTGTGTTCATTTTGTATGCCAACTGGAACCCCAGCCCAATTCACATAGACTGCATCATTTGCTTCCCATTCTCCTTTCTCTCTTTTGCCTTGTAGACCGGCCAGTGAAGTTCAGTTGAATTACTGTCAATCGTCCTGTCAGCATAACTGGAGCACATATACCTGTCCAATTTTTCTCCAGCGTGTTCTTAACTTGTGTGTCCTTACCACAATACCAAAATATTTCTGCTAGTGGACATGTACCCTCAGAAAAGTCTGGCACTGAAAAGGAAGATTGCACTACAGTCCCATTGTCCTTTGTACGGTTTGCTGTCCACCCCCAATTAATAACCACGTTCTGACATCTAAGTGTGTAGTGGAGCGTGCCCGGTTGCCTTGATTGTCCCGTTTTCAGCAGCTTAAGTTGTGGATTCGAGGTTTCATTTGCAAAAATCAGATAAAAGCCTATTTCAATTTCTAGCGTATTGCCCTGTGCGATGCAGAATGGAAACTCGATATTAGTAGGTGCTTTAACCACTGGTGGTACCCCAACGGCCCCCTCATCCATTTGGATGAGCACCTCTCAAAATGTATCCCTACACTTACTCAGCTTACTCCACTGTGGCCCGAGCTCAGGCCAGAGGGTTGTATCCTTCACACGTAAAGTGGGCTCCTGTCCCTCACCTCTAGCCATGTAATACAATATACATTTTAATCTGCATATCTTGTTCATTGCACATCCCTTCTGTGTGAAAGGCAGCGGTCTTACTTGGGGATTTCTTCTTGCATCCGTATGGTAACATGTTATGCATGTCTCCCAAGACACCTGCCTTGCTGAGTAGTTCAGCCATTGGTAAAACAAGTTTGTCTGCCATTGTGATGTACTTTGTCTTCTCAGTATCTCCAACTGGTGAGCTTGTACATCACGCAGGGCTTTCCCTCTTTCCACATGGCTGGCATCTGGGGCAATGGGCAGAGCAGGCACAACAGGACAGATTCCCGAGCACAGTGGCAAAGCTATTATTCCCCAAGGTGGCCCCTCACCTCTTCTGTAGTGCCCTGGTTTGAAGCTCCCCTGCTTCTTGTCTTTCTGGCTCTCCATCTGCTTCTCCAACTCTTGCTGCAGATGTTCCTGCTCCTTCCTCTCCAACGCCGCCAGCCTCTCCTTCTGCTCCCTCCTCTGCTGCCTCGTCTTCTCCAGCTCCCGGTTCCCTCCTTTAGTCTTCATCCCCTTGACTTTCCCTTTCTTCATTCTTCTTCATTGTGTCTCTCAGAGCTCGTCCTGGTTCTGGAGCCCTACAATGGTGATTTAAGTGAAACCATAGTTTTGCCTTCAACCTTTAGTGCAGTGGGCATTTTCAGAACCCCCTTGAATGGTCCCTCACGCCTGGGCTCATTCTACTTTCGCTGGAAGCATTTGATGTACACCCAGTCCCCAGGATGTATTTCTTGACGGTCTTCTGGGATGTCACTTGCTTTTCCTTCAGTGGTACCTTTTACCTGTTGGAAGATAGCTTTGTGTATGGCAGTCAGATGCTGCACATAACTTGACAGTTCTTTCAAACTGCTCAAGCGAAGGTCCATTATATGGGCCCCTCAAGTATGGTACTTGGCATAGGTCTGCCAGTCAGAATTTCATGCGGGGTTAAGTGTGTACTTCTATTGGTTTGCATTCTCATACTTATCAATGCCAGTGGCAATGCCTCTACCCAGTTAATCCTGCCGTCTACACATATTTTAGCTATCTTTGCTTTCAGAGTGCCATTTGCTCTTTCCACCATTCCCTGTGATTGTGGGTGGTACACACACCCAAACTTTTGCCTAACACCCAACATCCTAGTCACAATTTTCATTAATTCAGCTGCAAAATGTGGCCCATTGTCCAAGCTAATCTTATCTGGAATCCCAAACCTAGGAAACACCTCTTTGCACTAAAATTTTGCCACTGATTTGACATCTAAGCTACTTGTGGACTGCTTCCATCCACCGAGTGACTCTGTCCACAGCCACCAACATGTATCTTTTCCCTTGAGCCTGCTCAATCATGTCCACATAATCTATCATAAGGTGTCTAAATGGTCCATCTGGTGGTGGGATGTGCCCAATCGGTGCTGAAATCACTTTTCTGATGTTATATGTTGTACACACGTCACACTCATGTAATGCGCTGTCTACCATGCTTGTCAGATATGGTGACCATCAGGCATTTTGAATGCGCTTAATGACCCCTTGCGCGATGATCTTGCCCATGTGCATCCTGAATCAGGGTGTGAATCAGTGACGTGGGTGCAACAAAGTGTCTTGCTGGCTCTCTCCATAACCCTTTATGGGGTCCATCCTGAGTTTTCCTTGCCCCCCTTTTTACCCAAAGGCTAATTTCATACACACTTGCTTTTTCTTGGCCCTGAATAAGAGAAGTTAAGTCCCCTGTGGGACCAGGTTCTTCTGCTATCATCACAGGCATGAGACTCCATCCTATGCCACCATTCCCTATCGCTGCTTTATGTGCTAGTTCATCTGCTAGATTGTTATCCTTGGCTACCAAGGTGTTTGTCTTTTGGTGTGCTGGACATTTAATGATGGCTACAGTGGCAGGTAACTTCATGGCCTCTAACAGATCTGAAATGGCCTCTCCATGTGTAATAGGTGTACTGTCTGCTCTGTGATAACCCCTTTGCTTACAAATAGTACCATAAACCTGACAAACACCATACGCATAGGCAGAGTCAGTGTAGATGTTAACACGCTTATCAGCCGCTAGTTGACACGCTGCTGTGCAGGGCTTTAATCTCTGCTAGTCGAGTGGAGTGCGGCTGTGTAACCCTCACTGCCTGAACTTCAGTAAAGGTAGTGCCATGTGCGTTTAGCTGCACTATGCCATACCCTGCATTATTCCCTTTCTCATCCTTGAAGCTGGACCCATCCACAAACAATGTTAAGTCTGCTCCAGTGGGTTGATTATGCAGATCTTCACAAGCTTTAAGGAAGGGTACCTGAGGGGTACCATCTGTGGGTAAAACCATTTTGGTTGCTGGGTTAACAGTTGTGCATCTCTGAATGTTAATTTCTGGGGCTGACAGGATTACTTCATAGCCAGTTTTCCTGGCTTTCCTGGCGGCCTTCTGATAAGCTAACACAACTGCTGCTAGACCCTGGTAACATGGTGGCAGGCCTTGCTCCGAAGGGTCCAGTTTTGTGCTATAGTAAGCCAACGGTTGCTTGCTTGTCCTGCATCAAAACTGCACTAGCAAAGCCTGACCGTTCTGCAACATACAAATGAAATGGTCAACTATAGTCTGGATTTCCTAGAGCTGGGGCTGCTTGCATTTGGCTTTTTAGAACTTGAAAAGCATGTTCTGCCTCTTCTGTCCACTGTCTTTGGGCTACACTATCACCTTGCCCTGTAGTCTACTGTCCAGTATTCTACACCTTGCCCAGTATTCTACTGTTTGTTGACAAAATTAATTTATCCCTGCTAACCTTGTGGCCTCCCTTTGCTAGGGCTGTCAGTACAGCAATTGAGTCTGTTTCACACTGTTCTTTGGTGGGGCTGCAAATCAACAAGTCATCTACATACTGAATCAGGGTACTGGTTATGTTTAAATGCTGCAACTCCTGGGCTAACACCCTGTTAAACACTGATGGACTCTCACAATAGCCCTGTGGTAATCTGGTGTATGTGTACTGCTGACCTTGGTATGTAAACGCAAAGTGCTACACTGAAAAAGGCAGAACATGAATTATTCACTGTGTACCATCGCGTGTCAGATGGAATGTTGGAAAGCAATGTGTGTGGGTCTGGGACAATGGGTACCTCTGCTTCCACTATGGAATTAATTACCCTCAAATCATGTACTAAATGGTAGTCATTTGAGTGTGGCTTTTTGATTGGAAAAATTGGAGTGTTGCATGGACTCTTTTTACCAGTACCCCTGCCTGTAATTGGCCATCTATTGTGGGCTTAATACCATCTATTGCCCGCTGCCCTTGTTTCAATGTAATCCCTTGTTTCAATGTTATATACACTGGCTGTGCAGACCTAACACATCTTATGTCCACTTTGTGTTTTGACCACACATTCTCTCACACCTGCTGCAGTAAGGCTTCATGTTCTGGCATGATGGGCATCTGTGTTGGCATCCTTTCCTCTAACAGGACCTTTTCTGCCAGTCCTTTGTCGTATGCTTTTACTGAAATCCTGATGAAGTGTCCATTTGGAGAGATGTGAATGTACTTGTTTGTTGGTTCCCACTCCAGGACCTGCAGGGCTTGTCTGACCATTGGTCCCAGTTCGTGTGATTGATGGCCTTCTGCTACCAGCTACGTCACGTGTGGGGTGGATCCTTGAACCTGAAACCATTGTTGATGCAGCAAAGGCAGCGGCAATGTTACTGTGGCTGCTGCTCCTTGTGGTCCAATGTAGATGTCTTGACTTTCAATGTGGTATTGGCGCCCATTGATCATTTCATCCCAGCATGCTTCATAGTCTTCCTCTGTTTGGTACTCGTCATACATGAGGGTGCAGTACAATGGCAGCCGAGACTCTGTTGCTTTGCCTAGTTGGGCTCACACCCATGGTTCCCAGTTTTTCCATTGTTGTTGCAGCATTGATTCTTGAGGAGTTAAGCTTAGCCAGTATACCATGGGCTGCAGCAACCTGTTTTGATGAAACAGCATTGGCATCATTTTGTCTTGTGGGTCTTCTGGAATGTCCACATAAATGCCATCTTCTGCACAAATGATGTTGGCTTTCAATGGACACAGTATGTCCCTACCTAGTAGGTTGACTGGGGTGTGAGCTGAATAAAGTAACAGTGCAACTATTGTTCTTCCAGCAATTCGCACTGGGACAAGCTGTGTGAGCGGAATTATTTGTGGCGATGGTCTTGACAGATGAGCTGGAGAGGGGGGGACAATTCCTGTTTTCCCAATGTAGGAATAAGTTGCACCTGTGTCCACCATGAACTGATGCTTGTGTTGATTGATGACTACTTGTATGGTGGGCTTCTCTTGTGGTTGCGTTGATGATCAGTGACATTACTTCCCCCTCTGGCTTCTCTGGGCACCCCTGTTTGCCAGTTTGCTGCAGGTCCTGTCCATGGGTTGGGTGGAAGTGGTTCTGGCCTTGAGTTAGAGGGAGCTGGTCCTACCCATGGATTGACTTGACAGTCTCTCCTGATATGCCCAGGCTGTTTACACCCCCAACATACCTCTTCTCTGTTGGTTGTGATCCTTGGTTTGGGTAGCGTAGAGGTCGGCCCCCTTCTCGCTGAGGCCTTCCACCCCTTTGACCAAATACTCTTCTTCCTCTTCCTCTCATTGGGGGTCGATAACTGCCTTCTGACTGATTCACATACATTTGTACGGGTGGAACATGCACTGTTTTAGCTGAAATTGGTGCTTGTGGCGTTTGTGGCTGGGGCGTTGCTGCAGCCACCAGGGCCGTAATAGTTGGATTTGGTGCAGGTGATTCAGCTAGCACCACTGGAGCCTGTGTCTTGCCTTTGTCTTTCTCTTTGTCTTTCTTGGCCTTTGACAGTTCCCCCAGCTGGAGTTGTGCAAGTTTACTGGCCAGTTGCTTTTCTTGTTCCTCAGCGTCTTTCTTCTCTTTTCTGTACTGTTCCACATAGTGTACCACATGCTCTGTGAACACTGGTCACTCGAATTTCATCAGTCCTACTACCCCATCCAGGCGCTTCTGCACTGGTTGTGCCATGCTTTTCTTTATCATCAATTTAAACAAATTCTCTGTAGTTGCATTTGTATTCAAGGAACTTCCTGTTTCCTTTCCATCTGCGTTTAAATGTGTACAGGAACTTCTGCACACTCTCACCTACCTTTAACTCTTCTCCTTCCAGCTTTGAGGGATCCATTTTTCCTGGGAACTGCCCTTGGATTGCGTCCCATACTTGGGTCCTGTGTCCTCCACATCCCACACGATCCACTGTATGTCCCATTTTCACCCGGTCCAATCTTGCTGCTCTGAAGACCTCATCAGTCATCCGCTTGCCAGCCACGTGCATCAGCAGGGCTTTGATGTTGCCCAGAGCCAGTCTGATTCCCCCCTGTACTTTCTTCCGGGGCAGTTATCCATTTTCCAGCTCCTTCTGTGAGATCTGGCAGTCGTCCTGCTAACCCCACTATGTCCATGAATGATTCCCTTTTTGAGCTATGGGCATTTGAAGTACCTATCTAATCTCACACTTCTTCTTCATCATGCCCCCTCTGTTCATGTCTCTTGGGCATTCTCTTACCACTTCTCAGCTCCATGGAACCCAGCACCCCACAGGTCTGTTCCTCCAGCTTGCGGAGTTCCTTGTCTATTAAGCCCTTTATTACGTCCAAGCATTTCTATCTCTGGTCCAGCAGTCTTCGTATCTTCTCCTCACTCTCTCGTCTGGCTCGGGCTTCCCCTTTACTTTCTATCCACACTTCCCCACTCACCAATCGCCCTGTTCTTTGTGGTGGGGCCTCCTCCGCTTCCTCACACGATGTGGCCTCTTCCTCCCTTTCACTGTCGCTGCTTGTTCTGCTTTGTGGAGTAGAAGTGTGGTGCACCTTACGCCTGACTGTAGTTGTGCCTTGTCCTTTTCTCTTTTCTCCTTCAGCCATCACCACCTTTGCATACTCCTGTCGATCCGCCATTGCGTCTGGGCTCTCGCTCACCCGTCTTGCTTCCTCCCTCAACTGTGCATAAGAGACTCCGGTTAGTGACATATCAGTTAGTGACTTTGCTTCCCCCATAGCCTGGGGCTCAGGGTCTCTGCTTCTTACAATCATTTTCACTGTTCCCACAACTGGTTCAAATTTCATGTCCCCTTCCACCTCCATTGTGCTTCCTGCTTCTCCTGTGAGTACGTATTGGCCCGCTCTAAATGGATTTTTATCACCTGGGTAAGGTGGTGGGTCCACTGATGCTTTCTCCTGTTTCTCCTTGCGTTCACCATCCACCATGCTCTTTAATGTTTTCACTGTTTCTCTGTATTGTTCTCCCTCCTGTTTGAACCAGCTTAACACCTCCCTTTTGCTCTTTTGCCTTCACGCTTGTCACTCGCATCTTTAGCTTTGCGGTGCTTCATGGCAGCCTCCACCCCCATACAGCAGGCAAGATCAAATGTGCCCTCTTCTGGCCATTGTGATACACTTGTAGTTCTTTTATTCCATTTCTCCATGCACTTTTGAATCTGTTTTTTTATGCTCTGGATGACGTTTAGTTATCAATTCCTTGGGGGTTGTTACCCCCACTTCTGCTACACTCCTACTCCTTTCCATTTTTCCTGCCTGTGCCCCCATGTATCCCTGTCTGGCATTCCTGGCTAGTGACCTGGGAAGTTCTGGTTCCTCGTCTGTTTCTCTTGTTCTAATTATTTTCTCTACTGTAACTCCTGCTTTATACTTATTGTCACAGCCTGGGTTAAAGGTCAGCTTTTCTGAATCGTCAGGCTCTTTTATTCTTTATATGTCTGCCCACTTTCCTGTTTCCCACCTAACTCTCCTCGGGCTAATAATGGTTCCCACTGTATGTCTGGAAAATCTATTTGAACCTGCTCCAAATTAACCCACTTAGTTTTAGGTTTATCAGCTGTGTGTCTTGGTACTGTTCTACCCCTTCTGAATCTATGTAAGTGCGTTCGAACCAAAAGTGTGTCCTAATACCCTTGGCTTCTACATCCCCCATCTATGGTTAATTATCCATCTAATGACTGCTATCCACAATAGTGCAACCGAGAGTCCAAAGAACTAAAAATGCCTGTACACCCCTACGTGTGTACTGTTTAATTACTTCCTCTGGGGACACTTCCCCAGCTCAAAGGAGTTGCACATCTATCCCAGTCATATCCCTGCCACGTCTGGTACCAACCCTCATCTTCCCATTCAACCAGGAGGGGTCCATGAGGGGTTGAATGATAAGGCTGCTGGTACCTCAGTTCATACTGTAAGCACGGCTTTCCGTCTATTGGTGCTGGGCACCTGAATGGGTCAAACGCAAATGATGATGTGGGTAAACGATCTGTTTCAAATGAGAATTCACTGGGATAACCTGTTGACAGCAAACTCAGTTCTCCTTCTGCTTCTTTCCCATGGGTTCTCCAAATTACACTGCCCCCCCTACAAATTTTTACAACCTCTATTCTCCTAACCATACTCTGTCTCCTGTGTGCTCTGTGTGCTCTCTTCGCTGATACTTTCAGCGACACTTCTATATCTAGGTCAAAATCAACCCTTAATTTTCTTAAGATGTTCCCTATCTCAGAATATTCCTGTGCATGCACTGTTGTTTTCATATTATTACTCCAAATCCACGCTGGCACCTTTCTCCACCTTACTGCTTCAAATGCCCAATTACTCAGCTGATTCAACACACAGGACTCACAAGACACAACCTCCATTCATACAATTGCCGGCACATTCACACCTCGCAATTCTGGCCAGTTGTCGCGCCTTCTAGCGGCTTTATACTTTACCGCCTGCCCGTTCAGACCTCTACCCAAGTAGAGCGGTAGCCACAGGACTTCCCGCACCCATACACACCTTACTGCCTGTACCGCATCAACCCCAACTGAATCAAACCACCTGCGAATGCAGCACAGACAACAAACCAACACACTATCACCAAGTAAACATCCACTCATTCATCCCTTCTCACATTCTCATTCATACACACAATATTACATCAGACACTTCACTTATTTGGATTCTTTTGAGGAGAGTACTACGTACTGCCTTGGCCTGGGCAGACACCCACTGCTCTCAGATGCCCCTTTTCCACCAAGGCAGTTCAAGGGCCGGTTCGGAGCCAGTGTCTAATCTTGAACCAGTTCTTCGCGTTTCGCAGCCAAAGAACTGGCTCTTGGCCAGGTTACGAACGTAACATTGATGGCTAGCTAACTTGCTGGCTAGCTAGCTGTTGGTCAGCTAACATTACCCAAGCCAGGATAGCTGCTAATTTCTCACATTAGTATTACATTTGACGTTCATATCATTAATGTGAGAAATTAGTAGGTATGCTTGCTTGGGTAATGTTAGTTGACCAACAGCTAGCTAGCCAGCTACCATAACCTTGGTAACAGTAGCTAACTTTAGCATGCTACTTTGCAACATTGCCATTGACTCACCTACCTACGTCACTTAACATTTGGCTTCATAAAAGTCTAACATTGTATAAAGTGTATTGGACAGGTTTGTTTTTTAAAGCACTGTTCTTGTTTTTGTTTGTTCCCACTAGCTTCAGCAGTGGCGGCTGATGAGCTGGGAATGGGAAGCTCCCGAAACACCACAGATTGTCTGAAATTTGTGTGCTGTTGCGAAAGCTACAGCATGAGATTGTTTAATTAACAAGGATGACAATTTGAATAAGTGGCAAGTAATCCCAAAGCTTTCTCTTAAATGTTTCACATTATAGCTTTCTTGTGTTACAAAATTCAAATTATAAAACAGAACTAAATTTAGTTAAATCGATTTAAATGACTGAGAATAAACTTTTAGGTTAGGTTGAGTGCAATGAACAATAACGTTTAGAACACAGGCCTCACAAAAGCTGTGATGTGTCATGAGTATTTTACATAATTTTAATTGATAAATGCCATCCTTGTTAAACAATCATGTTGTAGCTTTTGCAAGCACACAAACTACAGACAATCTGCACTGTTTCGGGAGCATAATCATTTACGCAATTGGTGTTGATTATTCTGTGAATTATTTGTTTCATTGTTAAGCAAGGAGGATAAAGGGGAACAGGTTGAAAGTAACGATAGATTTTTGATAGTGTTTGGGCTTCCCCCGTTTCCAGCTCACCAGCCGCCACTGCTAGCTTGGCGCTAGCGGGAAAGCGGAGACATATACAGACATTTACAGTGACGTGATGACGTCGCTCTGTGGTGGCTCTCTAGCCCGTGGAAAAGCGAACCGGTTCTTAGAGGGTTTGCAAGTTGAACCAACTCTGAACTGGCACCAGCACTATCCCAGAACTAGCACCTAGTTCGCGTTGGTGGAAAAGGGGCAAGATGCAACTAACTTGCAGACTTTGGAAAAAGGCTCTGCTTATCTTTTATTTGTGGCCGCTGTTGAACCGAGAATCAGCAGGTTCCGTCCAAGCGTTCAGCTTCCCCGAGCCTCTCCTGGCTGGCTCGCCAATTAAATGTGGTGGATCTTCCCCCGGCCTGGGCCAGATGGACCAAGAGCTTCCCTCCACACTTCAGTGCCTTTCTTCAAAAATAAGTCTTCACAGTCTGATGTAATTGGTTTGAGTTTATTGCATATGGCTCAATCATATACAGTAAACCTGGCTGGTCCACGTGGAGCAGTATCCCTCAGTGCACTAAGGTCACATATTACTGATACAGATTGTCCTACAATAGCCTCAAGCAGAGCTTATGAGCTAGATTAACCCCTTAACAATGCTTAGAAGTACATATGATCTGGGTGATATCACACAATTTCCCACCATAATATTGAATAGAAACGGCAACCTCGCACTTTAACCTGAAAAGTAGCCGGCAAATTGAACACAAAAATGTAGCCTACAACCGCAATCCAAATGTACGAGTACTGTGTGTGTGTGTGTGTGTGTGAGTTGTGAGAGATGTTTTCCTCAGAGACAGAACTCTCAGGTGTCTTAGGCGAGCTGAGGCGAGGTGAGAACAGTTCTCACTCTGGATTAGACTCACTTTATAGGGCCCTTAAGAATAGGCCTCAGTCTGTATTGTTACGTCCAAGGATGTAGAGGAGGTTGTTTCCTTTTGTGTTTCTCTCTCCCTTTTCTCCTGTCCGCAGGTTCCCAGTGGCTGACTTTGGCCAGCGTGGGAGATAAAGCCGCATTCCGTTGGGTCAAAGGGCTTTCCCCTCTCCTGCTTGAGACTGTGGATGAGAGTCACTCCTGATGTGAGTTCCTGAAAGGATCCTAAACAGTGACTCCCTTTAGAATAGGTGTCACTCAGGATATGAGTTGCTGTTTTGGCCCTTCCGAACAGTCCTTAATCTGGATGTTCAAGGTCT
Source organism: Megalops atlanticus (assembly GCA_019176425.1). NCBI lineage: Eukaryota > Metazoa > Chordata > Actinopteri > Elopiformes > Megalopidae > Megalops > Megalops atlanticus. Next base: position 20,445,866 of record CM032899.1, read on the forward strand.
CATTGATCGCACAAAGTAAAGAATTTTTTTGCAATTACCCCATTTTTTGGAGATTACATACATTCATTATGGAATGTGTTCAGAGACAGAAATCTTATTTTGTTTTACAAATAGAAAACAGGCTCAGTTTGGCCTGGCACTGACTAGTGGCAAATCACTTCACCAGTTACTTAAAGAATGAAGATATGTTGGAATATGACAGTGAGATAATTACTCATATTGACCCCTGCTGGCTCAAATGCTGTAATGTAAAAGGTAAATCTAATAAGCTTTGGCAATTTAGTGTGTTGGATTATGATTCTAAGCAGCTCCCTTCTGAAATATGTCTCATGCTATAGGTCAGGATGAGCTGGAAGTGATGTGAAGGCCTCAGAGTGCACGCAATCGCTGATTTTCATGCTGTTCCAGTACAGTGAATCTGTTCCAGATTTTCATGCTGTTCCAGTATAGTTTGCATGTTCTCAGTCCTTGGTGTGCTTCTGGGCTGGGCTAGCCCTCTGCTGTGTCTTCCCACACCAATGCCTCTGCTTGTGTGTTTGGGTGTGGTCATTCAGAAACGCCAATCAGTGTGCTAAAAGAGGCTGTTTGCTTATAGGCTGTTTGGTCTATGTTAAAGTGACTCGTTAGAGTCCTCTGCTCATCTCCTGTGATCTTGCGTTAACTCTAACAAGCTTCTGCTGGTAATCACATTTTGCACACTTTATTTTACATTTTGCCAGTGTGCATGAAAAAGTCAAGCAAACTGCCTGTTTTTTTCTGTGTGAAAATCAAACCAATCTGTCACAGCTGCGGCAGTCTTTAAAGCTGTGGAGTGGATTTATGGTTCTTCAAATCTTCCCATATTTTCAGTCTGATTTTTATCCGATTGAATTTGGCCCATTGGTTTTAAGATGTTGAACTTTGTTGTCCACACCCCTTCAAAGGAATTAAAACAACCTTCAGATCGGTGTCTATATATGGAATGGGGCGACAAAGAGCTTCTTGATGTCCTGCAGCTGCCGCAGCTCCCATTGTTAGCATGAAACGGTTAGCGTCACTGAGTGAAGGAGGTCTAACGTCTGGTTCTGATTTTACCTTGGCAGCGCTTCATCTCGATGGGAGATCCCCAGAATAATGAGAGCGGGGTCTGTGTCACGGCCGCGCTCGCGTCTCTGAGACGCGGCGGAGCCGGCGGAGCGCTGCGTTCCGGTCCGGTTCCGTCCCGACCCGCAGGCCGCTGGTGTGAGAGCGCTCCCACTGGAGGGAGAGAGAGAAACAGCAACTCGTCCCGGCCTCTGACAGCCGCGCTGCGGGTCCCGCTCTCCGCCGTCTGCATTGGCAGCGCGTGCTCATTACCCTGTGGCCCTGAGTCAGAAATGGAAGGCCCCAGGGTGCAGTTGGTCCGTCCCCAAAACCCTTCCCCCTTTTAAGCGTTTGCAGATTTGGGTTGTCATGTATCATTACGATGGTCGTATTTTGTATGGGTTATCCTGTTGTTCTCGTTACTTCGAATGTGATCTGATTTATGGTGTAATGAGTGAGGTGGGCTGGGTTGCTGAGCTGACGTTTTTATTCCCTCCACAGACGATGAAAGGCCGTCCAGCCGAGCTGGGAACGTCCCCAGAGACGGGCATGCACACTGCTCTGCCCTGACAGCAGAGGTGGGTGTCACTGGCACAGTCGCACACAGCTGTTCCTGCCCGCTTGTTCCAGTGCAGAGTGATGAGACACACTTACTCGGTACGGAGTCGACAGGCCTTTTGTTGCATATTAAGTTGGTATTTTTCTGCACTGCTTCTGTCCAGGTTTCTGTACATATTGTGTGCAATGAATTCCATTCGATTGCTTTGATGCTAAATGTTGTGTAGTTCTCCTGCCCCTCTGAGGTTAAAGGGACATGATTATGATAGATGCACAGCCCCTGTTAGATGATTCTCAAAAGCCATGAGGCATGTACAGTGAGAGCTGTAATGGTTTAAAATGTGCTATTTTTCAGTCCCTGTAAAGCGTGAAAATCCTGAAAGCACCTCCCATACGCACTGATTCTCCACCCTTGAGTTTTGTTGGCGTTTAAGTGGATTTAAGGTGTCCACACTGGAGCAGCCTGCTGTAGTATGCTGGAAACCGTGTCTGGAGCATTGGAGCGTGGTGAAAGGGGTGGGTTTGCGCTGATTATTGACATGGTGAAAACGGAGGGTTAGACCCATTAGTGGCTCTGCCACGACCCAGCTTATCTCACGGCCTTATCTTGGGAGCTTCGCTTTGTTCTCTCCCGGGGGCGTTTGGACCTCAGAGTCTTTGGTCTGAGGTGGTTTCTCTCTGCTGAGTGACTAGGCTGTCAGCGCTGGCTTAACAACAGGGAGCAACGACTGACTGGTTATGAAACACTTTCATGACGAGAGTGGGGTATCATGTGGCTTTATTGATACTTTCAACTTCATAATATAGATTCACAAGTCCATTCATTACATTACATTATTAGCATTTAGCAGGCGCCCTTATCCAGAGTGACTTACATCAGTTAGTTTTTACATGTTATCCATTTATACAGCTGAATAGTTACTGTGGCAGTTCTGGGTTAAGTATCATGCCCAAGGGCACAGCAGCAATGCCGCAGTGTGGAATCAATCCAGAAACCTTTCAGTTATGAGCCCTGCTCCCGCTACGCTACACTGCTGCCCCATACAGTCATATGCAGATGTTGCTTTGCATATGAGTGTGGTGCTGGACACTATACTTGTCTTTTGACTGTAGCATATGTGATGTTTGATGATGTCACAGTAGCAGAGCCTGTTGATGCTGAGTGTAACCTCAGCCTCATTAAAGATGTGAAATCTGCTGCTGTATGTAAACCTCTTTTAATGGAGGCTCAGAGCTCGGTCAATCTGTTTTTCTAGAGAGGACATCACTCCCTCTGTGGGTTGCTGCTTACTTCTCTTATTGTTTTCCCTGGTGTCTGTGTTGAGGTCAATAGATTTAAGGCCTTCATCTTGAGCTGAGCTGTAAGTTGTGTTAAAAACGGAACCTCTGAACTGAGTAACATTCCTCTCTGTTTTTCACATTGGATCTGGGCGTAACTGTGTGAGTAATATTAACCGTTAGTCACATGCATTCGCCTGACTTTTCCTGTATCCCTGCTGTGCAATAGAAGAAAAATTGCAAAGGTCATGGAGTGAATTCAGCAATTCAGCACTCCTGCCTTTTCTGTGTTGGAATGAGGTGAACCAGTGGTGCTCTTTCTGTAATGTGTGTGCATATTTGATAAGCACTGTTTAGATCTCACATATTGCCCAGTAGAGGCAAATTAATGTGTAATGTGGTGGAGAGGGCAAAGGTTAGGTAGCCCTCACATTGCCTTGGGAATTCTGCACTGTGGTTATTACTTCAGTCAAAGATTCAGTACATTAATATTACTGGTCTCCAAGTGCACACAGAATTTTGCAATGTATCAACGACTGTGTGGGGTCATTTGTTGGCTGCATTTCCTGTTACCATGACTCTGTAAAAATATTCAGGTCTGAAGATTACTACTGAGGAAAGTACAAGAGTTAGCAGAAAATGCATGGTCAGCTATTGAGATTGTAATTGCAGGGGTTCTGGGTTTATGGTTGGTTGTCTTGTTTAGCTTTAAGAGGGGCAGCCCCATAACCATGGCCCCACTTCTCTGTCCCCATAGGTGGAGGCCTACGTACTGGATACAGAGCAGGAGGAGGTACTGCTCATCAAAGGCAAGTCTGTGAAAGTCAAGCGCGACCTCCAGGAGTAACAGCCTAAAGCCATTCTCACAAAAAGATGGGAAATTGACCAGGTGTGGAACTGAAATTCATTTTGTTCCCTTCTGTAGCGATGCTACTCAGCAAGAAATTGTGTTTCCAGGACATGAGGCAGCCTATCTGTAATCTCCCTTCAGTTAGAGGATATTCAGTTCACAACACCATGTGTATGAGTCCTTTCTCTCTGCATGTGTCTGACACACCTTTTCACTTTGACATGAAAGCAAGGGCAGCAAAGCCCTGCAGATGCAGGTCCACTTCTGCGGCCTGTGAGTGGTTAAAATTAGCCCCTCCCCCTTCCCATGTGCTATTTCAGCTCCTCTCATTAAAGCCTGGGACAGAGCTGCCCTCAAGGGCTCGATCAGCCCTCCCGTAGCTCAGTGTTAACTGCGTGCTGACTCCTCAGTTTCAAACCACATCCCTCTGGGTCTATTTCAAAGCCAGTTAAAAGTACAGCGGAGGCCCCCTGTCCCTCTTCTTTTCTACCCAAACCTCATCATTAAGTGTGCCTTTCCCACAACTAATCGATCCCTTCAGATGCTCCTGTGTCGGCATGCTGTGTACAGTGTAAATGTAGGGATGCCTCTGCAGCTGCAGCCTGTGTGCTTGTGGAGGCTCTGCAGTGTGAAGGTTGAAGGTCAAAGGTCAAACTGTGATCCGCTCCCACGTGAGCCTGGTCCGTCTAATAGCGTGTTTATGTGAGCAGATGGGAAATGCAGTGTTTTAGGGGAGAGATGTGCAATGCAGAGGAAATTCCATGTGCAGATGGGAGACTCTCATGTGTACTGTACACTCTCACAGCTCCTGGGAGCCACAGACGCTCAGTGGAAGTGCCAGAGTAAACACTGGCTCTTTGTACCTGTGACTGTTGACTGGGTCACTGGCTATGTTAGATTCTGTGGGGATAACTGCATCCCAAAACAGACTATTCGCTCCTGTCCCACCCAGAAGCCCTGGATTAACAGTGACATTCACCTGAGGTTGAGGGAGCGCAACACTGCTTTTAAATCGGGGGACAAGGAATGCTACAAAAAACCCAAGTACAACCTACGGAGAGCCATCAAAGCCCCTAAAAGACAATATAGGGAGAATAACTACAGTGGCTGGGACACGCGGCGCATGTGGAAGGGGCTGCAGGCAATTACGGACTGCAAATCTAAGCCCAGTGCGCCCACCAACACCACTGCCTCTCTCCCGGATGAGCTTAACTTTTATGCCCGCTTTGAAGCTCACAACTTGGATCCAGTGATAGCAGGACAGTGCCTACCCGATGTAGTTGATCTACAGGTGACGCAGGCTGATGTGAGTAAAGCTTTTAAAAGGGTTAATGCTCGTAAAGCTGCTGGCCCAGATAGCATCCCTTCCCGTGTCCTCAAGACATGCTACATTCAGCTATTTCAGGTCTATACTGAAATTTTTAACCTGTCCCTGTCATTGTGTGTGGCTCCATTGTGTTTTAAAAACCACCTGAGAACACCCATCTCATGCCTTAATGATTACCAACCTATTGCTTTGACCTCTGTTATTATCAAGTGCCTGGAAAGATTGGTTATATCATATATAAAACGTAACATTCCTACTACCCTTGACCCATCAGTTTGCCTACTGTTCTAATAGATCTGCAGATGACAGTATCTCACTTGCTCTGCATACTGCTTTAGTACACCTTGAAAAGAAAAATACTTATGTCAGAATGTTGTTTATCGAGTATAGCTCTGCTTTTAACACAATTGTACCATCCAAGCTGGTGTTGAAACTCAGAGGTCTTGGTCTGGGCGACTATCTGTAACTGGCTACTTGGTTTTCTGACAGGCAGGCCCCAGACTGAGAATAGGCAAAACACACTCGTCTACATTAGTTCTGAGGACCGGCGTGCCTCAGGGCTGCTGTCTCAGTCCCCTATTGTACAGTCTGTTTACACACGACTGTGTTGCCAAATATGACAACAGCATCATAAAATTTACAGACAACACCACAGTGATTGGCCTAATAAGTGACAGTGATGAGGGGGGCCTATAGGAGGGAAGTGGAAGAGCTAACCATATGGTGCCATAACAACCTCTATCTAAATGTCAATAAGACAAAAGAAATCATTGTTGACTTAAAGATCAGAAGAAATCACATTCCTATTTCCATCAATGGGTTATCTGTCAAACTTGTTTATAGTTTTAGATTTCTTGGCATACACATCTCGGACACCCTCACATGGTCTCTTAACACCAATTGCATCTTCAAGAAAGCACAGCAGAGACTGTACTTTCTGAGGCGTTTCAAGAGTTTTGGCATAAGTACCAAAGCTCTTGTGAACTTCTATCGTTGTACCACAGAGTGTGTACTGACAGGCTGTATCAGTGTGGTCTCAGTAACAGTTTCTTCCCACAGGCAGTCAGGTTGCTGAACAGCTGACGCAACCATATGCACAGCACATTGTCGTTGTATAATGTGTAATGTTATTGTGTACTGTATTCTGTGTATATAATGTATATCTACATGTGAATGGTGCACATAGCCTATGTAGGTCTGTAGTGTCCTCCTTTGTTGGTTTTGTGATGGCGTTGCCCTTCATGTTAAGGCAGAGAGAGTCGGAGCACAAGTATTTCATTGTATTTTTAATACACATGACAATGAAGTTGAACTTGAACATGGACTCTCCCTTTCACTGGCTATGTGGGCGCTGCCCAGGGGAGCGTGGCGGTGTGATGATTTAATGCCCCCGAAGTGCCAGTCCATTCCTCACCTCGCCTGGTCATCTGTGGATAACTGTCTATTACTCACACTGCTGCTGCCAGGCAACCACAAAGCTGGCATTCTGCTGAGCCCTCTTATGCTGCTCAGATTCTTCATCTCCTGGTTCACACGGCAATGCCATTTCACTTTATGTGAAAGCGAAGGCTTTCTGTGCTGCTCTGGAGCACAATGTCAGTTTGGTGTTGATAGATGGATCAGAAAACTGTTATTCCACACTGTGCCTATGAGGTAATCTGCTGTGCATGCTGCTCACCCAAGGGTCTGTTGGCTGTTTCTCCCTTTTTCTATCTACTGTAGCCTAGCCATCTCACTCCTCTGACCGCCTGTACTTTTTCACTAGGAACCCCCCTGTCAGCACCTCTTGTGTGTGTTATTTCTCACTAAGTGAAATGAGACACAGCGCATTATCATGCGCACCCATTCCAGCAGATTTAGCCTGGCAGAGACTCGCATTCGTTGCCACTGAGTGAGCACCATTCATCACCATCAGGCCTCCGGGGTTCTGTCCACCACAGCCCAGCGGTGGAGCGCCTGCTCCCAGCCCTGTTTTAATATCACAATTCGATATGCTCCATAGCTCAATACAGCCGTCGGGCAGCAGGGAGATGCTAACTGTGGCTCATCCTCTTTTGTGCAAATGCGGGATGGCGATGGCTGTGGTTTTTGGGTCCATGCTATTTTAGCAGCAGAGTTCATTAAATGTGAGCAAGAGGACTGTGCAGATATATTCGTTTTAATGAATTTAGCTCTCTCCAGACAGTGTCAACCCCCATGACAAAGGGGTGTAAAATTTCAGCCTGTGGTTACTGTCACAGGTGACCCAGGGCTCTGTGGGTGCAGGGGAGGTAGGTTGGGCCGCCCTGTTTGCTCGGCCCCGTTGGCCCGTTGGTCTGCCCCCTCTCCCCCTCGGCGGCGTGTTTTTGGAGTCGTGATAAAACCCCATTAGCGCAGGTGCCAGGCGCTGGGCCAGGGGAGGAGAGGCTGGGCACAGGCCATTAAAACTCATTTTCCATCCACGCTGCAGAGCCCAAACTGAGTCTGACCCCCCACAGAGGTAGGCTGAGCTGCAGAACAAAGGAAGGGAAAGATGGATGGTGTGATTCTGGCCGGAGCCTCTCCTGTGTGTGCGCTGTTTCACGTTTAGGAACATGGCGTCCTTTTCAGCACTTAGACTGGCACTTATGCAATACTGTGTGTCTCTGGCCTCTGATGGCTGGTAAAAACGTGACATCTCTGGCTCATTGAACCTGAGTCAGGGTGGCAATGGACCTGACAGCTGGTGAACAGTAGAGATGTTTATTCCCATTAATGACATTGCATGTTGGCCCAGTCAAACCCCAGCTTTATGCATATTGATGAGACAGAATGAAATGATATACTCGTGTTCAGGACTAACCTTTGCTGTCTCCACACTTCAAGCTGACAGGTCGTCTGTGGCTCCAACTCGATGAAGCAGTTCTCAAGAAAGAGCTAAGAAATTTGGAGGACCTGGTTGAGTGTTTCAGTCGCTGTTCATAGTGTGGTTTGGGGAGGGTTTTGACACACATCACTATAAGGCTGTTATTCATTATCTCCTTTTTCTGATAAGGAGTGAAGGTAGGATGGGACAGTTTGCAGACTCGTTTTTAGCCTCATTGAGGATATAGAGATTTATTGCTTTCAGTTGCACAGGTTCAAGACACACACAGCTGAGGTTTTCACTGAAGACTCCCTGAAGCTCTGACTAGCTGTGCTGTGTCTGTCAGCCAGGTGGGAAAGCCCATTGCTTCTGTGTGTCTTAGAATGCAGTGATGTCACAATGGCAAAGAATGGAACACAATTATGACTTGAAAATGTGATCAGATGGATTCTGCAGCGTAGATTGTGACTTAAGAGTAAGATTAGGAGGATGTAAAATTAGGCCTCCATGCTTCCCTCTGCATCCTGTTTTCCTGGTTCACATTGGTTCCTTCTCTCTGTACTGTGTATAATTAGACAGAATTTGCACTGTAAATCACATGCACTACAATGGAGCTGGAATGTACCATTGTGGTACCCCTGCCACACCCCCTTCAAAAATTATGCAAGTCCTGAAGTCCACAGTTGCCTCAGTGTAATTTAAGGGAAAAAAGTGGTTGTTTTATAAAGTTTCTCACATCGTATTTATTTTAAACTCTGTTTGTGTGGCGCAGAACACAAGATTCTCTTGACAGTTCAGTCTGGAAAAATCTTAACTAATTTACACAGCCATACTTTAACACAAGTCCTTTCTATAAAGCAAACCACATGTATACAGTGTGCACAGCTGAAACAGCTCCTTGTGGCAGTAAAGTTTTTACAAATGGCAGCACATTTGTAAAGTTGTTTAAGGGCAGGCTCAACATGAGAAGCCTTTGCCAAGGGTACATTTCATTTAGACTTGTCTACAGCCAGCTCATTTTAAAGTCATTTTTAGCCTGATAATTTCACATGCTATAAGGATACCACTCTTGTGTAGTCTATCTTCATTAAAGTTTTTTTTAACATTTGGGAGAGCCAGTTATGTGGCTCTCATACTTTTGCAACGTGCTTCCAATTGTATGTCCAGTCCAGTTACCCAGTTCCTTGATGTAGCTCTGTTTTAGGAGTACCTACACTCTAACAAAGTGCTCTGCGCTTAACTTTGACTTAACTTTGTGCTTAACAAATTTAAAACGAAACAAGTTAAGTGGCTCATTTTTTCTTTGCTAGAAAGTTGGAGCGAAACTTAAATCTGAGTCAAAACGCAGAAATGGAGTGACTGGGATTTAACGAGTTCGTTCATCATTTCAATCAGTCTAAACAAAACATCCACTCAACCTATTAGCCTCTGCGTGGAAGGCCTGGGTTTGTAGCTGCGGTGATTAAATACTCACTGCTCTTTTTGATATTCCCTAATGTGCACCAGACCTCGGATAATTATTCCCTCTTCCCTTTTTACCAGGGACCCCCTGCTTGCTTCAGTGGTAATTTGAATGAGGAGCTGGGGAATGACTCTGGGCAACGTGTATCATTTTTATAGACCCTTTTGGCCCCTGCATATAATTCAGCAGTATTAAACCACACAGACCCTCTCCCTGTGCATAATTCAGCAGTAAAGCATAGACCCTCCCTGGAGCTACAGGCCTGAGCTGTGTGGCACCCCCTCTCTGCGGGGCTTCTGGCCCTGCTCTCTCTCTGGGGCTTCTGGCCCTGCTCTCTCTGCGGGGCTTCTGGCCCTGCTCTCTCTGCGGGGATTCTGCCCCTGCTCTCTCTGTGTGGCCCTGCAGTATCGCACCTCAGGATCAGGCCGGCCCCCTCTCCCACAGAGGGGAAGAGCCCACGCAGCACAACACCAGACAAAACAAAAGAGCGTCCAGGGGTCAAACGCGCCCTTCCTGTTTTCTTACGCATAAAGGGCTGAGTTGGGCCGGCCCGGGCTGCGAGGAAACGCCCCCCAGAACCCCGACCACAGCAGTAATCTCGGCTCAGCCGCCCGGGCGGGGAAGGTCAGGTCCTCCCGCACCAAACACACCCTCTGTGTGTAGCGTTTTACTTTTCATCTCTTCTAATTGCAGTCCTGAGCTCTGTGGTGTGCAGGGATGGCAGAGACATGCTGGCATTTCAGCCTCTTGTCCATCGCAGCCTGCATTTCACTGTGCGCTTGAAGCCGAGCGCCGCAGCTCACATAAAACGCAGTGAAGTGAGAATGCTCTTGGTTTAAATAGACAGTAGTTTATGGAAGGCTTGCGGGGAGCTTTATTTTGATCTACGGCAAATATAATCAGCCCGAAAGAAACAAACGCTATGATTTACACAAACCTCAGGCCTTTGTTTCTCAACATAAACCTTTTTTTTTTGTTCTCAAAATCTGCAACCAATTACACACATCTTCTCAGCTCTGCAGTCATGCCTTACCCATGTTAAACTACGGCCGAATATGTTGTAGTCCCATTATCAAGAGGAAAAATATTTTCTCAGACAAGATTCCGATACTTTCTTTCAATTGGGCCCTGACCTTTAAAATGGGGGCTATTTGTGTTTTAGCTAAGTGGACAATTTCCGAAAAGCAGCAGTGCTGTCTCCCCCACAGGTTGCGGAGAGGCCTGTAGAGAGAGAGCCGAACTCTGCTCGGCGTTTGTGTGTAGGAGGCAGTAAGTACGGGCCCACACATACAGCCTTTCCCTCAGAGCCCAGAGTTTGGCGTTGAAGCGCTGTTATTATGCGGACCCTCTGGTTTGGTTGAAATGATCCCCGGTTATACAGTGAAATCAGATATGGTTGACTTTTCCCACATCTTAGTCCCTTCCTGGCGGCTTTCTGCGCAGCTCCTTGTAAGTTTTTCTTCGTGAAGTGCCTTGGTGAACATGTGATACTCTGTAATGTGCTCCACTGCCCAAAACGAGCACATCGCCCCCGTTGCCTTAGGCCTACCCTGTTGCTGTAAGTGAAAATGACGTGGCAGAATACTCTTGTTTCTGTGAAACTACGGTGTTATTGGTATTAATGCCATTTTTTGATGTTTTGTGGATCATGCTGTCTTTAAGTTTTACAGTAGATGGATTAGACTGGAGAAAGCATCTTGGTTATAGGGGCTACTAATTTACCTTGAGGAGTATGTTTTAATGAGGCTTCCCATGAGTTACCTTAATGAGAATTAGTAGTAGTATATCATAGAGCTCTCGCACAGCTCAGTGTGTTTGCTGTGTTATACTCTGCCTCTGAGCCCTTTGTCTCCAGGTGGACTGAGGGCAGATGTGCACCTCATCTTATTTCATGAGTTCAGAGAATTTCTGTTAATGGACAGTTTGGGGTGGGCATCATAACCTCTGCAGTTAATGTAGTTATTTTCCATAATGATTCCTTTCTTTTGCTAAGAAGTCATCATTTTCTCTTTGACTGTTTCATGCTTCCAGGCCATCCCAAAGAGCCCCAGTTTCAGCCTCTGGCTGTAGGCTGCATGCACTTTATCTCACTTTTAAAATACAAATTACACAGGTAATGGAGACAGGGTCCTAAACATGCCTTACCTCCAGCAGTTTGTGTGTCAGCACTTTAATGTTTTTAACCACACGGAGAAAGAAGACCTGCCCGCTACAGCAGGTGAGTTACGGTTGTGGGAAGGAGCAGACGTCTTGGCGGAGCAGGGTGCTGGAACAGGCAGAAACCGGTTTGGCCGCGGTGTTTTAGGATGGCAGAGAGGCACTCACAGAGACCATCAAATGTCTGGCTGCCGGAGCCTCAGTGCCTCTAATTTCGCTGTAATCACCAGCTTCAGAAGGAGGTCCTGGCTCATTATGTCCTCTCTAGAAAGCAGAATGGTGTCGGTTTCACTTCACGAGCACGGATCACTGACGCTGTTCGGGGGCAGAGACACAGGGGAGAGCCTCAGGGGTTCACAAATCAAGCCCTTGCTTTGAGGCTTATTGTAGTTAACTGTGACTGACAGCTTTAAACAAGTGTTCATTTGTTTTACAGATTTTTTTTGACTGTTAAACAGCCCAACCCTGAAGGCTGAATAAGAAACTAAAAATGACACTTGGTTAAATTTGTTTACTGAAATCTTGCTTAAATACTGTAGCCTGCATAACAAGTTTCTTAAATTTGTTAGGCCATGTAACATGCTAAAATTTGGACCAACTGCAAAATAAGATGATGGAATAGTTTGTTTCTTCATCACTGTGCACCAGCAAAGTGTAGTCACTAAACAATGTTGTAGTATTTGCTTTTGTTGCTGGGCTGGCAGTGGTGGTCATCAGGGTTTCAGGGTAACGCCAATGCTGAAACGTTTCTTTTGGCGTTGGAACAGGATGAATAGCCCTCCTGAGGCAGGGTAATTGACATATGGTTATGTTCTGTGCCTCCTTTAATATTGCTGCCTCTGCTGTGCCATGCAACTCGATCTGCTCCGTCTCCCCTCTCCAAATTTACATCAGCATGACCTCATGTTTTCAGCAGGAGAATACGCACTTATTATTTTAGAAAATATTGCATTTTCCTCCCTTTCTCCCGTCCCTCTTATGCTGAGTAAATGAACACTGTTCTGTGTCTTATGACCACCAAGAGCCCTTTCATGGTTTCCAGGGTTCTGGAATATTATGTTCTAATGTTTTGGTTATTTCAGTGATTTTTTTTTTTTTTTTTACTTCTACATTATTAAACAGTCAAACTCTGAATGCTGAGTAAAAAACTAAAAATGACTGAAAGCCACACAAGTGTAGAGGACTGACTGACTGAATGTCCTATGCTGAGGCTGCTAGAACATCCCAGGAAAAAGTTCACAAGCAAGTTTGTAGCTGATACCTGTGATATCATGGACTGATTTTCTGCCTTGTTTTTTGGTGTGGGTTGGTCTGGGAGTACTGATGGATTTCACCTCCAGTAGGGTAGAAATCGGCACCCGCCCACTGATCCACCCCAAATTTTTATGTGCTACATTGCTCTGGTATGGAGACACAATGAGGCAGTTGTTGCTATGGTGACTGAATTATTGCAGGTGTGCATGTGTCAGGATGTCCTCCCACAGTGCATTATAAAGTGTGTCTGGACAGGCCGCTGGCTGTGTCAAACCTGTACTCCCATAAGATGACATCATATTAAGGGGTTTGATATGTTTCAGACACTGCTGTATGTGATTAGGTTCTAGGTTTCTGATCCTTTTACTGCTCTGCAGCTGAGAACTGAAACTCTGAAATGAAGCATCTTTATTCTTTTCCTTTTCCCAACCGTGCTTTAAGAAATGAATTTAAGAGATGAGTCTCAAACCACAGCGTCTTAAAGGGAGATATTTACCCCTGAGAAAACCACAAGTATCTGAGAAAGGGAAAACTGGGTCAGTTCTTCTAACTTTGTTTCATTGGGGATTCAGCATGGTTTCCTTTATTAACAAGGCTTTGCAGACCTTTTCCATTTACGTCTGGTATCTTTTTTGAGTTTTGCTGCATTGTTCACCTGCTGCACCTCCCCGATACACGGAACCATGCTGGGATTGAGGAATATCTCTATCAGCCAGTACAGAAAATATGAATTCTGTAAAACTTGACTGTGCGTCTGTTCTGTTGCAGTGATTAAGTGTGCAGATAAGTGGAAACTCTTTAGCTGTATGTAGCTGGCGCTGATAATATCCCAGTCCTCCTACGCTCAGAACACAGATGAATAGATAAGGCCGTTCCTGAGTGCTTTGATTTCGTAGCTGTGAGGGAAGTGTTGAGGAAGGCACAGGGGACTGCTTCTGTTCAGTAATGTTGTGATGAAAATAACAGCGTTTAAATCTCAAGGAGCTCACTTCAGCTTTAAGCCAACTTGATGTGGCGATAACAGGGCACTTCATGGTGCAATTCAAAGTTATGCCAGTGAGAGTACAGTTCAAAGGGCACTTCATGGTGCCAGGGTGAGAACAGGTCAAAGGGCACTTCATGGTGCCAGTGTAAGTACAGTGCAAAGGGCACCTCAGGGTGCCAGTTTGAATGAAGTTTCAGGGCAATTCATGGTTCCAGTTGAAAGTTATGCCAGTGTGATTGCAGTTTAAAGTGCACTCTGGTGCAGTCTGTGGCCCTTTGTGGTGCAGTGTTAAAGCCTGGCTAAGACCTTCCCTACAGGAGAGATCAGACAGAGTACCTTCCAGCCTGGCGGTTACCTACAGGCGATAAAGCCGCCTGGTCCTTGCACCTGGGAAGCTCAGTGGCTTTAATAAAGTGTTTAACAGCCTTTCTGTGTGCCAGTAAAAGGGCAGTTCCATGGGAGGGGTCATAAAGGACTGGTGTGAAACAGCTTAGCATTTTGCTAACAGGTTTTAACACTTCTTTCCTTTGTCTTCACACACCTGTTGAATGCTATGTTCTTCTCAGAGACCCTGTCTTTGTCCTGTATGAATCCCACAACCCAGCAGAGTAAACCGTGAGCTCTGTCTGACAGAACATTTCGGGCCAGATCCATAATAGTTTTCAGTAGAATAGTGAACCCGGCACAAAAGGTTTGGCTGGATTTGTTTGCTGTGGCAGAACGGTGACAGGGTCAGAGTTATTCCCTGTCCTATGAGTAAACTTGGGCTTTGCACCAGCAGTACAAATGTTATATTACAGAGGGTGCTTTGGGCACTGGTGGTGACGGCAATGTTGGGTACTGTTTCCACTTCATATCACCACACAAGAATTCAGCATTACATAGAATGCGTTCTGCTTTACTGTAATTGCTATCTTTCACAGAAAAACATACTGCATGTCCACTTGTCCATATGTCCATTCCGACGAGTTTTCTGTTTTAGGCAGCAATCACAAAGGAGGCCTGACCACAACTGGATCCTGCATTAACCATTGATATATACTAATATACTAGTCATCCTCACAGCACTGTTTGCTCTCACTGCATGGAGGAGGGGCCCCATAGCATGCAACAGGAGGTGTGTAGCTGTCACCCTTCCTCTGATTGGTCAGAGTGGAGCACTCATTAAAAGACATATGGAGCGTGGTCATATCCCTCACCACCCTCACACTCACACAAAGACTATGCCCAAATGTTTTCTTTCTGGTGATAAAGCTATTCCCAGTAAAAATATGCTAAAAATATTTCAGTCAGAAAAGGGCCTGGTGTACAATCCAATGGTGGAGCAGGGAGTTTATTCAGCGAGTTAAGGCCAGCGAGCTCCACAGATACAGGGCAAAAACCACTGTGTTCCCATTTCTGACAGCCTGACATTTTCTCCCTGTTGACAGAGTGGAGTCTGCTGCCGGGAGTTACCCACGGGCTCATAACCGCATGTTAGTTTTTGAAAGCATATTCATTTAGCACTGTTGCACCTTTTAAAGTTAACGTGTACATTTTGGCAATAACCCGAGCAATAGTGGTGACAGATTGGCAATTTCTAGGGTTTAAAATGTGGACAGCAATCAGCATAATGGCAGCATAAGAAATGGGCTGGTAAAAGAACCATCAAGCTGTGACAGATGAAATGAGGGGTGCCTGACTGATCTCTAAGGAAGGGAGCCCCATGTGCCTTACACAAGTGTGTGTGCAGTTGTTTGTGTCTGTGTGTGCGTCTGTTTGCGAGTGCGTGTGTGTTTGTGTGTGTGCTTGTCTGTGTGGGTGTCTGAGTATGTGTGCATCTGCTTATCTGTGTGTGTGTGTGTGTGTGTGTGTGTGTGTGTGTGTGTGTGTGTGTGCGCGCGCACGCACATCTGTTTGTGTGTGCGTGTCTGTTTGCAAGGTGTGTGTGCGTGTGCTTGTGTGTGTGTGTGTATATGTGCTTGTGTGTGTGCGTGTGTGTGCGCGTGCGTGTGTTGGATCTCCACCAAGGCTCTGCAGTTTGGAAATTTAGGAAAAGGCTTCAGCTCACAGTCTATAAAATGACAGAATGGGGAAGAATGTTGGGCTGAAAGTAAACACAGTCTGCTTGAAATGCCATTAAAACAAAGCCCTGCAAAATCAAATGCATGTGCTGGCCCTTCTGTTAGAATGATGATTAAACCGATCCTGGGCCATAATACAGGATTATATTGTAGTCCTGTAGCTGCTGAATGTGGGCTGACATCTCAGGGTATCTTTGGGAAGGGAAGTGACACATCTCAGTATGATTTGTGAAGACACCCATGTGAAATGTGTAGGATTTTTACCACATCACCTCAAAAGTGAATGCAATCTGCATGCTACTGATATGGGCTCTCACTATCTGAATTTGATTCAATTTGTGGCTTTTCAGTTTGAGCAATACAGAATGCTTAAGTGGAACCAGCAGGAGACAAAGCTAACAGATTTGTGTTGCAGCCCCAATAGATATTCCATTGAAAGCCAACCTGAGAGATGCAAAACCACCCATTTAATCACAGTTGATTCCATAATGAGCGCCTCACTGTTCTGTACAATCACCGTCTCGCTTCCAGTGTGTCTAATTTGGACCAAATAAACACTGTCCAAAGTGTGCTTCATATCAGCTGCACTTCAAAGCGAGGGATGTGACTGCCTGATTATAAAATTGTTCTGTGGCATTTAGGAGCCCTGATGCTCAGTGAACCGATGACAGTGGAACACTTTAGAAACATTATGAGGTAAAATCAGATGTTCTTTTGTGGTACAGGGCATTCGGAGATTAGGAGGAGGAGACGCCCGCGTGCTGAGATGAGTTTGCCTGTGGGATCTTCGGGGCGATGGCGAAGATGCTAGTGGCCAAAGAGCCCGGGCCGGAGGAGCAGCTGCAGGCCCCGCTGAAGGAGAACCTTCGGGAGCGCTGCCTGGAGGACCTGCGGAGCTTCACCTCCCAGCGGGAGGTGCAGGAGGAGACCTCCGTTTGAGAGTCCAGGAGCAAGCCCCTGCGACAGACGGCCTCCGCCACTCTCCCAGGCAGACTGATGCCTTCATTCCCCTATTCCCCTGTTTTAACATTGGACATAGTCTGTTTCCCACATTAGCCTTGTACTCATCCATGTCTCACACTTAAATGCCAAACTGCGAGAGGTCAATCCCAGAGCTACGACCAATCACTAAGTAGCAAAAAACTGAAGCATTGATAATTCTGTCCTTACACCAGTAACAGGATACATACAGAAGTGAAAATGGTGTTTGTTAGTTGAAAGTTGTTTTTGTTTGTTAGATGTGTCTCGTACCTTAAATAGACCAGAAAAAATGTTCTCCTGTTTGTCACTCATTTGTGTTTCAGGTGATATGTTCTCAAAATCATAGTATGGTCCCCTATTTTTTTCTTTGTTAGACGACCAACTTGGAATGCTGTCGGATCAAACTATAGAATGTTGAAGGGCGGCTGGCTTCTTACATATTAACGAAAGGGTTCTGCTGTCCTGATCCAACTCAATCTTCCCTCATCATAGCGCCCCCTTTGGTCTGGCAGCGTAAATGGTAATGCGGTAAGGAGCAGTAGGGGAAGTATGTCTTCTGAGCAAATAACAGGAGCAGAGGAAAGCACCAGCATCAGGGAATATCATCGATTTCGTGCATCGCTCACTCGGAAGAAACAAAGCGTGATTTGCGTTTCATCCTTTCTCTCCGTGATCATGTGTGATGGTGCTCAACAGAGCGGGGGAGAGTGGCATTTTCATAAGCATGTTCTCATGGAAAAAGAGGGACATCTGTAATGTATTTCAGCACCAAAACCCACATCTGGCCAGCCATTCTTTGGGTTTATGCTGTGCTCTAAAATTTAAAGCAAACAAGAGGACTGGGAAAACGCAAGATAAATCTTAATCATGCATTTAACTTGTAATGCGTTTGTCACCCTAATCACCTGATGTGGGCTTAAACGGACTTAAAATCTTTACCTTCAAAGCTACACATTTGTTCTTCAAAAGTGAAACTTCAGTAGTTCACTTCACAGGCAACGACATGTAGTGTTGAACAGAATAAATGTTTGATTTTGCATGAAAAAGATTCTCAATTACCAATATTCTTTTATTATCATCCTTAGCCATATGTTCCAGTTTTTACATTTATACAGATTACAATGGTCTCTTTACAATATAATTTTGACCCATAAATAAAAGCTTGCAACCAAACCAAGCTGATGTTAATACAAAGGAGCATTCCTGTCCCCAACGCACACTCAGGCCATGTTCAATTTAATACCAAAAGCACATAAATGGAGATAGCAGGGGTCAATATACATCATGATGCCATAACTGGCAGCGTGTTACATCTTTATTTTTAAAACCCTGATTAACAAAAGTTGAGCTCCTCCTGACTGTAAATTCAGCCGGCAAAGCTTTACACATTGGAAGCATAAAAAAAATCTTTTGAAACTCAGGGATATAAAAATATTGCTTTTAAAATCTTAACTTTACAATATATACATTAATATTTGCACTGTTAAATAATTATGTCCATTAGTCTCTAAATGCTACTTCATAAATAGTTACTTTTATTATTCCTGGAAATAATGCTGTAGCTATTTAAAGCATACACTGCAGATGATGTATTGTGTTGCTAGGATACTGTATGGACCTTTTAAAATCATATGAAATATTACATTTTGTAAGAATAGGAAAGTTATCAGACTGTTTAAATTTGACTCTTTTTAATGGCCTTCCTGCAGTGTGAATTCACCTCAGAGGAGAAGCCAGTGGACAACATCAGAAGAGAGCAGAACTCTTGTAAACACATACCATACCTTAAGATCAGCAAGCGCAAGAATGTAAGCAGAATTCATTTGATATTTAAGAGGTAAGCTGAAATGCAGCAGAAGGATGCTCAGACACGCGGATAATTTGGGTCGTTTCATTTCATGAAATGATGCAGTTTTTGCCCTTGTGCCCTTTCTTCTTTTTGGATTTTGTCCGTGGGCCGTAGGGAGGCGAGGGTAATCCCGACACCGGGGTCGGAAGGTCGTCGGCATAGTAACGGTATCTCTGTGGTCTGGGCTGAGGGATGGGTTGGCCCAGGAAGAAGCCCTCTTCCTCTGACTCGGAGGAGGACGAGGAGCAGGTGGAGCACCAGTCATCATCACCATAGAGCTCCAGGAGCCTGTCCACCGCCGGGTTCTGCAGGGCATAGTCCGAGGTGGCCTGGGGGTGGGGCCGCGACCCGTACAGCTCCTGATTGGGCAGGAAGGCCTGCGGGTCCTGGGCTCGCTTGGCGGGGACCTGCTTGTCGTATTCCTCCCGGAAGCACATGCGGGCGCGCTCCTTGGGCACCAGGTGCAGGGCGTTGTCCGAGCGGGACTTGCGGCTTCGCCGTCGCCGGTGGTGGTGGTGGTGGTGGTGCCGGCTGGGTCGCTCGAACTCCTCGAAGTGGTAGACCCTGCGGCGAGTCCGCTCGCTCATCGGCGGCTGCCGCACCTCCAGCTCCTCGTAGTGCCCGTTGTCCACCACGTCGTCGGAGAACTTGACCTGCTGCGGCCTGGTCTGGGACCGGGTCCTCCTCAGCACGGGAACGTGGGGGACCCTGGGCTTCTCTTCCGGGAGGGATACCTCTTCCTCCTCCTCTTCCTCCTCCGCTTCCCCTTCCTCCTCTTGTTCCAGCTCTGAATTCAGGCTCTTCAAAGAGTTAGTGCTCCTGTGCAGCATCGACGAGTTCAGAGTCCCCATGTTGCTCATTTTCTCGCAGTCCGCTGTCTCTAGCTCCTGGAAGTTTTGTAAGGAGTATAACAATGGCTGGTCCTTAGCGTCTCCATCCACTGAGGCTCCTGGAGGGAAAGAGGAATGTGGTGTGAGCAAACTTTCTGCAAAAGGCATAGTTAACACACTGTAAGTACAATAAATCTTAAACTGCTGGCTTTAATATCATAGGGGCAGAGTTCATATTCAAGGAACTTTAAAAGGTAGGTCAAACACTACCAGCATGGCCTTGCAATAACGTCGTTTTCCACACAGTCTTCTATAGTCAACCTACAGTCATATTTGTCATTTATCATTTATATGAGGTAGCTGTATAGCTGGAGAGAGAGTGTAAGATTTCTTACCGGTAATATTTGAGAGTGCTAATGAGTCCATGGAGTCTCTGATGCTCTGCTCCGGCTGCTTCAGCTCGTCAGTGATGCACTCCAGGGAGTCATCATACCACTGCTTCTGCTCGTGCTTGAAGCTGGCTGCAGCGTGGTCCATCTCCAGCTCCTGGATCTTCCTGCTGCTGGCGGGCCCCGGGTGGCTGCCGTAGGCAGAGTCTCCCAGGCCGTCCTGCGATTGGGCCCAGTACATGTCTGCCTGGTACTTCTTGCTGGCCAGGCTCTGACCGTGGCCGCCGGAGTTTGGTGCCGCCTTCATTTTGACCTCAGAGTCTGACATCCACAGCTCAGCTGGCCTCGTGTCATCGGGCTGCTGGAAGACGCCATGGTCGCCGAATTTGAGGAGCAGCTGCGTCATGTAGTCCTCGTGCTCAGCCCACTCCTCGTGGTCCTCCGGCGCCTCCTGCTCCTCCCGGTTCTTCCAGAAGCGGTCGTCGGCGAAGCTGAGGTCCTCCAGCTTGTGGGACAAGGTGTCCTCCGCGTTGCCGGTGAAGCCGGGGAACTTGTAGTTGGCGGCCGGGGAGAAGAGCATGGACTGCCGGCACTGGTCCGCCGACCGGCTGCTCTTCCCCATCCTCACGCTCCGCCGGGACTCGCGGGACCGGGCCGACTGGAAGGCGGAGTCCGAGGAGTCGGAGGCGTGGACGTCCTCGCCGAGGCTGCAGGCCTTGGAGCAGTAGATGCGGCCCTGCTTTGGCAGGAAGGGGCACCCCAGCAGGGAGGTCTTGCACTGGGCGCAGCAGAAGCACGTCTCGGTGGCGTGCCAGTGCAGGCCGTCGTACGTCATCTGGGCGTGGTCCACCCCTGAAAGGAAGGAGGGAGGGAGCGGGGAGGAACATTCTGTTAACGTTTCATTGAAGACAGGGTGCTGGACAAGATGGCAAGGCAAGGCGGAAGGGATCGTGCAGGACTTACCGATGTGCTCTCCGCAGGCCTCGCAATACTCGGCGTACAGAGACTCGAAGCAGCCGCAGCAGTAAGGGCGGCCGTCTTTCATGATGTAGCGCTGTCCCCCCAGCACCGTCTCACACTCGAAGCAGGAGAAGTGCTTCATGTGCCAGTGCCGGCCCTCCGCCTCCGTGCACTCGTCTGCAAAGATGATCTGAGGAAACGCAACACGCACGGAGGATGACGAGGAATTCACAGACGAGGGACATCACTTAAACTTCTGACGCAACAGCAGGAAGTTAACCTTTGGCAGTGCTTGAATGGTGTTGTGCTCACACTCACTGGTCTGGGAGTGGTGTTAGCCTTGCTCATTTAACTTGGATGGATACACTTCTGTTCTCTTATGTTAAATGTGGGCTGAAGTGGTGAGGGGGCAGGGCACGTAACCGAGAGGTTGCTGGTTCAATTCCGCTCTGGGCCACAGGTGTTGTACCTTTGGGCAAGGTACTCAACCTACAATTAACTCAGTAAAGGTCCATCTGCATAAATGGATATTATGTAACCTATTGTAATCTATGTGAGTGGATAAGAGAGTCTGCTAACTAATCTTTTGTAATGTATTGAATGCAGCCTCACCTCATCGCAGGCGGAGCAGCGGGGCTTCAGCAGCTCGGCGTGGTGCCGGCCGCAGTGGATCTTCCCGTCCTGGTAGAAGTAGATGAGGTCCACCAGCAGCTCCCTGCACGTGGAGCACACAAAGCATGCTGGGTGCCAGCAGAGTCCCGGTCCTGCTCTGGAGGCGAACACCGCCATCTCGCCCCCGTTGACGTTCTCCCCGCACTGAAGATAAAACGCCACAGGGACCAGAGTGTTAGAACCAAACATGCACCGCATGAACTTGGATACGTCAACCTGTGCTTTTACATCCATTTTACATACAAGGATGTGTGTGTTTTACATGCAAATGCATTATGTTTGCGCTGTCCATGCACTGTACATCGGACCCCACGCCGAGCTTACTACCTTGTCCCTCAGGATTAAATGATTGAGCAGCTTAATGGAGCGTGACCGAATACACAGCGACATGTCTTAATGTAACCGCTGCCGCTGTGAGATACGATTTGCAGCTGTTGCCCATTATTTCAGCGCGGCCTCGGCCCTGGAAACTGGGTGTCATATGGCCCCCAAAAATTTTTGGTGCGGAATCAGAGAATGAAGCTGCGGTATCCTGCTCCATCTGTGTGGAACTCGTGGTGATATCTGACATCTGTTGTCTGGAGGAATTATGACCGCAGGCCCCTGGCTTCCTCTGTGGCCCGCTTTAGCGCTTGCCAAATAGAGACAGAGAACCCTCTTCGCTTTGGCTCCCCTCGGATGTTAAAAGCTAAGAAATCAAATGGGAGAAACTGAAGTGGAAAGGGAAAATATGGGTCTGGGTGCAGATTTGTTTCAGTGAGCACAGTCCTGTTTTGACAGGCTGTAATGGTACTGGTATTCCCCAGGCTTCACTCTCTGACTGCTGTTAATGCTGAGAGCCACAACTACAGCAAGCAGAGCGCAAATGCAGGAGAAATCGCACCCTGTCAAAACCTCTGCAAACTCTCCTCTGATTTTCTGAGATGGCTGGAAATTCTGCGCATTCTTTTTGCTGGAATGACTTCCATGCTTGGGTTGGTAACAAACTCCTAATTTCTGCCGTTCCCTTCTATGTTTAGCTGAGCTGTTAGTCTGCCTGATTAGGCTCTCTGCTTACAGGCCTGATGGAGGCACTCTACTTCAAGATGCAAGCCTGATGGAGCCATTTAGAATCTCAAAACTGAAGCTCCCATCCTTTCGTGGCTTTTTTTTCCTAGCTGCTTTAAAGTTGCATACGCAAATCCGTTAAAGGAGAGATGCCCCAAAGAGTTTCTGGAGAAAATAAGACCATTTATTGTTCCACAATCTGGGAGAAAACTGCACAGCAGCACTGACTTTCTGGTCTGTAATGGATTTTCACAGCAAACCCACTGCGAGGCGCGGTTAGGAGGCGCAGACATGCGCAGACGGACAGAGGGGAAACCTACATGCTCACAGATGGTGTGCATCAGCACTCGGGGCAGCAGTTTGAGGGTGCCCCGCCCCAACGCCTCCTTCTTCCGCTGCACACTGAACATCTGCAGCTCCTTCTTCTCCTCCTCGCTGAGCGACTGGCAGTACCGGATCTGAGGGGAGGAAGCGAGAGAGAGAGCGGCCTTTCAGTGCCGTCAAACGCAGACCGCGAGCTGTCCCCCCGAGACACCCACATCAATCCCCCGCCACGTTCACCACGACATGGGCCCGACATCCTCCAAACCTTAACAAAGGAGAAGCAGACGTTTTCACAAACAGGCCCAGTGTTTAGAAAGAAATCAAGAGACGGGCAACAAAGAGAAAAATCACGAGGAGACGCACAAACAGGCCTGCGGTGCCCCACTGCTGCAGTAAACAAATGGCTCCACACGTAAAGCTGTTCAGAGCAGTGCTCTCCGCCGTGCTGAGCTCTGCCTGTAAACCACAGCTATGCCAGGAATCCCCAGGAACATGGCGAGCAGGGTACGGCAAACATCATTAAATTATCTGCTAAAAAAAGTTTTATTGTACCTACACCCATTTTGAGGAAAAGGGACAATGAGATCCACTGATGGCACACAGTGTCATAGTGTAATAAACGTCACTGAGGAGACCCTCCAGGATGCTGGAGGCAAACAGGCAAGCAGCATGGGCCACACTAGACTTTGCCACTTTGTTACCATAGAGGACAGGAAAGCTGAAGTGAAACTGGTTTGTGTGGTTAACAGGGCTGGAGAATGTGACCACCCCATGATGCCCTCTAACAGGACCGTCTTAACAGAGGAGCCCACTGGGGTTTGTCATTTTTCTTCGACCCCTCCCCCCACCCCAATGCAAAATAGGCACAGTGGGCCTTACCTCATTATCGTGGGGGGGCAGCTGGTACAGGAGCTGCTTGATGCGGTACTTCTCTCCAGGGCTGTTCACGTAGGGAACCTTGTCCTCGGGCAGACAGGAGAAATACAGCTGCACCTGGGGAGAGGGGGGGGCGAGGCGGGGGGAGGCAGGGGAAAAGCGGGTTAAGCTACTTCACTGGACCTGTTAAAGAGGAGCATTTAAGAGTTTTACATTCCTTTGCTATGTCACTGTATTCCTTTACACAGTCTCCGCAGGGCATGTACCATGTGGCAGTAACTCCTGACTGGGTCGCCGTTGTTTAACTGCGTTCCATCCATGCAGTTAAACGACAAACTAACCAGAGACCCACCAGAGGATTTATGAGTCCTGGTCATTACACAGAGCAGATAAAAAAAAAAAAAAAAAAAAAAAGAGGTGGAATGAGCTCGTCTCCAGCCTGAGTAATATCCTGCTGCTGAACCCGTTGTGTGGAATGCAATTTAGACTAACAATCAGGAGGGTTTGGGGAAGGGGGGGGGGGTCATAAATTATGCACATTTGATGCTGCTATCAGCTCCTCCCTCCTCTGCAGACTGGACAGCAAGCTCCCCGAGAGTCTGTTTTGCCCTGCCGTAAAGAGATTAGTCGTCCCGCGCATTTTACACGTTCCTGGGGGACAAAGGCAGCGTATTGGTTTTTGGAGATCTCCTGCTGGGTTTGGACCCTACCCTAGCTTCGGCCCTCATTGCTTCCATGTGTGCTCTCTTAAGGGGGAAGGGGAGCGGGCCTCCCTCGTCGCTTTGAGAAAGAGCCAAATCTCCTCCAGACACAAGCTGATCGGGTTTGAGGACTGTAAAAAAAAAAAAAAAAAAAAAAAAAGGAGCCATCGTTTATAGCACTTTAGAGGCCCGTTTTGCCAGGAGCAGGCCCTAATCCGCGAAGAACCAGGCCTGCCAGTTGCGAATAATTATTTGCAGACTTTGCATGAAAATGTTTTTTAAACAAGCATACACATCCTGTAGCTAATTGGCTACACTGCTGGACACAGAGGAACAGAGCGTGTCTTTTTAAACAGTGGGGACAGCCCTCCCTCAGAGCACACAGCCAGAAAAAGCTGAAAATGCATGTGGATGACTCTAAATGCAGCAGTGATTATAGATTGTCTCCTTAGCCTTTGATCTCTCAAAATGTGTCATTCTTTGGAAAAGGGAAAAAAGTTCCATATCACAATGATGCAAATAAATCTGTCTGTCACCAGAAATACAGTCCTGTTGAGGTCCCTTCTGGACATGACAGGAGACGTCTAGTTAGGGAATGTTTACAATGTTGACAATATGTGCTTTGTGTGATTTTATAAATAGCCTACACATAATTAGCTTGATGTTACATTGCCTTTGCCTCTGACAACTCTGAGGAAAAATCCAGTATGCAGTGCTGGATGGCCAGGCTTGTCATTGTCACAGTATTTTTAGAAATCGCTATTGACGTCTTGAGCTGGCTGCGGTTTGTATAGGAATTCAACATGGATGACTCGACAGGCTGTGCCCAGGAGCTGTTGTGATATGGAGCACTTATAAGGAGCTGTTTGTCAGGGGAAGACAGGGAGTAACGGCAGAATACACGCTCAAATGAGGCTCTGTTTTTCTGGACTGTGACAAATAAATGCACATTTTCTTTGTTTCCTTTCTCATTCATTTTTCGGGTAGCTGCGCTCAACTCTGTTTGTGGTGAAATAACTGTCATTTAATTGTCAGCCAAAAATGAATAAATGCATTTTGGAAAAAAAAAAGCAAATGTGGGTTGAATTGAACTCAGAGGAGAATCTTGTCTTTTTCCTGCTTGTGTCCTCTGGGTGTGACCCTCTGGGGAAACCAATCTTATTCGTTACTGAGCGGAACACATTCTTCCATTCTCAGTCCTGTCTCAGTGGAGCAGAAATCGCTGCCGTGATTGGCCCTGGCAAATGCTCCATCGGTTCGATTTCACATTCTGTTCTAATTTAAATTTCATTTTCTGTTTTTGGTGAATGCAGCGCGTCCTCGTTCGGCTGGGGCAGCGGCCGCTGCGGTGCAGGAGAGCGGCTTGTCTGAGCCGTCCTCCGCTGTGTGAGGTGCTGTCAGCTCTGACCTTCACACGGGCCTGTGAGCTGACACATCCAGGTCCCTGCAGCTGTGTGTCAGGAGCTTTCCCGTCTCTACTGGTGTCCCACACACACCCACCCCCAAACCTGTGCCACGCTCCTGCCCACTTACTCCCCCTCTCTTTCCCCCGAAAGGCCTCTGCACCCCGGCACTCAGGCTGACATTAGAACACGCACATTACTGCGAGCATGGCTGAGCCCGGTCAGCAGAGAGGGGAACCCTGCGAACTCTCCCACTGCAGGACCGGCAAACGTAAATGCCACAGCAGTCTGCTCAATGTTTCTGCCAGTGATTCATCAGTCGGGGACCGCCGATTCCAAGCTAAGACTGACGAGCAGCATCGCATTTGAGAATCCTGTAAGTTACATAACTCAATGTGTTTTTTAATCACTATTTTTTCACGACACCCAAATGCAAAATTTACATTAACATGATGATCGATTATGTCCACAGAATGACGGTTCGGTTGTCCACAGGTGTCAGTGACCGCGGCAGGCGGGCGTGGCCGGAGTCGGGCGGGGCCTCACCTGTTCGGGGCGCAGGCCGGGCGGGACCCAGGCATATTCCTCCAGGGCGCAGCCCGAGTCGTCGTCGGACGTGGAGCTGCGCTGGAACCCCAAGGTGAGCTTGCTGGCCTTGGGCTCCATGTCCAGAGCCCGGGCGACGGGGTGGTACCGGCCCGCGTTCTCCAGGTTCATCGGGCCGCGGTTCTGCTCACAGGGAGAGGGAGAGAAGCGCGTCAGGCTTCGGCCACAGATACGGAGAGAACGCTCGTGTTTCAGAGGGGTTAGTCCTGCGGTCCATCATTTCAGAGCTCTGGATACGAGCAGGTCTTGCTTGGCGGGGTGGTAAGCTGGCACATGACTAAGTCACCAGCACGTTCCTGCTGTATGCTGAGCCAGAGAGAGGCTCACAGTGTATCTAGGCAACGTTCCTGTTCTTATGGAGATACGGGCCTATAAAAAGACCGATTGCAACAGTTTTACTCTTTCGCTGCCATCATGAAAATCTATCCTCAATATGTCTCTGTATATACCCTTTTCTGCACTGTTCTTGCAAGTAATTTGGATTTTCTACAAGGCTTCAATAAGAAGCTGTGCCTCATTATCAGCAGTGAAATTAGTGTGTTCAGGTAACTTTTCAGACTAAAAACTTGGAGAGATTAGTAACGCATAACAAACTAATAAATATATTTTGTCCAAGCACAGACAAAACCAGAATCTGGATTTAAACGAGTTATAAAGCATCGTTTAGCTGTTCTGAATTTTAACACATGCATAGGCAGTGATCTGATTTTGCCGAAGGGGTAAACACATATCTACACACATTATTAATGGTAGCATTTTGACAGTGTTTTAAACAGCCTTTTACTTGTATGGAATATAAAAACTATGCATTCAATTATTTAACTTCATACATCCTGGCATCCTGGAAAGTGCTCGTTGATGCCAAACTGAAAATGCCAGAAACCAGGGTCCTTCCTCCAGATCTCATATTTCTACCCTTATTTTTAACCCTGCCACACCGCGTTGCGTTTGCGTGAAGGAGGAACCAGGTCCTTTGTTTGCAGAGATCAGGTTACAGGAAGGGAGGACACGGGGGAACAGGTGAAAGAGATGAGAACAGACTGACGATCAGCTGGACTCAGAGATCAAAGGCGCCCATCCCAGGCTAGCCTGCGTCAGAGGGCTGAAGGATGATCAAGGACAGTGCCAACACAGGGGATGCAGGAACACTTTGCTGTCCTTCCACACGCTTTCTTTCACATCTCTAGACCTAGGCACCAGAACCTTAAAGCTATTACCAAAGTTTAACACAGATTAACCGAGCTGATGTAAGAAGGATTTTGAAATATTTCCTTTGAATTCAATTTTCCCATGAATAGGAAGCACTCTAGATTTGTCATGCAGGGGGAATTTTCTAAATGGGCCGTGTTATAATCTCATGTCAATCCACAGCTGCTTATACCGTAAATGACTGGGCTCACCAGCCTGCCATACTGAAACCAACGCACTTTTCCATACGCGCTCATCAGCGTCTTTTCCTGAGAAAAGCGTGTGAAGATGGAGGACGCTTGAACAGTTGTGCCCGTTCCTCAAGGCCCCCGGTTCTGGCCGTGAGACTTCAATAGGACCCTGTCGCAGGCTGACAGCCCCCCCGCCGCTCAGAGGGCACGGGGTCCGGGAAGGACAGCTGAGAAAACCTGCCACACCCCAGAGTCCGGGATGGACCGTGCAGAGTAGAGCAAAATACCTCTCCTGGAATGTCATACACGCAGAAATACTACAGTGTGTGTGTGTGTGTGTGTGTGTGTGTGTGTGTGTGTGTGTGTGTGTGTGTGTGTGTGTGTGTGTGTGTGTGGCATACCTGCTCACTCAAACCCAGAGTCACACACTTAGGCACACACACACACACACAGGCCTGCCTGGGTTTAAGTGCCATTGTTTGCTGGTTGTTTGGCGATGCCTCTTTGTCAGATAGCTCTGCATGCCTTTGAGAGTCTGCTAAACATTAACTGTCACACAGTCAGTAGCTACTGGCTATTGATAAGCTGGGGTCTGAGGGAGGGACTGCAGATTCTGGCTCTATCAGATACCACCACGAGCTGTGCCTTACACAAAGCTGTTGGTCTACAGCATTTAAACGGCAGTATAATAGCTAGTACATGTGTAGGGGGATTTGAATAAGTCTTTTCAGGCTTTATGTTGGGGATTGTCTAAGGGAGGCAGATTAAGAAGTAGTCCTCTTTTGAAAACCTTGGTTTTAGCGTTTTAAAATGTGCCTTTCATTGTTGATAGGCCAACGCGTGATACATCAAGAGGGGTTTATCTCTCTCACCTTTTATCCCTGAAAATGAGCCCTCTTATCTGCCCATGCATGTTCTTTCCAGTCCTGAAAGTGAGATAACCTGTGTTTGGTCTAGGTGTTGGAAAAACCACTTCTGTTCTGCTGGTGTCTATTGACTTGCTAATGAGACTGACATAGCTCAGATACGTCCTTGTTTGGGGGAAGTGTTCCCATTTCACGGCCCGGGCTCAGCCTGGGGACACATGAGCCCTCCCTCCCAGAGCATGAAACTTTAATTACAGATTAAAGCCCAGATTAGCATTAATTGGTATTAGCACTGATGTTCCAATTGACTGTCACAAACCATTTACTGACTGAGAACAGAATTATTTGTCGGGAGGTTTTCTTGCTGAGTTAGTCTGTGAAGCCAGATAGGGGTGGCTCTCGACTGCATTTAGAGAACATGAGCTACTCTGCAAATCAATTCCATTTCCATTGCTAGTAAGGTTATAATTCCCTGACTGAAAATGTTATCTTTTGATCAAGCCTGGAGAGTAGCAGGAGAAAGTCCGAGATTAACCATTCCCTCTGTAAGACCTTTCTTGAACCTGAGGCCTGTGTTGAATATGCCAATTATGGCCTGGTCAGTCCACATCTTTTGTGTTGGTCAGCCCCTCAGAAGTCTTGTGCTTGGTACAGGCTGTCTTTCAATGACCAAACCTTAAATCGGCCGCCTTGGTTGTTTTCGCATGCAGCGGGTTTCAGGTGTTCGGGGAGCCCTTCTGATTGGGCGAGGAACACTAAAGCCAGTTCCTGTGTACTTCCCTGGTCCCCCGCGGCACAAATTGTTTAACAGCCCCCTTTTGTGAGAGCGCTTGTTAACATGGCTTTGTGGAACGCTAGATGCATATCACACAGATTGATCCCCCCGGCTGCCCTGTAAACCCCCCCCCCAAGCCTGGGGGTGCAGGGCCCAACCGGTGAGCAGGCCAGTACAGTGAGAAACTCACGGCTGACTCGTATGGTAATGATCCTGCGGACAATGGCAGGGTCTTTAACAAAGGGCCATGAAAGGGGCCGAGTCTGGGTACATTTGCATATAGTGAGGGCAGGGTACATGAGAGATGTGAGCAGACCGTGGTCCTGCTCCTGCCGCTTTAGAGTAAGGAATGGGCTCAAGTGGCACATCTCTCCCTTATCAGAATCACATCAGAACCGCAGCACTGACGATGTTAATGCCTGATTTCTGCTGGGAAAGTCACCAAAGCCCACGTACCAGGGAGAGTAAACCAGCCTGCACTGACCTGTGACTGTGAGGAAGAGTGACAGCACTGATGTCAAATCAACCGTTTGTTTTTTCACACCATAAGTGACTGCGTCATGCTTTGCCAGATTTGGGGTTACTCTGCCCTCGGAGAGAGAAAGAAGGCCAAACATCCAGATTTTGAAGAAGTCGTTTCTCAGTTTCACAACGTTGCTGTAGCTCTGTCATCCAGAGGAAAAGCGGTCTGTTTTTGGGCTGGGGTGAAAAACGAGATGAGGTCAAGGAGCGTCAGGGACGGAGGGAGAGTTTCATTCATTTCATCCACTTTCAGAATTAATGATGCAATTACCACACAATGAGCCATGACCATTAGGCTGTCAATTGCATTCTGCGGCCCAGGGAATTCAAACCGATGTGGACGTGTTTTGTAAGCGGTGTTCTACAGTTTGACCCAGTGAATAATGGGGTCAGCTGAGGCCCTGGGGAATATTTGCTCAGCGCATGACGGAAAAAGACATTTGTCAGCGCTAAGGCCTGCATGCTTTTTTTTTTTGGTGCGCGACATAAATCCACCCACAACTTATAAACGAATTAAACTGCTGAAATGAGTTTAAGGCAACAAGAATTACAATGTAATATATTTAGGAGTCAAAGGGAAAGTGTCAAACTCTAAGCAGTGAACAGAACAGACAATATGGCCAACAGACCTCCGCAACAGATCATAGCCTTCTGTCTTATTTTAACACATTACTTTCAGTGCCATCTGTCACAATCCCCCAGGGCTGTGAACGGATTTTTTTTGCGTGTACTGGAACATATATTACGCTCCTTGTCAGATCGGCTGAACTATATGTTTTGTCTGGAACAGCAAACTTGTACATGGCTGTACAGGCCGGATAAGGCTTTCTTGTAAACGGATAAAGGTTTTCTGGAAAAGGTCTAACCGCTTATAATTCATAGCCCAAACCCTTTTTCCTCGTCCGCTGTTGAATTGCTCTTCTCAACATATAGGAAACTGCCCCGGCAGCTCTGTTCCAACACACACAGCCACTCAAGTTACACCTTGTCACCTGTTGGCCCTTTAACAACGTGTGGCTTTGTTAAAAAAAAAAAAAAAAGCCAAGGCCCCTTTGAACCCAACAAGGGAAAAACGCGTCTGAAGAAGGCAATGTTACCGAGCTGGGTAAACAAATTCCTAAAGTAATGCAGCCCATATGCTTAGGAATCAGACAGAAAGCGCAGATCGCACAGGAAAGCAGTTAGCTCGTCAGAAAATAATACATATTAATAAATGTATATACATATTAATAGCCAGTCACATGAAAAGCAGCCAACACCATGTATGTTTTATAAGCCAACTGTAATGAAAATTTATATATATTAATCTATGTAAATCTTTAACTGAAAAGATTGGGTGGAATTGACCGCTATGTATGCAAAGGGCACCAGAGAAAGTATGAGCCATCAGAGTGATGGATTTTTGTGCTGTGAGTTTCTCCCCATATCAAAGAGCAGGGGGCCGCTTTTGGCAGGCTTCTGAGGTACACAAGTCGAAAAGCAGCCCCAATCCTTCACGGAAAGTATTGCTCTGAGGCTGAATGCGTGACAGGAGCATCCCTGGAGGCCAGTGCGGGTTTGAAAGAGACCGCCTGCATGCCAGCCTCACGGTGCGTGTGCCGCGGGCGGGCAGCTGACAGCACCGCTAACGCAGCTCTACCCTGCGGTCACGCTACGCATATCTCTGTCCCCACTCACCCCCGCGGCTGTCATGTACCTGGGGTCACGTTCCACACTCAAACTCTCTGCTGCGTACACTGAGGTTTTTTCTAAGCTAACAGAGTAGCATAGATAGTTTTCGAATGCTTTTCTCCCTAAGGACCGACATATCAGATACTTTGTCCTGCAGTTTACATCAAGTACAGAAAATGCCCTCCTATCCAAAATTGTTAAATGTGACTTTACTTCCCAAAGAGAAAGATGTCAGCATATATCCTCAAATAGCCTTTTCCATACTCCTTGCTTATTCAATTAGCAGATGGTCTCGTGCAAGGTAACTTATTTTAAATATTGTCCGTTTATACAGCTGTATACGTACTGAAACGATTAAGCTTTAAGTGCCTTTCTTAGAGGTATAACTGCAGTGCCCCATCAGGGATTTGACAAGTCCAACATCTTGTCCAGTATTGCTAAGCAAATCCCATGGGAGTCCATGACTGCGTAACTTTTTTCCTGAGCTGTACTGAAAGATCTTTAAAAACTGAAGGCAGAACCCGAAGTAGCCTTACCTCTGTGGGCAGTCAGATGAGTGCTGTCCACCATGCAAGCCCCAATCCAACGCTATTCTGTGCACTCTCCAGCATGCAACCCCTAATCCACTGCTAGTTTCTGGGCTGTTTGTGATGTAACCCCAAATCCACCGGTAGTCTCTGGGCTGCGAGCGCCCACAGGGAGAGGGAGAGTCAGGTCGCACAGGCCAGGCTATGTGTCCGTCTGCATGCGGGGCAGCCGTTTCCCTCCTTCATTAGACAGCCTTCCCCATGCACACTGAAGCTGTTACTGCAGCCACAGCCCATATCAAAGGGAGACTGTAAAGAGAGAGGCGTGTGGAAAAGAGAGGAGAGCTGCTCTCCCAGATGGCTCCTGCCCCCCCGTGGCTCTCAGGCCTGCCCTCTCCCCTTCGACCCTCCCACCTCACTTCAAACGCACTTCAAACACGCCCCGCTGGGGAGCGTGCTGCTGGCCGGGAATTCCTCCCGCCAGCTCCGCCGCGGATTCCGTCTGCAGCCCCGGCTCTGCCGCTCCGCTCTCCCGCTTCCTCCCGACGGCCGCGCCCACCACCACCGCCACCACCCCGCTCCCAAAAAATACGCGCTCTCACGTTCACTCGGGGCACAAGTAGTCTCCGGCGATAAAAAAAACTCCAGCAAATTCAGCAAGCCTTAGTGGCCAGATCCCCGTAGGTGTCTGAATTCCAGCTAATCATGGTTTCAATCTGCAGAAAGGGTCCTTTGGAGAAGCAGTGCAAGTTATTCACCCACATGCATATTTCCCAATAATGATAAAACCCATTCCCTTCAACCGATTCCTAACATTTAACTCTGTAACAAGTCCTAGAAAACGGTGAAAAAAAGGTTTTCTCCCATGAGTGCCTGAATGGGTGTGTGAGAGGTCCCCCATCTCTCACATCCTGACTCTACAATGATGTCAGCACCTCCACGCTGCTGTGGCAGGATAATTCAACTCTCCACGCATTCTGAGGGGACCGCATTAACATAAGAATTAAAAGGGCAAACCCCTGTCCAAATAAACTGGTTCTACCAAGGTTACACCGGTAACAGAAGGAAGGAAATGGACAAAATAGTTTTCAAAGGTATGAGCATAATAAAGGCACAAAAGCACTTCTGATTTCTATTGAAACAGACAATGCTCTTATGCGTTGCAAAGAGTTTGGAAGCCATGTTGGCATCAGCACCAAGAGACAAATGCATTTGAGTCATTGTGTCTCTGACAAAAGCGCTAGCTTAGCCTCACAAACCCAACCCCGACCAAAACTGGCTTTTGGTCACTTGCCAGATCACCAGGTTCTGAACGAGAAGCAGCAATCAAAATGAGCAAGAATAAACACTACACAGAAAAAAAATCAGCTAAACCCAGCATGACCTTCAGCAGCTGTTTCAGGTCGGGGAGTTTAACAGCAGTAAACTTTCAGGTTATGGCAAAGGTGGAATGCTACTTAAAAGAAACTTTCTCTCTGCCTTCAGAGAGAGAGAGGGAGGCATTGGGTTACCTCACAAAAATACTTACATGGACCACCTCTAAAACCGATACACTAATGTTATTTCAGTTTGGGGATACAAATACAGTTAGAGAAAAATCAGAGAGGGGCACTTAGCGGTGACACTCCTCTGAAGGGTCTGAGATATAAATGGCTGCTCCGACAGCTTGGTGACAGGTGTGGAAATGGATGAAGGATGTGGCAGAGACAATAGGCAGATATTCGTCATTCAGACCGGCCTGGCCTGTGGCCAGTCACTGCAGAGGCATTGAGAGAAGGCCCCAGTGAGCCCTGTCGCCTCGGTTATTTCCGATGGGATTTGAGAAGGTGCAGTCCTTCCGCCCACTTCGCAAAACAAGCCTTTTAGCTTCTGTTAGCATTCATAGGTCTTCAATAGACCTGGATTGCACTCTTATTTAAAAGTGTAAGTCAAAATCTTTTTTTATAAATTTCCGCATTGAATCAGCTGAAGATTAGAGAATTCTCATTAGTTTTGTTACCTTCACCAGAAATAGTGTTGATTTGATCGTGAGCCTTGTAATCTTTGGTTGGCCTGAATCAAATTCTGCCTGTAATGTATGGTATTGCCCTGCATGATATCATTTCTTAAGCATGAAATAAATGGAAATAGTTGGTCACCCATTGTAGTGTTCAGCCTTTCCCTCTCGCCCTAATTTTATTGATCGTTTTAGATTCTTGACTTTCTCTGAGGCTGTTCCATTTACATCATCTATGAGAAGTCTGCCTGTGTTCTAAGCATGCATATCATGCAAAAGTAAAATCACATCACACCTGAGTGTGAACGCACTGCAGTCAAATGTGACTTTGTACATATAATGCAGTGCATGTGAGAGCCATGGGGCAGTATAGGCAAATTATACATGTCGTGTGATGGAGAGGAACAGCCAATTAGTGCCTCTGTTCTCAGTGAAGTTACACTTCAACAAGAGCTGCATGTTTCCTTTAGAAGTAGATTGTGCTCGTACTTAAGAGTTAAAAAGGACAAAACTGCTATGAGTCAGAAGTGCATTAACAGCATAGTGCAAATGGAATGTTGGCTCTGTAGCTCAGCAGTTTCCACGATACGGTTAATGTGTTCAACATTTATAGTGTACAGAGCTTCCGATCTTCCCATTTTTAAACGGGGTATCTTTTCCCTGGGAGGCCACTCTATGCAGTAACACAAACTCAGGCATAATGCTGGGAGAAAACAGGGCGTATTGTAATGGATGTGTCTTCATCCAGTGTCTCCCGTTTCATTCTCACGTCCATGCTTTAGAGAGCACATCTGACTAATGAAGGATTAATTCTGTAACCTCTGGCACCGTCACGCCAACGTTCCCATCCCTACCCCCCAATTCTCCCCTCAGCTCCTCCATTCAGCCGCCTGTTTAAAGCTACCCTCTAAACTGCCTTTGCCGAACTGTCCCACCATGTGAAGGGAAGCCGTTTAAAGGGGCACAACTTTCCAGCCCTGTAGCAGCAGCCCCTTCAGTTTGGGTGGAGCTGGGGGATGCATTTATCTGATACGTGCGATTTGGGTCTCTGGGTTTCTGGGGACGGACACTGGTTCAGGGTTGGCCACTGAGGCAGCCTTCCTTCCCAGCAGGCTGAGGCCTTGACCAGAGTCCTCTGTGCTGGGGAGAGTTTGCACCCTCTTACCTTGGTAAACCTTGGAAAGCTCCGGTACACAGTGTCTGGACAGACTTAAACGTGTGACGAGTTTAAGTCGCTTTTGCTGTAAGGTAAATCGCATTTCGTTGGGAACATGCAGCCAAATGAATATTATTGAATATGTGGATGTAATACAATCAGCTGAATATAATTTTTGAGACTAAAATGGTCTTTGGGTGTAAATGAATGTGGTTTCAGTGAGGGGGAAGAGGCTGACTTGTTGCCATGGTGATGGTGGAAGTGTGGTCATTGTTGTCCCCCTCAGAGCGATCACCCCCAAAGTGATCATCTCGGC
The DNA here is from genome assembly GCA_019176425.1 of Megalops atlanticus. Taxonomy (NCBI): domain Eukaryota; kingdom Metazoa; phylum Chordata; class Actinopteri; order Elopiformes; family Megalopidae; genus Megalops; species Megalops atlanticus. The sequence goes on from CM032899.1 coordinate 20,481,532, forward strand.
GAAATATCGGTACAGAGTTCATTTACAGTGACGACCTTGGTTTATGCATCACAGACAATGACGACCAGAGGAGTTCCTGAATTAACAGTGAAAACTTTGATGGCGTACAGACTGCATCCTTCTACTAAAGTGATGAATATGTAGCCATGTAACACTAAAGAAAGTCATGGGTTACTTTAAAACTCAGCTGAAACTTTCAAAGTACTGTATGTTCTTAAGAAAAGACGTGGTATTCAGTTGTAAATTATTCATTGCTTCTTGGCCATCATTTGTTCAAATAAGCTTGTCAATGGTTGATTCTGCAATTTAACAGTCAAGTACACTTTGTGTAGAGAACTTTCTCTGAAATGGCTACACTTCTGAAAAACAGGACTTATAACCAACTCAGAGGATGAACATCTCTTTCATCGGTGTTAACAGCATGTTCTGTGAATCGGTTAGCTTGCCTACGCTTAAAGTCAGTGCTTTACGAAACCTACACTGTCATAACCTGAAGGGTCATTTTAATAACCACATGACATGAAAGATAATGAAGCAATGGAGTTTAATTAATATTGTCTGTCTCTAAGTCGCTGCTTACAGTAGACTGACTCACATTAGCAAATAAGTGATTGTGCACTGCTAATAGGATTCATAGTGATAACTGCCAGAGTGAGAGAGGTATCTTTAAGGTCAAGTTTCTCATCACACAAACATGTGAGATAGAAAAGAGGCAAACACACATCCCTGACCTCTGACCTCTGCTAGCTCCAGCTGACTCATAAAAGTAGAATTTACAGCCCGTTCGCCTGTCACGGTCAAAACGACCCAAACTGCACCTCACACCTGGCTCGCACGTCATAAAACCCCAGTGTCCGAAAATAACATGCCCCAACAACCATGAGTCCCCCGCACCCAGCGTGCCCTAACAACCACCGGACCAACACCCCACAGTAAACCAAATTCTTCAGGGTGCAAACCTGCCTCTGCCTTCATTTTCCCATCAGAGCTACCGCACCTCAACCCCCTTGATTCACCCTGGGCTTTAATTCACCACCTCATAAGCACAGCTCAAACACATCCACATAGACCACTGTTGTTTTATTCTGTCATTTATACATGCATATTCCTCTTATGTAATCTCAGTTAACATCCGTTAACATGAGTTACCTCCGTGCAGACGCCTGTGATCTCAGGTTACGCCCTTGAATGCAAACTCAATTTACACCAGTTCCTGAAATGGAAGTGACTGGCCGCTCTTGGAAATCACTTCTTTTCACTCTAAATTGAACCTCAGTCCGTGGCGCACAGGGGCAGTATAAACGGTGGTGAGAAGGTCAGTCTCTTCTTTGGTCTGCGGTGTCTTGGTGTTTACCACCTCTTCAGAGCTATTGTGGGGTTGAGAAACCACCAGAGTGTGAGATCTCTTATCATAAAAGCAAGGCTGTTGTGAGCCTTAAACTGCTTTCCAGTGGGTAATATCAGCACAAGAACAACAAAAGAGTTAGCCGTAAAACTCTGTAAAAGCCAACATTCTACTGTAATCACCATCGTTTATGCCCTGAAAGAGAAGAAAAGGTTTGCTGATCTTGAGGGCTCAACAGTTAACTGATATTGACTTGTATTTGTACTGGTAAACTAGCCCTTTAACCCACAGATGACCCATAAATTCCCACCTGAAAATCTGAAACAGAGACTACACTTGTTAATCTTCTTACAGGCTCTGTATTTTAATAACTATTAAATTGCCTGAGTTTTTTTTTCTTAGGTTAAAGTCAAAAATTAAGATTAAAACATGGTTAAAAAATATCATACCTGACCTGCTTTTTGTTCAGACATTGTACTCTCTGTGGATAAGGTTAGTGGAAACCATGAAGACATTTTTAATGTTGCACAAAATCCCAGCTTTTCTGACCTTTAGAACTCTCTTCAGAAATGCAAATCTCTTCACCTGAAGGGCAGTACAATCCCAGCCTCCGTATACATGAGCATCCACTGCTTATCTAGAGGAATCAAGGATAGGTAACAGCATTACAAATGCCCAGCAGACAGGATTATGTTATGAACATGATATTAAACCACCTCGGAATTATTGCTTCTTCAGTAACATTGCTAGGATTTGGAAAAGCCCTCTCGCAGTGTAATGTAAAAGCATGCTGGTGTGTTTTTGAATTATACTGGCTCAGATATGAGGGCTGAATGAGTCCGAAAAGGTCACACAACAGGAAGTTGCCATGCTGAGAGATGGAAATGACACAGGGCAGGATTCAAGTCTATGTGCACGGTATAACAATGTCGGAGGTTTAAAGCCAATGTGCGATGAAAGCGCCCAGCAATTTGTTTGGAACCTGTGGAATTCGACCGCAGCGAGGATTCCTAGCGCTCACAAAGACCAGTTTAACAGTAAACAACTACATGGCCTCTCCCGGCTGTGGCTTCTCAGAGTAAACTTCAGAGGGTGATTCTAGGACAGGATGGCAGGACACAGGGGTGACTGAGCAGTATTGAATTAGATTACCCTTTGGGACAGGCTTGGAAAGGAAGGCCAATGTCAAAACATTATACGTACCAGAAAAATCAATCAAGAACAACTACTTACAGCAGGCAAGTCAAAACTAAACAGGAACTTAACTGCATCCCTCTGCAAACCGCTGCATTGGAATTTAGGATAGGGCTTTGTTTTTCTGTCTATTTAACACTATCTTATTCAGTTGTAAAATCAGGACTTCATTGGCAATAATGGTAAGTAGAATGACCCTGCTCCCTAGGTAGTTAGAGGAGGAAGTGCTTTAATTTAAGGACACTATAAGCTAACAAAGAACCAGTGTGGTAGTCTATAGATTATGCTTGGAGTGAATGAGTACTTAGACTTAGGGGACTGTATTTGCCTTCTGTGAAACTCAGTACCTAGAACCACCATGTCATTGTAATGTCTTCACCCCCGCTGTATCTCATAGTCAGTATAAATTCTTTGGAAATGCATGGAATAACAAAAAAGGCCTATGAAATAGAATCTAATCGATTCTCAAAATCCACACTTCTAAATTGCTAAAAAGTCAATTTTATCTTTTATTTGTTTGTTATATCCCCTTTAGAGTGTCCTCCGTTGATGACCAGCATTTGAACGTAACCGTTTCCTTCTTTCTCAGAAGGACTTGGCAGACGAGCCGATGTGGTGGTTTCATTTAGTTTCACCATGGCTGTCATAACAGCGTCTGGTCTGGACATGTAATGGCAGCGATATACTCACTGGTTCTGCTCACAGCTGGAGTGGTTCAATATCACGTTCCCCAGCGGTAGAACGTCATAACCAACCTGACCGCAACTTCATAAATGTAAACCTTGATCCTGTAACCTGCCAACATCGCTGCCTGAAGCTGCATGGCCTGTTCCGCAATGAAAAGCTCTAAATGAGACGTTTATTCCTCTTGTGTCCTGTTGTATTTGTACTCGTATTCAAACGCTGGTGATGGTGCATTCGGACTCCCAGCACTTCAAGACAAGACACCCTACTGGAAGTGTGGCACAGTGGTAAGGCACAGGGCTTGTAACTAAAAGGTTGCTGGTTTGATTCCCCGCAGGGGCACTGCTGCTGTACCCTTGTGCAAGGTACTTAACCCAGAATTCCCTCAGTAAATATCCAGCTGTATGAACGGATAGCATGTAAAAAAAAAAAAAAAAAAAAAAAAAAAAAAAAAACTAGCTAATGTAAGCCGCTTTGGATAAGAGCATCTGCTACAAGACCATAATGTAATGTAAGCACACTTCAGGTGAACATGTACATGTTGGCAAGCTGCAGAAAAACACCCTGTTTCAGCCCAGTGTGAGCCGGGCACTTGCCAGCCCAGTCTGGTGTGGGTGAGAGAGTCTGAAGCTGAACAGAGGCAGCCGAATGGCAGCTCCCACACATGCAAGCGTTTTCCAGCCCACGGAGCTTCCAAAGGGCTCGCGCGTTCAACCATCCTTTCGAACCCGTTACCCGTCCCTCAGGCAGGACCCCGTGAATCATTAACATTCCTGCAGGAGCGCTCTGTGTTACAGAGCTGGCTAATGAAACGCATGCTCCGGTGCTGCTGTCTCTCAGGCAACACGCTCCCTGCTCCCTGTTGCACGGGGCCACTGCACTCGCTTCCCTCATAATTGGATGCAGTTTAAGTCATTAGGGAGGTAGCTAAAATGAAAGGCTGTGTGGTCCCCTTTCTGGCTCTGATGTTGACCTGATGCCCTCATCCCTGCTCTGATTCAGACCACAGGTATGAGAGACTCATCTTCGGGACCAGACCTCCTCGATGCTTACAGCCTGCTCTGGTCCTAATGGCTCTGATCTAAAAGGTTGTTGCCAGTTGAGTCACCCCGTCTGTCAATCATGGCGGTAGCCCTGGTGAACCTCACCTTTCATCCAGCAGGCTCATTAGCCATAGCCTTAGCTTTCCCACGGCAGGCCTTTGTGGCCATCAGCTAACCTTGAACCGTTGGATCTGCACCCTATCAGACATCACAGCCCAGCCCTGAACCCCAAAAACGAAGGATGCGGTTTGTTAGTTGAGAGAGAAGGGTATGACCAGCGTCCAGGTGCGAGGGCAGCCCTAAACCCACGCGTGGAGCCACGCCCTCATTCAAAGGGTCAAATGTGGCCCAGGTGCCCCCTACTGAAAGGACACTGGCATTGCAGTGGAGACAGACCCCTGGCCATAGCTAAGAATGCTCAGAGCAGATGCATGGCAGCAGCATTGGTCTGCATGTGAGGCATGGAAAACAGCACACAGCTTCGCTTATCAAAGTGCAGATTACACACGGCAGTCTCCCCAAACCAGTCTGTTCTCACACACTGGGAGTTATACTGTCTTTGTAGGCTGTTGGGTGGAACAAGGCTGACTGTGAGAAAACAATATTCTACATGAATACAGTCACTGCAGTTTGTTATATGTTTAGTGGTGATGTCATCAGTTAACAGATGTACCTTGATCGTTTAACAAATTAACTGTGCCATTTCAGAAGCCACTGACTTCGCAAAGAGACTCCTGGCTCACAGTCTTTTGCAGGAGAAAAAAATTGTCTGCGAGATACTTAACAGCACCAAGATTCCAGAATCTTACAGCATAAGGTTCACACTAAGTTGCATTTAATTTTGGATTAAAAATGCCTAGAACATCCAATCCAGCTCTTCTGTGGAGTTTATTATTTAGTTTAGACCCACACAAAGGCTATTCTAGCTCAGAAACTGTAGGTGAGCACAGCACTGGGTTTATTCATTATTACAGAACCACACAAAGCCTAGTCTAAATCAGACACTTTCGGTGAAAACAGCACTGGGCTCAGTTGAAACAGGAAGTCCTGGCTGTGTCCGCCCGCTTGGTGCTGTTCCAAACTGTGGGTGAGATGGGTAATGACTCCTGGGAGGCTTGTTCACACACGGGCTGCAGACCACCCGTCCGAACATCCCAGAGTTCACCACTCAGACACCCCGCCGGAAAAAAGCCCCTCTCTCCAACATCTGCTCAATTACTGCCATTTACCCCCCGTTCCAAATGAATGGAAAACATCTGCCCCACGAGGAGGCTGATGCTCGTCATTACTTAGCTAAATGCCACGCTGTCAGCACCGAAAGGAAACGATTCAGACAAAAATAATAACAAGGACAAAAATGACTAAACGCGCTCGTATTCATTAATCTGGAAATATCGCTTTGATCCTCTGGATGTTTAGAATTCTAGCACTGGCACAGAGTTGCTCTCTCTGGTTTATTAGCCTTTTTCTGCTCGAGTATTTAGACTTGTCCTGTTGAGCTTGTAGGTATTTTTATTGCAGCGGTACAGTTCCATTATCTCACTTTGAATGAGGCTGCCATGCTTTCACGGGTTCTTATAAAAACGATCTGGCAGGGCTGAGGGCACAATGTGCCAGCTTATCAAAGGTTCAGGATTGGCTGCACTGAGAACAGAGGAGAAACAATGCACAGGCAATTCTGCCTGTTCTTTCCCCGAGAGAACTTGCAGACAAACACGCTGTTGCAGGCAATACGGCACGGCCTGTTGCATCACCCTGGTGTATAACAGTTACAGTGTCATTACTGTCTTCTGTCGGGCGCAGATGATGTAGACCAGGGAAAGAGGTTGCGTTATATAGAGGCAGGGCTGACATGCCCCCAGGGCCTGTGGGCCTTCCAGTGGAGCAAACAGCCCGGTTTACTCCACGCTGCGTTCAGCTCCACGCCGCGCTGCTCCGCATGGCGAGAGGGTGGAGCCAGTGATCCGTCCGCACGCATGGCTTTCCGAAATGGACTGCGCAGGACACTGGACGTCTTAATGGGGCAACGCGAAATGTGATTCTGACAGTGCGCGAGTGCACGCAGTAACCTCCGAACGGCCCCGGGCTTTGCGTTATTTAATCCGAACGGCGCAGGGCTTTGCGTTATTTAATCCGAACGGCGCAGGGCTTAGCGTTATTTAATCTGAACGGCGCAGGGCTTAGCGTTATTTAATCTGAATGGCGCAGGGCTTTGCGTTATTTAATCGGAATGGCGCAGGGCTTTGCGTTATTTAATCCGAACGGCGCAGGGCTTTGCGTTATTTAATCCGAACGGCGCAGGGCTTTGCGTTGTTAAACGCGGGGCCTTGAAAGCAGCCTCACAACGTGTGCATCCCTTCCGCTTGTTTGCCGTGTCGCTAACAGGAAGACGGCGCGAGCATTCCAAACAGACGCCTCTCTTTGAACTCCCGGCTCCGAGGGCCGGCGTGTGGACCGGGGGCAAACACACCGTCTTTGTCAGGCTCTGACAGAGCCGGTCGTAAGCCAGGGGCCACATAATGGGAAGCCTGTCCTCCGAAGGCCTCAGTCAATATTGACCCACCTGTACGCTGCTCTGCGGCCAGCCTTCACATTGGGACTCCCGTTTCCACGGCACAATGGCAGAACTCTCAGCCCCGCACATGGCGAAAGATTAACCCAGACTGAGAGGAGAACGCTAAGGGAGGTATTTAATCTAACTGCTAAGGGGCTTTGTCCATAGAGCTACGGAATAATCTGAAGCAGGCGTATACCTGCACCTTCAAAAGATGGCATAACGCTGAAATTAAATTTTTACAAGCCCCGCTCAACCGTTTTAAGGTAATTCTTGAACTGGTCGCTCGGGGTTAAGGCCAAACCGGCACAGCAGTTACAGTGAATTCCTCCATAACATAGTATCTATTAAATTATTTCACAAAGAGGACAAAAACTTTCCGTTTAACGGCCCAAATCGCATGCTTTCCAAAGAGTAACTGCTGTACTATTGAGAGGTAAGCTTTCCGTCCACATCCAGATGTTAACGACCCTGGGGGGAATTCCAGGAAGATTTTCTCTGGTGAAAAACACACGGAGAACTCCCCAACAGGCCCTCGCTTGTTTGATTTTACAGTTGACTTGCTTGAGATAATGATGCCTGCACGGAGCAGTCAGTAGCGTTTAACTTTAAAAAAAAAAAAAAAAAGCAGCTTAAATATTGTCTAGCCATTGGGGCCGTTAAATCACACACATGATCTGTTTGAGTTCATTAGCACCATCAGTGATCATTAAGGCTTAAATTAGTAAAAACAAATGTTTTGGTGTGAAATTACCTCTCATTTATGTGATATAATGAGGTTTATATTTAAATATAAGGGCAGTTCATGGAAGGTGGTGAATACAGGTTACATTTAGAAGCTTTTAAGATCTAATCAGTCATGAGTCCTGGTATAATAGCGGGAGATAATCCCTTTTAGACACTAACAAAACCCTGCTACACCTTCTCAGCCTTGTTAAGCCCTTAAGGTGACAGCATTTGAGGTAGTATTTAATGCTGCATATGAGCAATTCTCTAATTGACTTGTCAAGTTTTTCTTGACAGAAGCGGCCTTGTTTCCAGGTGAAGACTTCTGTGTTAAGAGTCTTATGTCATAAAGAGTCACTCCATAGTCTTAGTAAAACGAGCTGTTCGCTTATGGTTAAAATCCAGGTGTGTACAACTGCCTTTGAGCCCATCCCAAGAAACTCCCAAAATCTGTCTTAGTTTCACACCATCCCCATCGGTTCCAGATCTCTTGGTTCCAGACGCCAGTGAAATGCCACATTGAATAGGATCTTACCCAAAGCCTCTCTGTAAACAGAACTGTGTGTAAGTGGATTACAGCTAGAGCCACATGGGCAACTTTTTTTTTCTCTTAAATGAACTGACATGAACCAAATCAGTAAGCATTTCAACCCACAACATGTGCAGTCATATTTCACCCCAGCTGTAAATATCTGCAGTATCAGAGGTTTTATAAGGAGTGGGTGATTGGAATACGAGTCCTTCTGCATAGATATGGATTCCATTTCTGAGAAAATATGTAGCATTTGTCTTCTAAAGGTCTCTTGAGTAACAGTCAAAAGTAAGTTGGCTCTGTACTAACATGCCAGCTTGGACCCAAACCGTGACAAATGTATTCAAGCAACTTGTAGCAGTGCAAGTAATTAATACCCACCCAGCTAAATCAGAGCCAGTAAAATGACTACTTGTTGTAACAGAGTGGTTCTCGGAGCATTCTGGAAAATCCCGAGTGCACCAGCACTCACTGCAGCCTGCAGACTGTGCTTCCCATCTCGTGTCATTTCTGTGCACAGTAATGACATAACTGTCATCATTGCGGTGATGACACATAACTGCAGCTGTAACTATAGCGATGGACAGATAGAAGGCTCTGGATGAATGGAGTGGGACTCTGGGTTTCAGCTCCTCTCAGATCGTTAGGGGCCTCTCCGCGCTGGCAGCTCTCAGCGTAATCTTGTTTAGAGGTCTGAAGAGCGAGCGGGCGAGCACACAGGATCTTTCATGCCGCGGGCGGCTAACGGCTGTTGATGGAGGTGCTTTGCCGCAGCCTGTGGTGGGGGGGGTCTCATAATTAGATCCGCGGAGAAAAAGCGACGCCTCAGATTAGCGCCGGACTCGCGGGTAATGGCGTCCACATGTGAGTCATTAGCGGAGGGGGACAGTTTCCTCCTTCATGGGTGCACACTGGCCCCTCTCATCCTTGCCCCCGACAGCGGCTGCTGCTACACCATGCTCACAGGCAGACACCTCTGAAACGCCAGTCGGTTTTGACGACCTGGCACATTCCTGTGACGCGTGAACGGCAGCACCAGACACAAACAGGGTCAGCGCTGGATTACAGACGCACGCATCCCCCCCCCCAACCCCCACTCCTGTCGAGCATGCGGAAATGCTCAGTGGCCGGATGATTGGAGTAAAGACTTCATCAGGCCAGGAGATGATCTGTGTCAATGTTGTGCCAAAGGAGCATCAGTAACTAGGGTAATGCAGGCAGGATTGAATTGAACAGGGGCAAAGGTCTCAGTGGTTTAAAATAACACCTGATCCGCCCGACAATGAGTAAATGCTAACAAAACTGATGTCTGGTCTTTCCTTTCTGTGCACTAGATATGTTAAACAGATAACGTCAAGTTTGAGTCTACAAATACCGTGAATTTAACAGCAAATGTTGCCTGAAGTGCCAGCGGAGGAGTTCTTTGTGTTTCTGGTCTCTCAGCTGAAGGAGGAAACTTATTCGTGCTACTCAGATAAGACAAATGTAAGGAATTAAGCAACACACATTTGGAGCTCTGACATAGTCATATATCTTCACAGATTCTTGAAATAGAGATATTCAGTTATTAAACATTATTACTGTTTACACTTTTAAATACTTAACATATACATAAATTTCTAATGGAGTAATGACTCGTGGCCTTTGGACCTTAAGTCCTTTTTCAGCAGAATTACAGTTCTCTGGCTGCTGTCAAGTGACAGATGACGCTGTGATTGTCTTTGTGAACTGAATATCTGCATATAATCCTTAAGTTTGGAGCCATCATAGACCCCCACAGACAAAAGCATAAATGTCTCAAATACAGAGCCTCCGTATGTGGATGTGGGATGAGTTAGTCTGTTCAGAAACGGGACTGAACACATCTAAATTCTGACAAACTCTCCTTCGTATTTTTACATCAGGGCCCACGGGTAGGAAAGGCCAGGAAATCGGTTGACCGTGGAGAACCCTGTTCACTCGGGGGGGTTTGTTATGAAGCTACGTTCTGAAACACAGCTGACCTTTTCTTCTTCATCAATTATACTTGACTCACCCCCCCCGGACAATGAGGACAGGACCGCTGGAGCTGCTGCCTGGGAGACTGGGAGGTGGGGGGTTTGCATACTCAAAGCCAGGGGTCCGGAAAGCTATAAATGATTACCCTGCTCTGGGCCAGAGCAATTAACTCAGCCCTCCACTAGCAACCTCGATGTAATGATTTCTGTTTTTCCTGTTGCTGTAATAATACCGTGATCTCACAGAATGAGAGAACAGAACAGCCACAAGTTCTCTGTGTCCGTCTGCCTGATATGGCCTGTTATCAGTGCATCCGAGGACCTGCGTGCCCTCCTCAAACAAGCTTGAAATAGACAAACATCCAAACTGCGGCCTCTTGGAGATCATTGCCATGGCAATGCTGTTTAGCTGGAGGCGGTGCCAGCGATTGAGAGGGAGGATGTAGTCAAGCAAACCAAAGACTGGCACCTAAAACAGCACTAATGTGCACAGCTTCCGTTGTCAGGGTGGTCTGAATGTTTCACCACCATTATGCTGTGTGGTTAGCACAGACCTGGTACTGCATTAAACTGCAGCATGTTTGCCAAGACTGCCCCCCCCAACCATTTTATCTTTTTGAGGCCTAACAAGCAGAGTGCTCAAAATTAACACCAGTGCCTGGCGGTGATAAAGCATGGACTACCTTTAATCAGCATCAGTAATGCTTACCATGTGCACTTAGCATACAGCCAGATTGACCTGCACTTGAGGCGTCAGACAAAATGCAATATATTACATTAACATTACATTATCTTACATTACATTACATATCTGAGTCAGTGTGCAACATATCTATGTCAGTAGTGCATTGATGTCCTATTGAAGCTGTCTGAGTTAAGCTGCAGGTTTATACTCAAAACAATGACTTTTCAAACAGTCTTTCTTTCTTTCTTTCATTTTTCAACAACCTCACCACAATCAGCACCTCTGAGCAGAGCCATCCCAGAAGGTGGAGGTTTTGGGACCGGGTACAGGCAGGCGGGCCCTCTGTAAACAGCTCACGTTTCAGGGCTCCCCTCTGTCCTGCGGCGGCCCGGTTGTAGGCAGTGAACCCCGCTCTCCCCAGCCCTCACCCTGCTGCTTCTTGTCTTGGTTATAAATGACGGTGTTATTCCAGCAGCCCCCATAACGAGGGGGGTGGGGGAGCGGGGGGGCATGTCTGCTTCTCCTTCTCCGCTTGGCACAGCCCGCAACTTCAGGGGGATAAAAGGCTGCCAAAATGTTTAGGTTTAGCATGATTTACCCAGACTTTTATATGATTAATTCCGTCGAGCACACACACCCCGCTTTGTGCGTGTTCACCAGGCCGAGGCACTAAATCAACAGAGCTACATATACACACTGGCACACGGCCTCTGGCCTGCTGACTGGCCCCTTATAGGACCGGCCTGCGCACGCACACACACACACGGCCGGTCTATGCCTCTGTTTGGCTTTCATATTGGATTAATTTATTCCACCGAATGCCTCACTTCAGCACTCCAACCCAAACACTAACACCTGAGAGTGCTGATCTCATATAACCAAGCACCTTCCCCACAGGGCAGGCTAAGCCGTCAGCCATCGAGCTTCCAGTAAATTACTAAAACATGAAAAAGAGCTGGTACATTTACACACACAGAGACAACAGCCATCTGCAGACAGTTTAAAAAGGAAGGACTCTGCAGACGTGCAAAGTCCTTTCTTTTTAAACAAGCTGCAGATGTCAGAGGATGACTAACTTTTCGAGGAGTATGCAAAAAATTAACGAGGTGATTTTCATCCTGATGAAATATGTTTACTCTCAAGTAGTCCAGTCTGAATAGTTCATTTTTTTCTTTAAATAATCCTGTGTTCTCTATAGGTTGAAATGAGAACAAGGCTATATGGCATAATAAGATGTTTTAACCTGGAAACCTAGTGACCAATCACCATTCGAAGTAAAGCTAACTAAAGACTTTCTCAAATGTTTCCAGGAGGCCATCCAAGACTCTGTGTATATGTCCTCTCTGGAGCAATCAAGCATTAAATAACGAAGAAAACTGAACTGGACACACACAGCTCTGTAGCTGTGACCGCTTTGTTGGCCTTTTTGATGCCTAGCCCTCTCTAGTAAGCAACTCTGTCAGGGATGGGGGGAGGGAGGGGCTGTGTGCAACTGTTTGAGGCTGCATCATACAGGCACAGCAACAGGGGACATCACCTTTAAAATCGCTAAGCAACCAGTGAAACACTGACATATATGGTTGAGGACAAATATCTGCTCCAGGTACTTCACTGAAAGTGCTTTGAATCTGTGCCATTCTTTCCTGTACCTTTTCTCCCTTTCTCTAGAAAAAATTCCCAGAATACCTAACGTAAAACAGCTGATGTGTATCTTTGTGGGATACGTTGCAGGGAAAGCATTTCCTTCCAAGGGTCATTCTGCTGTAAAAACACCTTAAAAAGCATACCGTGCCTGTTAGGTCATCAGCTGAAACAGAGAGAGAAAGCTGAGCCAAGGAAATCTGAGAAAATGGCAATGTATAAAGATATACTCACTTCCTCATCTTAACCTAAATAGCACAACAATCAAGAGTTCTCAATATATAGTTATCATATTTATAATACTTAGCTTACTATACGTTCATCAGTGTATATCAGTAAAAATGATGGTACTTGTATCCGTGTTAAAGTTTTTGGAATAAAATCACTGTCATGTCAGACACAGCTAAATAAAGCCTTTATGGATAATGTATTAACCCTGCAGACAGCTTTTACCTCACATTATAATTTATATGTTAAGACAGGCAATTTGGATACCTGCCATTTGCTGTTTAATGTAGGCTATCAGGGCACCTTACACCCAGTAGGGTTGTTTTTAGAGGTTTACGATTGACTTACACTAGAAATAAAGCTAAGTGGAACACATGAACTTTGAGTTTAAGTCATTGGTGGAAAAAATACAGCCTTAACTTAATGAATGGAACACGACCCTGCACTGAATAATTTACTGAGCAATCAAGTGAAAAGTGCCAGCTCTATTCGACGCCTACTATATCGTCATAAATGGGTATCTGGACCGAATTGATTAGTCTTAAAATATACGAAGTAAGATGTATGCAGAAAATATACTTTTTATTAACTGAAGAGGTAGCTTGAGCCAAGCGACTGTTTTTGTAGGGAACGCTCCACAAATCTAGCCACTAGGTGACACCAGCGCCTCGTTAACTGCAATAAATGTTCTCCGTCCTACTTTCCTTTGCAAATGGGAAATCCATATTTACCCCACCACTGCTCTCACAAGTACACTTTTAATCCGTTGCGGGTGTGTATCAAATATTGGCTAGTTTATATAGTGGTGATGAGATGAGTAAAGCACATAAATTGTGTTAGTGTTCAGTTTCTCTGGTTCTGTTACCAAGCGAATGAAGAAAGTCCCTTTTGACAAAGTAGTAGTGCCTGCGAAAACATTGTAAAGTAGGATTTACAAAAAAAATCGTAACGTAATCGGTCTTCCCTTGGCTACTCGGGTAAATTGACGGTGACCCCGAGTTTGTCACCTCCCCGGCCGGTGGGCTTTGAGTGCAGATGCGGGGATCAGCGGAGCGCGCTGTTTTTATTCCCCCCCAACCCCCAGCTGTGGCCGCAGTGACAGATCCGAGGCCAGCCTCAGTCCACCCTACCCTCTGACCAGACCGCAGGCATGTCGACCCCCGTGAGAACACAGGAGCTACGTGCCTCACGGTTAAGTTTACAGTCCTTTGTTGGACTGTAAACCAGTACTGTTGAGAGGGGCAGATTGCTCAACATTGTCGGCATAAGCGTTCCGACGCAGTCCCTATGTCCGTCCCATTATGGTCATTGTGTGGAGCAGGGATCAGAGCGTTGGACTCAATTTGAAGGTTGTGGGTCTGATTCCGACCACTTCTTGAAATCCTAGTCAAACGTCTACCAGCTCGAGCCAAAACAACCTCTCCAACGTTTTGAGAAACTAATGAGAAACGAGGGGAAAAGAAATCATTAAAATAAGTTTACATTTACAACCCCTCTCTCGTGGGAGCAGCAACAGACGCTCGGTAAAATGCGAGTTTGGGATAACGGATGGTCAACATCTTAACCGCCTGCGACCAGTTGTCACCTAGAAGTGACGGGCAACAGCTGAGGCTATACATCTGGATCCCCGGGGCGCTCTGCACCACACACCCGAAATCTTACACCCCTCCGCCTCCTCCCGAACACTACTGTGTAACTAATTAACAGTGGTTTATTTTTTGTCCTCGATTCTATTGTTAGAGATTAAAGTGTTTACGTTATAACGTCACCCCAAAACAAGAGCTGTATACTTTTAAGTGCGCTGCTGAAGAAGAATAATATTTGCTCTCGCCATTTTAAGCAAGCCAGGGGTTTAACTGGCCGTTTTAAAGGTGGAAGAGTCAGATACGTTTCTACAAAAACATTTAAACTATGGGACAACTGCAGATAAACACTGTACTCCGTTCAAACAACTATGCTGCTGTCGCGAAGGCTCGAATCCAGTTTATTTAACAAGAGCAGGAAACAATAATTCGAATTGTATAAGAGTGTATCTTTTCAAGAGCATCGGCTACTCATGTTTTAACCCTAGTTCATTAAAGAGCAAAACTGCACACTTTTTAAAACAACTGTATAGCGTACAAACCCAACTGTTTCACCAGACAAAATTGCTGCGGAGCGCTTTAATAGCTCGCTTGGGGTCAAATGGCTACTCAGATTGTACCCCCTTGAGCCGACCAAATCATTCATGACTGTCAATACATTTAAATAACAAAACAACGGAGCGACTCTCTGAAATGCAAACGCGCAACATACGTCGTGCTCCAGTGGGAAGCTGTTTAACTCAACGACAGCGAAGTAAATGCATCTAATACACGGGGTAATGATACTCACCTAAAAGTGATCAACTAGGTGATACAGTGGCCGGGTTCAGATATTCCTTTATTTGTGAGATAGAATCACATTTGGTAGGATTGGTGTCCGCTCAGATGTCCAGAGAGTAATCAACGCGCCGCTGTGTTCCACGCGAGCTGCCCCGTCAGAATCAGCAAAACGAAAGTCACTGCATTTTTTGAGCAAAATATCAACGGCAGAAGCCCAGCATTTAGCTGATCAGACTTCGGTAATACCTCGCTTGTTAGTGCGCTCAGGCTCCATACACACTGAAATTACATTAACATTACTCTCTGCCTATTGGTTTAAACCAGCAACCCCCTCCCAATCCCCTTCAGACTGACTTTCCTGGTAGCCTGGAAAACATGGAAGTCTGCCGTTGCTTGCTGATTTTTTTTCACCCACAACTTGAGTAGGCTATGAGAAAACGTAGCCTTGACATTCTGGTTGATCAAGTGGAAAGGTTTGGACTTGTTTTCCTTACCACATCCAGTAATAGCGTTTGTTTCACATAATCAGATCACGTATTTTAAGGTTAAGGATGCAGCGACTCAGAGCGATGGTTTAAAACGCTTCTCACGTTTCTCCAGGTGGTGAAGGGGGTTTAACAGTCGAAATAAGGAAAACGTTTAGAGTTTTTGTTTGTTTCGGGGGCACATCTAATTTTAGACACACTTACCGTTAGTTTTTGTCATGTTTGGCAGATTTTGGAGCACTTGCGCTTTGAGATAAAAATCGACACAAAGAAATTATTGCTTTTATAGAAATTGATTTAATGGTATGTTTTCTATTTATTTGCATCGAAACAAACATTTTCCATGTGTCAGAGCTGAAAAATAAAACTGAGGAGAGGACCAGGCAAGGCTTGGACTCCGTTCTGACAGGGACAAAGTAAGCAGATAGTCACAGAGACTACTGAAACACTCGAAACTCGAGAAATATATTTGTTTCCGCGTGTTTTTCTTCTGCCCAGTCTCATCCCATTAGCCCATATTACGTAAAACCAAGAAATATCAAATACCAAATATCAGAAGTATCTACCACCATCAGTGCAAGGACAATTAACGCATTTTCCTAGCAGTTAGCGTCCATTTCTGATTATCGCCTCAATTTCCCATGCTCGCCCTGAGAACGGGCAATCAGATAACTATTACGCTAACATTGTATCTCGCATGATGCTCCGTCCATGGGGACACGAAATAAAAGCATAATATCTGTCCGCTGCACCTTCCTCTTCCTTCCAGCTGCCCCTGACCCCATTCGCCGGGTGTCTGTGTGGCACAGCCCTCGCGTTCATAAGTTTCCCCATACGAATCCTTTTAAGGAAATCTACCCCGTTTCCCCTCGGCCGCCTCTAATCGCCGGGCTAATCTCCCCCATTCGGCCAGCCCGCTGCGCCTCCACACAATCGCGTCGTTCTCTTTCGGAAACGCGGTGTCGCAGGTGGAAACCCGATCGGCTTTACCACCGCGTTCGCTTTTTTCACCTTTTTTCACTACGGCTTCAGAGAATGGTCTTTTCAAAATTGCTTTGCCGAGATGTACTTTATCCCTTTGTACCTAAACAGACCTGGTAACATTAATCCTATTTACAATGTAACATGAAAGGTAAGCTTATATGTATACCTTAGAAAGAGCAGCACTGAGCAGCATTTGCTTTTAATCAAACAATGACCAGTAAGTCTGCCCTGTTGGTTTAAAGTGCAAGAAAATCATTGTTTATGAAAATGTGAATACCAACAATATGAAGAACGAACACTGAGCCTCAAGCCCGTATTAGTTTCTTTTTAGAGGTTATGATGGATGTGCTGGGAATGATTTTAAAACCCTTTTCTGCGAGCCTGATGTAGTTTTATGTTAATTACAGCCTGTAGCCTCAGATCACCCGTTTTGAATCAAGACCTGTGCAGGATTCTCCATAACATGGTGAAACTGGAGAGGCTTATAAACCTCCGTGGTGAAGCTCACGCTTAATTTGTCTTGTAACCTTTATAGCAAAATAGTTAATTTTGTATTTTATAATCCTTTTGTGTCTGTTGTAAATGATGTTTTCATTAAAAAAATCATAAATGTCATAAATGATGAATGAACAATTTAATTTGCGTGAGACTAGACCCAGAGAGCCCCCGTCTGTTGCTGGTAAGATGGTCTTTGACCCTGTTTGTCCA
The DNA here is from genome assembly GCA_019176425.1 of Megalops atlanticus. NCBI lineage: Eukaryota > Metazoa > Chordata > Actinopteri > Elopiformes > Megalopidae > Megalops > Megalops atlanticus. The sequence continues at coordinate 20,498,701 of CM032899.1, forward strand.
TCACTTATTTGACCCAGTGGGACCAGGTTTAGTAACCCAAAGCCTGCCAATCAGCACCCAAGCCTGTACCTGCAGGGTTCAGTAGGAGAGTCTGAGAAACACGCAGACACTCTCACGATGCCTCTTCAAGGCTGTGATTGAAATGTCTTACATTTTCAATTTCCCATCAGACAGAGTCTGTTTCTCGTCACCCTCACTCTGCCACAACATCATAAATTGCATCCACTTGCAACACATTTTAGTCCCTAAAGTTTACTACCGTCTCCAGTAGTCAGTGGCATCTGATGTCTCCAGTCAGTGCGCAGTAAACCGGGCCAGGGAGAACTTCTTGTTCAGATCAGGGCAGCCATTCTTGCTGAAACTATATGTGTTCATATATCATGTGTCAGGCAGTCGGTTTACTCCCTACCAAACTGCCCAAAGACAGGTAATACTGGGGTATGTCTGTCTCTTATCTATCTCTTATCTTTCATAATATTTATGGCTGTCTGAAGGAAAAATGTTCTCAGCAAATTTAAGGAATTGCTAAATGGTGAGAAAATCATGTCGGCTCTGATTTTTGCGTCGCACATTGCTGTCCGGCTGTATTTACAGCCAGCTCCAGTTTAAATCTATTAAACAAATTGTAAGAATTACAAATTATGTTACTCATTTCCTTTTTGGGAATAAATACAGCGCAGGCCTATCATTGCTTTACGAGGGACATCAACTTTTATTTGCTTTAATCTTATTATCCACTTTAAGCAAATAATGACTTAATCATAGATAAACACAATTCACATAGTTGTCTGTCTTAAGTTGACTTAAGCTCCCCACTTTCACATGAAGACTGGCTTGATTAGCAGTGTTTCAGAACAATAAGTCCAATTCAGAAGTTATAATCATGGATAATTAGACAGTTAATGAATTCAAATGCTGCATTATATTTATAAGCATTTCCTCCTCAGTGCACCCGTGTCACCACTGAGTGTTATATAGTGAACACACTGAGCTAACAGAATCCATAAGAGACATCCCTGAGAAAAGCTTTGCGTGTTTCCCCCTGCAAAAAGTGAGTTGGCCTCGTGCAGCGCTGGTCAGGTTTGCGATAAAGCCAATGTGCCGGTTAAATCTTTAATCCCTTTAACGAGATTCGTCACTTACGGCAGCCCCCGTGGCGACAGCCCTCAAACAAACCTTCCCTAATTAGCCCATGGCCGCCGCACTCTGGAAGGCTTCCCCACTTCCTGTTCGACCCCATACATGCCCACTGAAGCACTCTGCTGCGTGCTCCACCCCTGCGCCCCGAGTCTCACTCAGCCTCTGCCCCTCAAGGTGAACTCTCCAGCTTTTTTCCTCCCTCTTATTAATTGAGGGCAAATTTCCTGTGTGAACCTGGCTGGTCCTAAAAAGACAATAGCTAAGCATGCCCCAAAGCCAGGCCTGGAACAATGACACTCAGCTCCAGTTATTTAAAGGAGCAGCTCTTCAAAAGCCCACGGGGGGTAACCAGCCACACAGGAAGCTTCCGGATGTACGTACCGACTTTAAAAGCCGCTGTTAACAAGAATTTGGCAAGTGTACAAGCAATGAAGTGAAAAACCGTGCTACTGTTTCAAAGACTAGGAAAGCAAATATGCCACACTGGGAAGTTGTTCCTTAAACTCATGCAGTGCTACATTACATTATTTTCATTTAGTATCTTTTCATTTAGTATCACTTATCCAGAGCAGCTGACATGCGTTACAACTTTACATGTTACCCAATATACAGCTAGTTATTTACTGAGGCAATTCTGGATAAAGTACCTTGCCCAAGGGTACAGCAGCCGTGGCTGAGCAGGGAATCAAACCAGCAACCTTTCAGTCACAAATGTTGCTCTTTACCATGCTACACTGCTAGTAGACTCTATTAGTTCAGTTTACTCTCTGTGTTGAATGCAATTTAAACGGCACTGTATGCTGTGGATAATGTACTTTAACTGAGACTTGATCCATTTGTATGTTCTTGGTTGCATTGCATTGTGGGAATGTTTGTTATGGTGTTTATTCTATGGCTAATGCCTGTGCCTTGTTTTCTCCCTTTTGACGTGCCGGCGCACGTGTTTACTGTGTCCATATACAGCACATGTGTGTGACTCCTGTGTTTATCTTCCTTTCGGTGTGAGTCACTCTGCTTGTCTGCTTTTCTGCTTGTCACACTGCTTTTTCTCAGTGTTGACTTACACTGGTGAGACTGGTGAATCTCTCCATAATACAGTGATGTCAACCTGTAATCTCTAAACTGGTTGGAATGAAGTCAGTAAGAGTGTCTTTTATTGTTCTTTTGATAGTTCCTGTGTTTTCATTAGCACTCTTGAACAACATGAGCGTGTGTGAAAAGGAGAAAAGCACAGATTCATGAATGAATGCAGCATGAGATTTTAAACGTAGGTGAGATTCCTCATGAGCCTCACTTCTAAAGACTGTTGAAAATAGACGAGTGACTAACTTTAACATCCAGTTGGAATGAGATTGGCAATAATCATAACAGTGACATTCGAAATGCAAGTCAGTGGTGGTGCGTAAAGACAGGAGTCACACCATTTGGAGAGGTATGTGATGTTATGAAACTCCACTGCAGGAGGGTGAAGTCTGCACAGGAGACCTCGTGGGATTCTCCGTTTGGAAGGGGGTCCTCTGATTTGGAGCTTGGCCAGAAAATCTTTAGAACAAACAGAGCCGGTAAAACAAACAAACAAGCAGGCAGAGCTAAGCTGTGTCATCCAGGCCTGGAGCAGCACACCGGTCACCTGGCTTTTCTCCACGCTCAAACACCGGCCAATTAGGGCTGACCTCTGAGAGCCCACAAGGCCTCCGTTCGGCCAGTTTGCTTTGTTTGTTGTCAGAGCGCTTGGTGGAGGATGACAAATTGGTTTGTCCTGCTAAAACAAACTGGCAAATACAAGTGGAACTCTAATGTGAGTAAGGCAGTGAAAAGTGCTCAACGTTGATTCAGGATTCTTGTGTATGGGTGAAATTTGGACTGTGATTTCTGATTGTTTTATAAAAACACATTTTATGTTGTGAGGATGTTTTTTCCCCATTGTTTGAAGTGTAGTTACAGTGATCAGTGATTCTCTTAGCGTTTGTCCTGGTTTCTGTGTGATACTCCACTACACGGTGGTAACTTTGCAGTAGTAACTGCACCTTCCGCATGCATGCACTCGGACACGCACACATACGCAGTCATGTGATCTCCCAGAAACCTTATAGCTGTGGATAAATGGACACCCAGAGCTGTATCTCCGGCAGCCTGTATGCAATTAACTGCACATAAATAATTCACAAGTCAGACACGGTGCCTTTTAGGTCCAAACACCTTTAAAAAACCGGACTGGCCTACCTCAGGCGTATTTGCATGTTTCCTTTGATGTGCTGTAATTTTTTTGCCAGGTTTCATTTCTGAGTGCTGATCCCTGTGCTCCCCGCTGTGACGGCACAGAGGAGCGTGTGTAGCTCGGGTGTGGCCCCGAGGCCAGGCCACGACGCCCCTATAGCGCACCGCACACACGGGAAACCTTCCAGCCAAGGACCAGGGGCACCAGGGACACAGACAGGCTATCACACTCCGGCCTCTCTGGTGCAGCAGCAGCCCTGGAAGGCATTTCTACACGCAAGTCTTTTTGGCCATACAAACATGGGTTACATCAAGCAATTCAGCCTCTTATAACACAATGCCAAATGTGTTTTTTTGAGGCTAAGGCAGGAATGTGGTATGATATGGTTCCTTCTTAGCTTTAATGGATTTAATAAGCGTACTTTTGTTCGAGGTGCATGCTGTTTTCAGAGTGAATCGCTCCCTCAGTCATAAGCCTGTTTTGTTTTTCTCTTTGCTTTGGACCTCTCCCCCCGGGGCCTTTCTTGATACATATCTTTTACCAAATGGGAAAAAAAGGAGCCAGTCTAAGATCATCCTACAAAAACAGCTTCCCGCAGAAGTAACATTTCAGGCCTGTCTTGTGGTCGATTTAAGTTTTTTTTTTTTTTTTTTTTCTTCATGGTGCTTCCGGGATTAATCCAGTCCGCCTGGGAGTGCTTTGCTCATTGTGCATTCTCCCAGTTGCCTCCTGCTGCTTCAGAGACGGTCCGGCAGGAACCTGCCTGACAGTTCAGATTCCTTGTGTTTCACAGATAAGGGGCATTATGAGAGCCGTTCTCCCAGCTGCATGTGGGAACAGAGTGGTTCTAAATCACCCGCTCTGGTGTGTGTTTGGCTCCTCCCCCTGTCAGCCTCAGAACACGCTGTCCACCCCCGCCAAACCTTTGTCTAACGGCTCACCTGAGACTTAGGGAGGAGGTGTTCGGTTTCTGCGCCGCGGTTGGCAGCTATGAAACGGTGTGTCTCTGACACCCAGAGTTCACGACCACCCAGGCTCCGCACAGAGCCGTGAGAACGCCTCGCGCCGGGCCCAGGAGACACAGGAAGCCAGAGCCGTTTTGTGGCAGGATGGAGCTGATCAAAGCAGAGGGTGTGAATGTTTGCGACATCTGTCCAATTATCATCCCTTTAAAAGATTTCTGCCGTCAGTGACACACAGGTGAAGAGGTCACAGTGGAAAAGCAGGGAGAGAAACTGCAGGGAGGGAACCCTGAAATAATTTAAAGATGCTCTTTGAGACCATGGCGAGGGACTGTCAGTATGGTAGTATATTGCAAGTTAACATTGGTCTGATGAATAATTGTTTGGCTTTAGGAGAGTAAACTATAATTCAAGGCAATATGGCTTTTGTAGATCATTTTTAGGATGTGTGTTGACTTTAGTATGCAAGAATATTGTTCTTGAGGGCGTGTTGGGCAGTCTTTTTGCAGTTGCTTGCTTTTTTTTTTAGCATGGTTTTTTCAGCTTGTTGACTATAATTCTGACCTTCCCATACCAGTTCTTTCTGATCTTGTTTCCCCCTGTTATATATGTAAGATATTATCATAAATCATTTTCATATCATCCACAGTCTGCCTTGCAAGCTGCCAAATAAACAATAATAAATGGTATATAACTTTTGCAGTGTTTATCTTTGCCAGTGAGAATAGCTGGAATCATTTCTGTCATATGCCTGAACAGCAGTGATGTTACATTTGTCACTCCTTCGCAACCTGGAGGCAGAAAAGCCTACAGTATGTGTTAACCATGTGCCGAGAACAAACTCCCCGCTGTCACGAGATGTGCTTCAAATGCTGAAGAAAGGGAAATGTTTAGCACACGAGCTGGACGCCATTCAACTCCGCATCTCCTAAGAACCCTCTCTCAGTTCTCGCACCCGACCCCATCCTCATTTAACCTATCTCTGAGACGGAGCTGCCGTCGAAGCTGGTAATCCACAGGCGAGGATGTTAGCAACATTCCCCTAGCCAATTTGCTCAATGAAAGTCACATGGACGCAGCTATAAAGCAGAAAGCCTCTTTGAGCCCAGTGACTCATGCTGTTTGAATGAGTCCACTTAAATCTGGTCAAGAATGGTTTTACTATAATCATTGGGATTAATTATATTATAAATAGTTCAATAATGTAGGGGGATATTAATATGTACAGTCCAAATACTCCAAAGCGTTACTGCCTGCAGGCAATTACACATGTGCATATTTTTCCTCCTATCAAAGTAAGGAATTTAAAATGTTTCATTTCACATGAATAACCACCTCATTCCCCCTTCCCTCCAAAAAAAAAAAAAAAAATTTGAATGTAATTTTCCTCTTAAATAATGTGGAGATTTCAGCAGCAGTAGACTCTAATTTCATCTGAACCTTTGCAATTCAGTGCCAGGTTGCATTGCTTTGCAAATTCCATGAGCAGCTTTGTTCCGGCACAAAAATACTTTTAACTTCAAATGAGGACAGCAGTGCTCCGTGCAGTCTGCACTACATTTACAGACTTGTAGCAGCTCGAGACCCAAAAAAAACAGGATTTACAGTGCAGCATTAGCCTGCTTTATGCATCTAGTTTCGGAATGTATCTCCTCATTTCCCTTTAAAAGACACCCGGTTTCAGCCTCTGAACCGGTCAAGTCCGTATCTTCTCAGTGGGGAATTTTTTTCTGCTGACGGCTGCCTGGACGAACGTTTTGGAGGCCGCCCGCGCCCCCCCTCCCATTCATCCCCAGCTACTTCACCCTAACTGTCCTCACCCCACCCACCCCATCTCATATTCCCAAAAAGACTCCACCCCAAACTCTATCACCCACAACCCAACACAAACATCTCATCCTAACCCACTCCAAACACTCTACCCCAAATACTCCACTTCACAAATACTCCGCTCTACCTCTACCCCACCCAAACATTCCACATATACTCCACCCCAAGCACCACCACCCACGACCCAACCAAAACATCTCACCCAAATACCCCGCCAAACCCATCTCATCTGACCCCAAATACCTCACCCCTCTTCACCCCAGACTCCTCACCTTACCCCCTTGGAGGAATCCCACCCCCCTGGGAGGGTCTCCATCTGAGGCATGCACTCAGCTCCTCCCCACAGACCCAGCCAGCACTGCCCCTCTGCAGTCATCACCCATTAGCAGATCATTATCACCACTGCCTACATGCCTCAGACTGCCACCAGCCCTCTGTCTCATCCCCTGCACATCACTGCTAGACTGGGCCAAATACTACGTTTAGTCCCTGCACATCACTGCTAGACTGGGCCAAATACTACATTTAGTCCCTGCACATCACTGCTAGACTGGGCCAAATACTACGTTTAGTCCCTGCACATCACTGCTAGACTGGGCCAAATACTACGTTTAGTCCCTGCACATCACTGCTAGACTGGGCCAAATACTAGCTTCATCCCCTGCACATCACTGCTAGACTGGGCCAAATACTACGTTTAGTCCCTGCATATCACTGCTAGACTGGGCCAAATACTAGCTTCGTTCCCTACATATTACTGCTAGACTGGGCCAAATACTAGGTTCAGTCCATGCATATTACTGGTAGACTGGGCCAAACTGTTGAACTTTTTGTGAGCTTTTTAGAATCTGTCATTCCTCTGGATAAATTAATGCATGAATAATTTATTTTCAGAAACTGTATGATCCAGTAAGAGTAGCAGTGTGATATAATGTAGTATTAGAGTGCAGAATAAAATAAAACAGCATAGTACGTTTTAATATTGTGTTAATTTGTCATATTTATGTGTACAGTCTAACATTTCTGTCCATGTAGAATGTAATCTTGCTAATGAAAAGCATGTCACTGATACACCGCGTGAGCCTGATGTTCCAGTATGTCCACTGTGTGCAATTACTCGTAATGACACAGTCAGTAATGCGGTTGGATGAGTCTCCGGGGGAGACGCGTATCTCACCTCTGTTTAGGAGGTGATTCACCTGAGTGACAGGCTTATCTAACCTGCCGCGGCGAGAGCGGCGGAGTGAGCTCCTGTTTAATTGAGAGCGAGCCGCGCGGCCGGCTCGTCATCCTGCCAGCCCGCCGCTAATGACCAGATGTGTTCCGCCAAAGAGAGCGCGGCGGGCGCAGCTGCCGGCGGGTGGCGTGTATCCCGTGATACCCCTCGCACCACCGCGCTGAGGAGCGCTGGCGGCACCGCGGTCCCCGCTCTGTCTGAAGCGGGGGCTTATGGGAAACGGCTGTCCCCCCGGAGGTACGGGCCTGTCTGTGCTCATCACTGCTTTGGAGAGCAGACTCGTGTTTACTCCTGCACGGAGCTGCACTTACTCGGAATAGGTGACTGGGTAGACATCGCATTTAAACCCCTCTCAGTCACCATCACTGTATTTCTGCCAGTCTCTCTCTCTCTGCCTTTATTTGCTCTCCACACTTACAGGAGAACTGACTATGTAATAAGTTGAACATGACATTACTGTGATGTAGTGGTAAGGAGCAGGCCTCATAAGCAGAAGGTTGCTGGTTCAAGTCCCTGCTGGAGCACTGTTCGTGTACCCTTGGGCAAGGTATATAACCCACAATTGCCACAGTAAATATACAGCTGTACAAATGGATGAAATTGTCATCTTTGTAAGTGGCACTGGATAGGAGTGTCTGTTAAATGACAATAATGTGATGTAGGACATCATAACATGATTGGCAGGAATATGTGGGCAGTGAGGTGCGCCGTCGTTGTCGGACAGACAGACGTTATCTTTCATGCCTGTCACGTTCAATGTCAGCGCGACCTTGGCAGGGCGTATTCTCCACGGCTCCCCCAGTCGGCATCTGTTTATCCCATGCCATCATAACCAACGCGTTCGGCAGTAATTAATCACAGAGGTGACACTCTCCGAACATCAGATGGTTTGAGACGATAGAGGGCTGAAAAGCAGCCATAACACATTCATCCATACTCCTTCCTCACGTTGCCTCTGCATAAATCCTGTTTTGTTGAGTGGGTTTTCTCATTAAATGGCGTTTTTGAGATGCGCAAATGAGACTCTCTCTGGAGGTCCCTCAGAGCATGTACTGTATTAAGATGCAAATAGAGCAACTTGTCCCTCTTCAGTTGGCTCGCTTCATTGTGCAGATTATATGCGGAGGGTCAGAGCGGCACATATTCAGCTGTTCTCATTATCATATTTATGAATCATTCAAAAGAGCTGACAGAATGTGAGGTGGCGTGTGCTAATAGGGGCTTAGAGAAACAGAAACAGACAAAGCCTTGCGTTGTTGTTTAAGTCTGTGATAATCAGGGGGCTTCTTCGTGTGGTACAGCTATGTTCGGTGTGCAGAAAACCTTACAAGCGTATGCCTTAAAATGGCGGTCTAGCACAATGTGAAGTGTCCAGAGATAACACCTCGGACCTTTGGAGCTTCAACAATGGGGCAGACAGCCATTTCCAGCAGGTTTGGAATTCATTCTGGGGGATTTGAGCACTTTTAGACGAGGCAAAGCCGTCGTCACCCTGCTGGAATGACAGTCCCCGTCCGCCTGCCTCTTCCCTGGGAGCCGCTGATCTCTAAAAGCCTCCATCAGTCATGGTGAAACTGCGCTTCCTCAGAGCATCAATCAGACGGGCAGTCGTCTGAGGCGGGAACTCTGAACCCCGCGTAATGGATAGCAGGCAGAGAGGGCCGGGACCCAAAGCCCCTCCGGCGTCGGCCGTCTGGGACGCTCAGCCATCCTCTACAGCTCACTGCTTTCTACACCAGCAAGGTCAGCTTTTCACTGGAGAGATCAGACAACACCCCTCACAGGGGAAACATCCTGCCAGCGCCGTAATGGATAGCTCTTTACATTTAAATGGGGTGATAAACAAACCAAACAAACCAAGCAGCAATGGGACAGCCAAGCTCCATGAATCCTGAAAATGGGTGGAGCTCATGTGTCATCAGTGACTCCCTGATTTCAACAAATCGTAGTGCTGTCCAGAGCAAAAGCTTTATCTGCTCATACAATTCAGTGATTGACATCATATGGGACATCTATCATAATACCTAAAAACAAACGCCCCAGATAAAATCCAGTCCATATTTTCCTTTGCCATCTTTTCTAGCTGACTGCTGTACCACTACTGAAAGGGTCCTGAGGTAAACTGAAGTAAACAAGAGGCCTAATATATCTGGACAGAGGAAGTGTATTTCGCTTTGAGACTGTACTCATTGTTCTGTGTTATATTTAGAGTGGTTCACTCCACTTCAGTTGCTGAGGGATCCTACAGTCTGAAGCTCTAAAATGAAAGGTACAGGCAAGCAGGCAGCCATTAAAAGCCTTCCCCTCACTATCTCACTGTTTTATCCACTTTCATCTACTTTCATACATTTGTAGCTTCATTTGTTATGTATTTTTAATAATTTTACAGCTCAGTTTCAGAAAAGCGCTATAGTGAATAAAATGAATTCCTATTATGATTGGTGGTAGTAGTAGTATAAAGAGGCCAAGCCAGATTTCAGATTCATGACTGTGCTGGGTGGCCTACATCACAGGCCTCCAGCTGGACGTGGGAGGACTGAGCCATTGTGAAGTGCTTTGGGGGGAGATACAGCTGTTTTATGACACAGTGTGTGACACCAAACACATTTTCACTCCTGCCTCTAATAATATTAGAGAAACCTGAAATGGTTTTTAATGGCAAAAGACAAAAAGCTGATTAGAATTACAGCTTGAATCTCAGGTAGGCACCAACCCGTTATGGAGAGTTTTAAGGGGATGTTTGGGTTAAAAGGAGCTCTGTTGCTGTGATTTTTATTACACCATTCCGATGGGAAGCTGACGGTTAGCTTTCACAACACCCTACAGGGCACTTACTGTTGAAAAGGTTACCCTTTCTGTGGCTTTCACATCTGTATGAAAAACATTTTCATCGTGTCAGTCTTGAAATTTTCCACGATGTGAGCTGCACAACACTAAGGCTGCTTATGAGTGTAGGAAGACAAACTATAATAATTGAAATGTTTTAATATCATTCATCTGCCAGTGAACTGGCCAACAGTTCCTCTGAGATGCTGAAAATATGCAAATAATCATATGAGCAGTATAAACATTGCATTGAAATAAAAAAAAGCTCTTAAGTAGATGTTGCAATAGAAGTGGACTGAGCGTTGAATGAGTGGGATGGAATTGCTTTGAGGCAGAGATCCGTGTGGCTGATAAGAGAGAGAAAAACACTGTTTACTTGGAACGCTGGGAGTAAGAAAAACAAAGTCGGCGTTATTGATGGCCGCTGTGATCAATTGCTTACACGTGCTCTGCAGAAGAAACGGCATGTCCCCAGCTCACACCGACGGCTCCAGTCCTACCGGTTCAGCAGAGACGGGGAGGAGCCGGGCTCAGGGTTCTGCCGGGGCTCCAGGTGGGAATGGGTTCTGACCTGTTCTGCGTGGCTGGAGGCCTCTCGGGGGATCCGATCCCAATCAGGTAGCGGGTCCCATCAGTGCCTGACGGGCGCCGCCCCTCCGCACATCTCTGCGGGCTCTGAGCAGCAGCTGTGTCCCCAGGTCCCCTGCGTCCATGCTAATGTGGCCCCGGGCTGCCGAGACCAAGCGACAACCCGGCCGGAGAGGCTGTTCCCGACACGCTCCGGCTACCACTGCAGACACCTGCATGGGTGCAGGTGCCATCCGTCCATCCCTCCCTCCCTCAATCCTCCTGTTTGATAACAGGGACCCGCAGGAGAAAAGGGGAGACCCTTAGTGTGAAGCTTAGTGATCTGTGATCTAAAGACTGTGATGTATGATGTATACTTGGCTTCCCTTGCCTAGTTGCACAAGTTAACTTGTGGTTGGGCTTGAATAGTGTTATGGTCACACTCACTGGTGTTGGAAGTGTTGTTAGCCTGGTCTGACATTGTTGTTCATTCAGCTTGAATGGATACCCTTCTGTTCTTTTGTGCTGGAAGTCACTCTGGATCAGAGCGTCTGCGAAATGTAGTGTAATGAACCACGTGGGCTTGGCCTCACTTTGTACCTCTATGTGTTAGGCTCACCCGTGTATATACTCCTCTGTTTCCATGTGAGAGTGGAAGGGGAGCATGCTTTGGCTTAGTTATTAATCTGCTGTGTCTATCTGAGAGTATGAGGTTTGGATCTGGCATGCGGAGAGCAAATGCAAAAACATATGGAGGCACGCAAACGGCTCACTGGCCTTGGTGTTCATGCAGCGGGCTGAGAGACAGTGCAATCCCCCTCAGATCCAAAGGGGCCCCACGCAGGCTGCGGCAGCCGGCCGGAAACCAATCTGGACATTAACAGATGACCACCAAGGCGACGGAGACAAACCGAATTGCCGCAAATGAGTAATGACATGGAGCTGCTGTGGGGAGAGGCCTGCCAGTGAGAGCCCAGAGACAGAACCCGCCCCTCAGGCACTGAAGCGTGCCGTTTTACACTCGGGAGGATATCCTAGTGTGCTCAAAGCACAAGAGACAAGTGCATGGTGCTGTGTTGCTTCATGTTGTGCTGTGCTGTCCTGTGTTGTGCTGTTTTTTGTTGTGTTGTTTTGTGCTATGTTGTTGTTCTGTGTTGTGTTGTGTCATGCTGTTGTGTTACGCTGTGCTGAGCTGTGTCGTGATGTATGTTGTGTTGTGTTGTGTTCTGAGTTATGCTGTATGTTGTGTTGTTTTGAGTTATGCTGTATGTTGTGTTGTTTTGAGTTATGCTGTATGTTGTGTTGTGTTGAGTTATGCTGTGTTGTGTTGTGTTCTGAGTTATGCTGTGTGTTGTGTTGTTCTGAGTAATGCTGTGTGTTGTGTTGTTCTGAGTTATGCTGTGTTGTGTTCTGTCTCCTTGAGATATGTCGGTGAGATTCTCAGGCTCTCTCCAGCGCTGTGACAGACAGACAGGTCTGCAATGCTGACACAGCAGCACCCAGCAGTCACGCGCTCAGTCTTGTGTACTGGTCCTCTTTCATACTGGTATTTGGTCTTGGGAAGCTTTTTTCACTCCGGTAGCAACAATCAAAAAAAAAAAAAAAAACCATTTGTGGTTTCACGTGTGTAAGTGCTGCCAATGGTTATATGATCATGCAGGTCATGCATATAATTTCAGAACTCAATACGATGGTGCTGAATAGTGTGCAGTATGAATCTGTGTGCATAATTGTCCGCAGTAAGGGTTAAACGGGAGAGCAGTGAATGTGGGGAGCGCAGGGAGGGAGTTTTGTTCTGGAAGTATGTCATGCACATGCGCTGGGCAGGGGAGCATGTGGAGAGGATCCCCTCAGGGTTCACCGTCGCCCTGTTCACACGGCCGCTTCAGCAGCATCCAGCAGCATCCAACAGCATCCATCAGCATCTACGAAAATAATGTAAACGGGACGGCCGCCAACACCAGCAGCAAAACGCGCAGCGAATCGGATCACTCGGAACGTTGCACAGCGAATCGGATCACTCCGCACGTCGTACACCGCCTCGCTCCCGGCGCGGGAGGCTCGGGTCGTTAAACTCCGCGCCGGCGTTTGATTGGCTGCGTCCTGCGTGTGCAGGATATCCGCGTGCTCTCGATGTCTCATTCCGTTACTGCAGAAAACGCGACGGGGGAATGGCCTCATATGGTTTCACTTAGGGAGACACTTTACACATATGCACTGTAAAACTCACCCGTTTCCAGTACTGTAGGCATGGTGTTCCACTCAGATGGAGAGAGACCAGGACACACACTGCTCTTAGCTCAGGAGGGATGCTATCAGCTGGACAGAGACTGAAATGACTGAAATGAGGCATGTCAATTTACTTTTACAGCACAGGCAGGGTAGCAAATGAAATCCATCTATGATGAAAGCGCTCTGTATATTTCAAAACATGTAATGGACAAATATATATAAAATCTTAATACGAATATTATTAATATAGTATAAACATATATCACTTTGTGGAATGTCTGAGTCAAATCATCATATCATAACCTAATTATGCGTGAGTGAAAACATAATTGTTTATAACTGACTCAGTACAGTCATTGGGAAGTGATCAGACTGGACTGAGTGAGCTGTGATGTAAAGTCCGTTGGGTTGGCTAGCTGGGACTCGCAGTGGGGCTTGGGCCGCCGGCTTCTTGCAGGGGAAGCTGGCCTCGTGGCTGGATGTGTCTGCAGGATGGGAGGGGGTGAGCGCGGTGTGAGTTATGGGCTGCGCGTATCCCAGGACAGCGGCGCTGATGTAGAAACAGTCTGCTTTACAGGCTCAGGCCCTGCCGAGCAGACGGCGGCGGGGGTCCCGGTTTATCCCCAGCTGTGACAGAGGCGGTCTGCAGACAGTCTCATTAAACCTGCTGCTGCTTCAGAAAGCGCAGTGCGCCGGGACTCTGCGGCTCAGACACACCCTGGACCCGCGGCGTGTCACAGGAGCAGCACGGGTGCGTCTGACTTTGGGTCCCCCCTCTGTGATTTCCTCGGGGGGGGGACCAGGATGTCATGCCCTGTTGCCGTGGTGACCCGGCGTGTTCCTGTTATAAATGACTCAGCATCTCGGCAGCCGGCGAGCACGCAGCCTCCCAGGTTTGCTGGTGCCAAGCCGTCGGATGAGCTAGAATGTTACGGCTGTTTGTTGGGACAGGAGCGCTCATCCCAGCTGTAATGCTCGCTAAGACACAGGATTTGGCCTTCAGATGGTAAATCATTTAAAGTTGCAATGCTGGGCTGGATGCAGAAAACTTACTGCTGTCCCCTGTCGTGGCCTTTTTTATAAGACTGAAAGTTCTCCCAGAAAACAGGGCTCCGATAGAAATGTGAATTATTTTCATGCGAATTATTAAAACTTGTAAATTATTTTCAAATGAAGAGTGTAGTGGGCTGGAGCTGATTGGTACTGTGGGAAATGTAAGGGATGTCCTGTAGACTGAGAGGCCAAGAAAGTTGTAACTTTCTATTAAGCTCAAAGTTAAGGACTTAAATATTTTGAACATAATTTTTGTAATATTTTACAAACCATGTAATGATAAGCACATGTCCGATATGTCACATGTCCAATTCTTCACAATGATTGACTCAATTTGTAGCGACTGAATGTGAATGCTTTGCAAGACCCACCTCAGATAAAGTGTTCCCATTATTATTTATTAAAAAATACATTATTTTTCAGTGCGTGTTATTGGTAGTAGTATTTTTGCAGTCCCTGTCCAAACGACACTATTACGATACTATTTTCTCGTTATAAATAACGTATGAATTCTCTTTGGACATTTATTAATGCCATAAAGCATTTGTTTCTGCGTTTTGCAGTGCCCGTACTAAAGTTATTGCAGTCATTGTTGATAATGATTTAATAATGTTATATCTTTATCTTCAATATTATGCATATAAAGTTTCACATACAACCCAAGCATGCTAGGACCAGACCTAAAAGCCTAAAGGCTCTGTGGGAAATGGGGTGCTGGCTCTCCAGTCCTCAGGTCCCCTCAGACCCAGCTGGCCCATGCCTCTGCTCTGTGGGGTAGGGGGAAGGGGAGATGCCCCTGGATCAGTACAGGCCTCTGGGTCTCTGCAGCACTCACAGTGGGCTCCCCATCCTGAGACCAGGAGTCATTCCGGTTTGTTTTTGTTCTCCCCTCCAGCACATGCAGTGAAATGTGCTCCTCCAGGCCCCTGCATTCAGGGCAGAGCAGTTTTACTGATGCATTCCTGGACAGAGGCCATCAGTTTGATACTGTGCAATGCTGGCAGTAAACGCTCTGAAGTTACAGTATACATTTCCTATTAAGCCTGGAGTAGCGCAGTGTGGATGGACAAAGGCAGAGGAGAAGAAACACTTATAGGCTGTAATCATTTTACTATAGGTGTGCAAATCTATCATTTACGTTGGACAATGGTCAACTTTTCAGTTAGATAACATTCCAACCAACATCCTGAATACGAACAAGCCCCCTGCTTGTGTGTTCGTACAGAGCAGAAAACCAGAGGAAATTTCAAGTCCTGTAATTAATGGAAAATAAATAGTGTTAGAGTGAGCAAATATTCCTGGGCTTAGTGCGGCTAAAACCTCAGCCAGGTACAGCAAGCTTCCTGCACACTCTTCCTCCATCACAGCTGGAGAGATGTTGGAGTTTCACAGTAACAGTATTCTAACACTGAAGGAGTGTTTTCACAGTGACCGTATTCTAACACACTGAAGCAGGGGTTTTACAGTGACAGTAGTCAGACACTGTTAAAGGACTTTTACTGTTACAGTAGCTTAACACACTGCAAGAGGACTTTTACAGTTGTGAAACTCTGTTTTTCAAGGGTTCAAGGAACATGTTCCGCATCAAACATACACAGAGCAACGGTGCTGCAGTTATAAGCAGCAAATACAGGGATGGTGGAACATCTACTTGAATCCTAATGTAGAGTAAGGAGTATCTGACGCAAATGGAGTTTCACCCATGAATTAGGCCTGCAATTGTTTGTTTCATTGAAAACCGCTTTCCCATGCAGTTGCACAACCTTCGCTGAGTGTGACAGGATGCTTCTGTGTGCTCCCACTAGCGCAAGAGACAGCATTAAAACGAATCACAGGAGTGCAGTCCCGGCCAACAGACATCCTCCTTTAATGTGAACCTCCCTTTGCGTTTTCTTTCTGTGCTGTTGGTGAGGAGAGGGTGTGTGCGTGTGTGGAGCTGGGATTGCACAAGGAGGTTTTCACACATCACAGGAGAGCCTCTTATCCTGAATTGATGCGATTTCCATGCTGCTCTGTTTGTTTCACCATTAATTGCCTTTTTTATTGTTGCAGCAACCAGTAGGTCATCAGACTCCTTGTGACTCAATTCCAAGACATTTTAATGAGAACCACACAGCGCACTAATCTAAGAAAAGCAAACAATAATATCATACTGGTATTGAAGCAGGCTGTATGATCGATACAGTCACACCACACACCGCCTTTGATGGCTGGTCCCTGGGCTCCTTCAGACAGAGGCCGCGGTGACTGTGACGTGATTGGCTGAATCCTCTCGGTGCCCTGCAGGGCCTGGCGCGGTTGAGCTAAATGTCATGTGTCATGAGTCTGGTGGTGGGAAGGGGGCATGGCGCAGCTCGCAGCGAAACCTTAATCTCATGACGAGGCCGCTCCTGACACTAAAGTGACCGGACACTAAGCAGCACATTTGTCCTGGAGTTAATCTACAGCGCACAGAGGAGATGCCGTGTGCGACACTCATCAGCGTCCCCCACCCACGTCCTCACCCCGTGCCCCTTCCCTTAAAGGTTCCCTCGATGCCTCTGTGTCTGAGTGCAAACGTTCTCCCAGCAGAGCATCGGCAGGGGCTGAGATGTCGGCAAGCTGGACGACGTTAGCCATCACTTTAACCTAATTAATCTGTTACATTCGACTGCTCAGACGTGTGCTTTTTTTAAAAATAGTATCTGATTATCATAAAGAGGTATTCTTAAAGCAGAAAACAACTGGTACGGCCTCAGAGTGTCATGGAATGGAACTTCACGCTGGCTGAAAGCTCGGCCTCGAGTCCGAACGCGCACATGGGCGTGACTCCCTCCGCATCGGCCGCCAGCATCGGGCGATGACATCACCGGCGTCAGAGGGCAGAGCAACACCAGCGTCCTCATGCCAGCACCTCCAGCACGCCTGCCTGGGAGTAGCATGTGCACTCCACACCAATGCCCCTATGAGAGGAATAATCACGTCTGACAGGAATGCTGGAAAAATGAGCTGTAAGGACAGGAAAAAGATCCAGGCGCCACACACAAAGCTTATAGGGACTACAGAGCTTATAGGGGCCAGGCTTCCAAACAGCTCTCCTGTCCCAGGGGCGTGTTCATCGTCCGAGCCTGAGTCCGAAACCTGCATTCCTGGGTGTAGCGGAACCTGTGGCACAGGGTGCTGGGAGAGTTGCACTTCCTGGAATCCACAGATCAGCAACTTTACCGCAACGTCAGGCTTTTCTGGACTGAGCCTGGGGCCGGAGCTTTGGAGGGAAAGGAGTGTTTGAGGGCCAGAGGCATGGCACACGAACACTAACCCCTCAGAGGGGAGAGCGATGATTTCAGACAGCTGCTCTGATCTGTTTTCTTATTTTTATTATTCAGAGCTCTGTGTCGGATGTGTGGGCTGGCACTTCCATCGAATCGGACCCAAAAATCGCAGCCTTAATCCAGAACAGATCTCTCTACTGTATGTGTCTCTCTGAGGGTCACTGTACTCAACAGGGTGTGCTTTGACTAACCTCTGCCTCAGCACACTTCCCCTACCTTGGAGGGAGGTAGTTGATGAAATCTCCCCTTATCTTTCCCGGAGCTCAGCCCATATTTTTGCAATTTCATGAACGCGTTGTTTATGGAGGTGAAATGACTCAGCCGAGCGGACGTGGGAGTTTTTATGTATCTGCGACGTCGGGCTGAAAAAGCAATTGTTGGAGAGGATTCAGTCCCCCGCAGAAACTGCAGTGCATCAGGGAGGTGGTGCGCAGTTGTGACAGCAAGATAAGCTGCAGTAACGCCACCATGATGATGTCATTCAGGCACGCGGACTCCAACAGCGACACTCTGTTTCAGATGGAGTGCAATGTCGTCCACAGGTCCCGGACGACTCAGGTGGTGGCACAGTCACTGTGTCACCTCAAACACTCTCGCCTTAAAACGCTTTTGGACTTGAAATGCTTTCTGAATGCTGAAATGCATGTGAAAGTCTGTTTAGAGAGAGGAGAAAAGATTAAGACCACACAGACACTGGTTTGGAGAGTCTAGATTTCCCGCTGCCAAAGAAAGCAATATGCATGAAAAGCGGCGTGATTGTTTTAACAGAGGACAAACAGGCTTGTGGTGCTTGTCCCAGAAATCCAAGTTTGGCAACATTTGTACACAAAACACTTAATTATGTATTTGTGCCCCTAATTAAACAAGTAGGTGACTGATGATACCAATGTCGCAGGATTTAACTGACAAGGAGATACAGTCATAAATATTTAATTATTTATTCAAATGAAAATACACAATTAACTAGGCCCTTTGTGACTCCACATCACTGCTGTCCAGAGGAGAAGCAGTGAAATTCCTTACGTTGCACGCTAAAGCTCTTGTAATTGTACAGTTGTGGAGCTCAGCCAGGTGCAATTTCCTGTTTGCAACAGTGTTGCAACCTCAGGAGAGTAAAACTATCACAGGCCAGCGTGATCTGATCCATACAAAATAATCATTCCCATAAGTAGCTGGCATTATGTACCTTCGAGTCAGTTCCTGCCAAAAATAATGCATTATTATATCCGTGCATTTATCACAGATTTATTTAAGTGGATGAAAATATGAGATCCCCGTCCAATCATACCGCAGGATTTGTGAGGAATCCCCGCCTTGGTCTCAGGTTCCCTGAGTCTCTAGGTGACCCCCTCTCCTGCTGCAGTAGCCTGTGTTACTGACAGCAAGCAGGAGGCCAGGGAAAGGGAGAGAGGGATCATACTGGCAGCAAACTGCAGTAGAAGTACAGTGCAGTGACTTACCACAGCATCCACAACAGGAGAGAGCAGGCTTTATTTTATCACTCATCAGAGGCTGAAAATGATAGTGGAAGGACAGAGATGGCTGCTTATCATTCCTTTTTGTTTCCATTTTGTGAACATTGGTGACCTTTCAATGGTATGGTTTCTACGGAACAGTATGGTAGCATATACTCATTCTTCACCTAAACATTCCAGCTGAACTGCATCTTCCTGATTCTTTGCTGCTCAGTAATCTGTTCAGAGTGACCGTGGGTACGTGGTGTCCACAGTGTTTCCCTGATCTGATCTGGAGAGGGTTCTGTGTGTATCCCCTGTGGTCTGGGACAGAGAGTGCTGGGTAATGGTTCGGTGGTCACGGCCGATTACGTGCGTCTACCCTTCCCGGTCGGGCCACGCCCCTGGAGCCACAGGGTACTGCAGGGAGGGAACACAGGGGCTGAGGATCAAAGGTCATCAGCCCCAGGAGGGGGCATCAGGTGGCATCTGAGGGCGAGGGGGTAGAAAAAAAGGCTTCATCATTAGTTCCTGCTGAAAGCACATCTGGACATTATGGAAAGTAGAATGAGTAGCTCATCATGACCTGTGTTTAGTACATTGCCGTCTCCTTCTGAGTGTGAGACACTATGGCCTTTTGCAGTGTGCTATGCCTGAGCAGTGAATACAGGCAAGGCTTACTTTTTGAGTCTTGACATTTTGCAGTTATTTTAAGTGACCACTAAACTCCAAATGTTTAACAAAAAGCAACAAGAGTAGCATTCATTTAAAACAACAGAGCACACTGTGGTTAAGTTGAATCTGTGCCCATGTTTCAATCGAGTAAAAGTTTCACCTTTTCTGTAATATTCGCGACCTCCGTGCTGATGAGTAATAAAGTCTATACGCTGTGGGTCCTAAAGGGCAAATGGTAAAAGCGTAATTAGGTTTTAAAGAGAGACAACAAATACAAAGTAGAACAAATGTGACCCTTGTCTGGCTTTGAAAGCACCTCGGTACGGCAGCGCCCCCAGGGCAGAGTAAACATGCCATTTGCCCTTCTTGACTCACACGTAATTACCCAGTGACCCCTCGGGTCCCGCCTCATGTGTTTACGAGCCACAAAGATGCACAGGAGCAGAATTTCGTTTGGTCGCAAGTCTGCTTGCCAAAGCACTGAGCATCACTAGGAAACATGGAAATGTAGATGGCTAACCAAAGTGCAATGGAAAACAAAAAAGAGGGTCAGTTCCCCACATTAATGATGAAGACCAGTCACCCAACATGGGCTTTACTGGTTGTTTCCTTTCTCATTGAGTATAACTTCCCCTTTTTTCTTGTTCCTCAACCGTCAGCAGCCGCTCTGCCTCCTCATCCCACACAGTGTCCCACACAGTGCAGAGAGGGACGGGCTGACGTCAGCTGTGAATTACGGCGTTTTCGTTTTTGAGCTCGATGCAAAGCAGCTGTGTGAATGTGGGAGAGGCACCTGAGAACAGGGCGTGCAGGATTCTAGCGGTAACGCAGACAGTGAGAGAGTGTCATCCCAGGGCCCTCAGGCTTTTCCCGCTACACTGTGTACCCCTGCCCCCCACGCATGTCCCCATGGCCCAGTCGAGATGTGGGACCGGGACTGGGACATTTAAAAACGAAACCCAGCTCTCTACACAAGCACCGACTTCTCACATCGAGAAATGTCGCAATAAAAACAAAGAGGAGCACTCAAGTAAGGACTGAAGAATTGACAAGGAGATTTATTATCTGCGCTTGAGATAAAATCACAACACACACATTTCCCAGGTCTGTCATACCCTGACATGTTGGTTTTGGAACTTGGTTATTATTAATGTTATCAAAGAGAAGAGGGTCCTTCGTGGGGTCATAAAATGGTTTTCCGCATCTGCAAAACAGTTGCACTGATAGTCCTGGCTTACTGGAGCGGAGTGCTTAACTTTCTCCCTTCGAGAGGGTGCCATCGGAGGAAAAAGGACAGGAAAAGATGGAATGTGAAGTTTAGAGATGTGGCCTCATTTATCTGTGTTCTTTTTAATTAAATTGCATATTTAATTAATATCAGCAGTTGGTATGGGACGGAAGTGTTATTTTTGGAAAGACTGCTTGTTCAAAGTGGGTTGAAGGGTGATAGAATAAAAACAGATATCAGGACACAGAAGTTTTTTACGCAAGGTTTTAGAGAGAAAATGGCACAGGTAGCAACTAAATCAGAAAATGTAATAAAAAAGAACAGGCATAAAGAGCACTTTTCACTTTTATTCACCAGTCACACAATCTTAAGCTGTCCTTTGGTGTCAACCAATCAGATTATGTAGTTTTAAGAGTTCTGTCAAGAGTTAAATAGATGGCCTGTTAACTTGATGGATGTGTGTTTCCCGAAAACTGGCTCTCGTTTAAACAGAAGACCATACATCATTTTTAATTGGCTCGGGCTAGACTGCATCCACAGATAATTACGTAAAAACCTAAAAGGCAGCAAATGAATTGCTACTGAAAAAACATTAAGTTTTTTGCTTTTAAATTCCATTAGTGTTTTACCGCACAAAAAGAGCCGTTTTAAATTTGTAAATCAGCATAATCTCTCTGAGGTTTTAGTGACTAATTGCTTTATACCCTACACTCCCCAACCTTTCACACTCCTTAGAGTTTGGCTTGGGTGAGGATCTGAACATGAAAGAGACAACATATTTCACTCTGACTTACGGACAGGTTTTGAAGTCCATATATGATGGAAACCTGGACGTGGACTAACAGCCAGGATGTATTTTGATATTTATAAACGTGGCCTGTCTGCATTGAAAACAGAGTAAAAAAGAGCACCAGTAGCAGAAGCAGCCTCACTTGTAGCCTGCACAGTTCTGAATGAGGGTTCTGTTCTCTTACGTCCCGTTCAGAGTAAATGTTGACTTTGAGGTCACGTGACCCTCTCTCATGACTCTTATTTTTTCACGCTGATTAACCCTATGTTGCGATTTCGTATCCCTGTAATCCACGCTCAGGTCTCCTTGCTCCAGCCAGGCCTCACCCTCCAGCTCCGCCCCGCATGGGCGAATAACACCTTCATTCTTCCCCGAAGTTTTCACATAAAACCAAAAATATCTTTTATTTTCCAATGATGGAATTTTATACAAATCAAATATACCATGAAATAAAATTCTAAATAGAAATGGAGTCAGGGCTGCGTGCATTACATTACAATTTAACAGGCAATTGGACCAGCCTCCCAGGGGTCAGGTCCCCGCTCAGGTCTATGGAAATATTTCATCAGGACCATAGAGGCTGCAGTGCGTTTCACCAGGTCTGACTCTAACCACATTATGCACAAAGCATCCGAGACTAAGAAATGAAAAACTATGCTAAATTACCAGCTGCCATCTTTTAGATTTAATTAGGTGATATGCAGATTTGATTTATATTAGATTAATTATTTTATATGCAGATTTGATGAGTCCTAATGGCAGATTTGATGAGCTCTGGTAAATATGTGCGGACTGTAAAACGTGGGTCTGATGTGAGGTGATTTCCGTGTGTTTGCCCGCACCACACTGCCCTGTAAATGAAGCAGAAGGCAGACAGAGGCAGGGAGAGTACCAGTATACCACTCACCACCCTTCACAACTGCCATATATGGAGATGCACATTCTCAAGGCATCCCATCCACAGACACAAAGAGGGGGAAAAAAAAACCTTCTGCTGCTGCAACTCCGACATCCTCTGGCACCTTCTCCTTTTGAGTTATGAACACGAAAGTGTGTTTAAATAATCTCCACTTTTACTGCGAGAAACCAAAACAGCCAAGGGAAGAGGTGCAGAGAGATCGTCTCTTTCCCATCCCTTTATTATCCATGCTAGCAGGAATATATGAGATTTCTGCTTTTATGTTTATTATGGGAGCACTTAATGTTGCATTTGTATCTATCTCTCCACTAGGGTTAGTTTAAGTGAAATGTTAAGAAAAGCATAAAGCCAGGCAGGAGGGGCATTATGGGAGCTGTAGTCCACAGCCCTCCTTTGCAGAGGACAGTGAGACTGAAGTCTGGTGTATGTGCTTTGTAGTGACAGGCATACAGAGTGGCTATCATTGTTAGTCTGTGGCAAAAGACTGGTGTCCATTCCCCACGGCCTCTAGCAATAGCACTCTTCTCCAGGTTAGCTTGGAAGTGGATACCTTTACAATGCAGATGTCCAGAGAATAGGGGTCTCTCCTCCCCCTGAACTTTGGCCTGACCAGCCATCTTCTTCCATTCTGAATAAACAAACCCACGAAATTTGCATAATGACAGCGTGTACTTACTGTTATACTTACTAGTGTCAGTGATGACAACAGTGACATTGACAATAATCCTAACAGCACGAAGTGCACAGGTTTTTTTATACAGCGATACTGAAAATAATTTTGGTAAATTAGGTAAATTAACAGTCAGAACAAGACAGAGAACATTAACTTTCAGCCACCTTAAACAATTCCTTCGTGTGTACACCGCTATGCCTTAGCACCACAGTCTTTGTCTGTGCTGCTAATCGCCTGGCCTGCTTCAGCTCCCACAGGGAGGTACAGTGAGAAGCCCCTGCTCTCATTATTAACAAGCTGTTAACTCACAATAAGACTAACGCAGGCCAAGCTCTCCAAGATGCCAGGGGAAAGCGTCACGGGCGTCGGCGTGACCCTCGCGCGGCGTCTCAGGTGGTGCGGGCGGACGCTCGGCCGGGGGGGGAGGGGCGTCCGGGGGGATGGGGGAGGGGCGCGGGCGCGGGCGCTCTAATTATCCAGGAGCCGGAATGAAAATACATGGCTGCAGCTCAGATGATTGAGACAGTAGGTACAATTAACCTCATTTGCTTGATTGACCATGAACGGGACCATGGGCTGTTCTGTGTCAGAGACCCTCTGAGGGGGGGCTGTGAGGGCCGACCCCCCCGCGGAGAGGGCTGCGGATTAATGCAAATGAGAGGTCATGCAGCTCCACCCCTCTCTTTGTTTACACACATAAATGTCCTATTTACTCCCCGTCAAGAAAGCATGACCTGTGAACTTTGGACATGGTAGGAAGATAATTCAGATTGTTTTTCATGGATTTGCACAGTTATTTAAGCAGTCTACATCCGTGTATTATCAGTACTTTGTGCAGGACAAAATTCTGTGGGTTTGAGTATGAATTCCAAATTCATTATCCAGTAGACAAGGAGGCTTCAACATATTACACTGCTGCTAGGCAGACTCACAGTAAGGGGAAAGCATTCTGCTGTTACTGTCTGATAAAGTACATGGAAGTGCATTAAACCAACAGTCTGCAATTTTAATTTTAAAGTAATTACTTATCTCAGCAGGAACTTCCAGCTTAATTTTAATGTTTGCACATTTAAAGATAATAGGTCACATATTAATCATCTTCAGCTATGCGGCCTATAATAATAATTCACCAGCTCAGTGCATGAACCCAGCTGTTGTTATTCTTATCTATACAGGTCCATGAGATGCAGGTGGCACCTGAGTCTACCTGTGTGTGACATCAGGCACAGCTGCAGTGAGAACTGGGCCGGCATCTCGGCATGAAAGCAATCCAGAAAGGCAGTGGGTTTCACCAGGCCAGCTCATCGATCCGCCTTCGAAACGAGCCGCAGACGACATCTAACGGAGCACGCCAGCCGAGTGCGGGCACAGCTGCTCAGAGCTGTACCCGCTGCCTCCCCTGTCCCGCCCGCCGCGCCGCAGAGAGCCGCTCACACACGGCCTGAGCCTCACCGCTGCGGGAACGCCTCACTGACAGCACGCCCACCCGGAACAGCAGCCCAGGTGAGCGCCGGTGTCAGACACGGATCATGCCGCAGCTGTTTCTGGCCCAGCGGCGGAGGCAGGTGTGGGACCACCTACCAGCTCCCCACGGCGCTCTGCCTGGATGGAGATCACGCAGGTGTGCCTCCCAGTCACCCCAAAAATAGAGCAGGTGCAGCCCCCGCTGCTCCGATGCGCTGGCACCGAGCCCGCCTGCTCCCCCCCTGCTGTACTGCCTAAACCAAATGATTAATTAGTCTGTATCTGTTCCCTCAACTCTGTGTGGATTATGGAGTCTGATCAAATAATTAGAGGACAATTTTTTCCCGTCGTGTCAATTTGGCTTTTGTACGGAGACTTCTGACCTCCGCTGTAGACATATTGTAATGCCTAATGTGAAAGCATCTTTTCTGCATACTGATAAACCCTGCCCATGTGGTGACTTCATTCACATGCAGGAGAATGCCAGTCATACCTCATTCCTTCATAAACGGTAAGCATTATTTATGAGAACTAATACAGACGTCATTGCAGAGGAACAAGTTCCTTTGATACGTATTTCCTGTGAATTCTCTGCTCCTAAGTCTTTCTCCCAGGAGGGCAAGCGTGCATTTTGTCTTCTCTAAACACAACTGACGAACGCCAGTCAGTACCTGCCCATGAACTCCGTGTGCCCAGGGCTGGAGGCGTGATTCACCCAGCCGCTGTCAGAGTCAGAGTCAAGACTGCGTGTGTTTTATTATTCTCCCTTCCAGCACGCTTTCCCCTGGAATGTAAACAACCATGGGAAAGAAAATAAGGGCATGGTAATGCTCGGTCCGTATGTCACCCTGTGGACAGCTTCTACAACAACTCCCCACAGGAGCATGCAATATGACGGCAAAATAAAGTTATACAAGGACACCAGAGCCCAGGGCCTTGAAAGGCAGGAAACCGGTCCAACCACCGCAGCAAATTCACCACAGCTGCATTCAAATAACACTCATTAACGCCCTAATAGTGCTACCGTGTGACCCACAGCACAGCACAGCAAAGTCTTGGAAAAAGTATTAATGGCCTTATTCTCATAAGTTTCAGAACAGGAGAAACAGCTCACTCCTATCTGGCAACAGCTGATTGTGTGAAGTCAACCAACTGCAGAATCTTTTAGCTTTTCTTCTGATTTACACTTAAATGTGAAAATGAGTCGGGGATGCAGCAGAGAAAGCCATTTACAGATGGATTGGGGGTTAGAACACCATGGCAGGGGAAGGGGCTTTTCCAATACAGTTTGTGGAGTTTAGCATTAGCGTTAGCTACCATCCCACCAGGGAGGGAGAGGAGGAGGGCTGCCAGTTAGCAGGCCAGTGAGAGATGGGGGACTGTGAATTCGCAGCGAGCTGAGAGAGAAGCAGAGGGTGACCGCTGCTGGAACACCGTGGGTGTACACAGGCATAGCGCACATACTTTAGCACGCTCAGCAACTCTCACACACACTGGTCTTTTTTTCCCTCTGCAGGTCCTTTTCAAGTCACAAAGAACAATGACGGTTTTCAAGTTCGCCTGACAGGCACTCAGAGTGGGCTTTGTTTTCTGCAGCCCTGGAGGAATCTCAGATCTCGTGGAAACTCGGGAAAGGCTCGATGCTGACCATGCGGAGAGGTGGATTGATCGGGCCTGCTCCTGCCAAGGTCAGCCATAATGGAAATGTGTGACTGACAGCTGATTTCAGTGTTCTGTGTCTGATCCATTCCGATCGACAAGGGTGACAGTGACCCCCCTCCTCCCATGTTGACGATATCAGTGCATACTTAAGAGGAATATGCCTACACCGACACAGCTAGGGATCAATACAGTGCCTGACACTGTCATGCAACTGACATGCACTGTATAAAGAGACATTAGGTCATGTCATTCAACCAGATTGTTTTGGGATGACTGATTATATATTTGTGACATGTTTGCCCACTGCCTCAAGGCTTTCCATGTTGTTCCATGTTTTGTTTATGGGGTGTGTTTATCCATAATCTAAGATTAGGCTCCATCATTAATAATGATTCATTATTAGTGTTCATTTCTGAACGCACACTCTCCCCCTGAGGCCAAGCTCAGCTGGATGACGATTTTTAAACTTGGTTCGTTAAACAGATCGTTAGCATGTCCTCGTTATGGAGTCTGAATCTGAACACTTCTGTACTTGGAATATGAAAGAGTGCATAAAAATATGTAAACGATTCTTACAAATTCAGTCGAGCAATTTCAGTCACTCTTGTGTGGGCGAGGTACTATATGTATGATCCTGCCATTGGCTTAAGTTTAGAGTTATTTTCTTAAGTTCAAAGGCATTCGTGTTAAAAAGAAAGCAAACTGATATAAAAATGAAAAGTCTCCTGCACACTTCATTATGCGAGAGGGGAATTCTTTTCACAATGGAATACTGTTCCTTAAATCAACATTGTTTTACTGAAAGGATGCCACAGTCTGGGGTGAACTTTTAAAGAGACAATGTGGCTTATTCTATCAGCAATCGATCGGCTTGAGTCAGAGTAGCTGGCCAACCGTATGCTTTTTGGCCCTTTTCTATAGATCCTAGCACAAATAAAAATAAATTAATTACACACATGAGAAATGTACTGTCAAATATACTAATGAATTATTAAGGACTAAAGATTGACTGAAAATTATGACAGAAGCAAGAAAATCAAGCCCCCTGTACCAAATACAGAATCTGTCATTCAAAAATGACTACATATCCTAAAGAACAAAGGAATGTTTTCATAGAGGTAACCTTCACTGAAAAGCACAGCCGTTGACGTGACTGAGTTCTGTACTATGCCCTGAACCAATTAGTTAAAGGATCACAACAGAAAAACAGTGAGCACCGGGCTGTCGTCTGCGTGTGACACAGTCATTCTCCCAGCTGCCACTTGCTGTGGCAGCACGGTGGCGTTCACACAAAGGCGTCGTGTCAGACGATCTGGGTCATCAGGCATTCTGCTCCGCCTTCATTAGGTGGGATTACTTTGATTGAGTCTGCAAAAATGATGAGCCGTGACCTGGGGCCGCACACATGACCTGTTTTGCGACGGAGGGATCCAGCAGTGCCACGTCAGAGTAATTTATAACGTAAACGAAGGATACACCGGCCTTTTCCCCAACCCATCAGCTTAATTACCTTCCAGACCCTGCTGAGATATTTCTATAAAGGAATTTAACTTAGACGAGAGAATTAATGACAATATAGCATCCTTACAGATGTACGGGAGAGGCCCATCCATTCACAGGGGATGCTGTCTAGAGATTCCTGAAAATAGAAAAGGAATTAAAACTGTACTGTACTGTAGCAATGCTAAAGGCTAATGGGGAAGGTGGGCTTTGCTCATGACACAAGGGTGACCACATTTTTAGTGTAAAAAATATGTAATGGGGGAGCTCTAAAGTATACAGTATATCTCTTCCATAACAAAGAAAAAAAAACACTATGACATATCCTCTATTCCCTCTGCCCTAGCAGATATATAACAATACAATAGGGTGTACACAGAGCTTTGGAAGGACACTGATTTTATCAAACAGTTAGCATCTATGACTGACCTGCATTTAACTGCAGCAGAGGGGCCGTTTTTGGAACAATGGGACGGCGCAATAACATTTGTAAGGATGTATCATCCATAGTATCTTTGTCCTTTCCCTTAATTCTCTGTGCGCTTAATCCCTGCTTCATTATACAGACCCTTAAAGCCGTGCAAAGCCCCGCCAGCCTTCGGGCAGCACAGTGAGGACGGGTTCTGTAAGCAGACTGCACAAACGGCTACGCCTCGTCTCCCGGTCTGAGGACGAGGACAGCTGCCCCTCGGAGGGGACAATGCGCTAAGCCGGAAACCTGACAGCGCCGGCGCTGGCGCTGGCCCGTCCCCTCCTTCCAAAGGGAGGGACCTCCTCGGGTACCAGGGTTAAACTCTTAATCCCCTCCAATTCTCCATGGCAATGGGATTATCCATGGCGGCGTTCGGGGGCTTCAGCACAAGTGATGCGTGTGCTGTTTCCTTTGTACACAAAACGCGACGCCGTCCAGCCCCGGGACCCGGGGATGGGAGAAACGTCCGCAGGAAAGCTCAGGAAAGCTCTCAGCTCTGCGTCTCCTCGGACGAGTGAAACACGTTTACAGCGTGCTCTGGCCACAACTCGCAGTCACTTTATATATAAATATTTAATTGCCTGTTGTCTCTGCTGGCGATAATCTCCATTCTGCTGGGCCAAATGTGAGCATATTTAAGGGCAGCTGGAAGTAAGGAGGGAATTGGACACACTGCGCATGCTTGACTTTATTCTGCCGAGATGGCGGTGTAGGTGGTGAGGATGATGAAGATGATGAGGATGGCTTGAGAATGGCCAAAAGACCACACAAGCGATAGTCTCTATGGACAGTTCTTAGAGAGAGAGGTAGTGCAGAAAATTCAGTATAAGCTCGTTATTCAGCCTGAAAGCAAAGAGATCATGTTTCAGCAGCACAATCACATGTGTTTACCATTTATGCTGTAATCTCTACCTGATCGTTTTATACAGGTTTGGCTGATTATTTTACAGTGTTCAGATACAGCATTTCATTGAAACCAAATGGTACTGTACAGCAAAGATTTATTTCATAACCAAATGTGCGTTCAAGAAAAAATGCTGAAATTCATCTCTGGATTTCATGCATTTCTTACAAAAACAGCAACTTTTGAGTACTGGTTTTAAAATGGCAGCTGATATTAACTAAAACAGCATAAGAATTAACATGGAACTGAGAGGCATAAGATGGTTGGGCTTGAACATTTATGCAGAGTTGCCATTATATATAACTATGGACCATTATAAAAACTGATCCTAGGTCAGGAGAATTACACGCAGAGCTTAGATCCAGCCATGTCCTTTAGAATGCACTGTCATACTGACGACATTAGTGTGGTTATACGCAAATGTGCTTTAGTAAGATTATGATTGCATCTGCAGACATTACAAGTGCTGAGCATTGTAATAAAGGACTGAGTGATGCTCATTTTCATATTTAATTTAAATATGAAACATTAAACACTTGACCCACAAAATGTTAAGGCAGAAATATTCACAAAGTGAAAATGGTTCCTGAAAAATACATTATTAAAAAGCAAGGCTGAGGCCTTCAGCTTATCATCCCCCATTGAGAGGGTGTGCGAGCATCTCAGAGCCTTTCTTCACTCTTCTCTTGCTTGTCATGCTTTTCTCTGCATTGCTCCTCGATAAAATGGTTGCCATGCTCGAGTCGCACGTCGATACACTCACACATTTTCCAGCAGAGGTCTTGGCAGACGTAGCTGGCAGAGAGGCAGGCCAGTGAAATTGTCTGGAGGAGGAGGGTCTGGCCTCTAGGCTTACGGATCATAGTTTAATACGCTCAGTCCTGCATGCAAGGACTGGATACATATCAGAAGACATATCCATTTTTTAAAAATTATTTTTGATGTGACCGGAGTTGCCCTTCAAGATTAAAGATGAATAAAAAATGAACAAGACCCATCAAATGTTCAAAAAGAATAGTCCCCCTTCCCAGTAATATCTCTCCCATTCAAAAAACAAAAAAAAGAAACCAATCCTGACAGAAATTCAGCTTTGGTTTAAAGGGAACTCGCTTTGGATTTTACCAGATCATTCCATGATGTATAATCAATTTTCTCTGTGGAGAACAAGATATTTGCTCGACACAGTTCTGGGTAAGAGTGATTCTCTGCCTAGCTTCAGATCTGAAGGGTTTTTTCAATCAGTCTATAGTTCTTATTGCTTGTAAGAGCACGGACTGTGTTATTTTTGCAGTTGTAATTGGGTTAAGTTTCTTTTTCTTTACCTGGCTCTGACTGAAATGTTCCTTGACCTTACTCTGTATCTGTTCCACTGCAGGCTGGATCTGAGGCCGTAGCAGGGAGCAGAAATGCTGTAGGACAGGACAGACCTTCACAGTTTTTACACGCACACTTTAAGAGGAAAGTTATCAACATTCCTGTGCTAGGAAAAACAAAAGCCAATTGATTGTATTTTTGCTACACTCCAACTGGATAAGGGAGCTTGTTGGCTAAAGTAAGTGGATTCTGGTATGTAGTCTAGTGGAAACAGGTGTCAATGGTTTGGGTGGTTCCTAAGCAGTGTACAGTATCTGACCACCACAGTGAACTCTATCTCTCCCAGGACATGTTTGCAAAGGGCAATACATTTCCTTTAGGTAAAATCATATGGTCGCAATTTTATGGCAAAGTTTTTTTTTTTTCCTCATTGGTATGTAATTGCACAAAATCAATAGAATGTTTTTTGACGTTGTGTGGTTTTTTCCTACAGACAGCAATGCTATTGTATGTGTCACAGAAGCTGCATTCAGAATCTTTTTGTACGGGGTTCTAAGCCACAGCTCCTATATTCCAAACTATTCAGCTGTAAATGACAGTCTATAACACTAGCCCCCTATGTATGCAGCTTACCACAATGATATGTTTGGTTTTCTTAGAATGTGAACACTAGAATTAGTCTCCTGCAGAGACACTGAACCAAGAAAGAGATGTTCTTTCTTTCAAAATAATAGTGCATGTTCTTTCTTCCATTTTGTGAATCAACTTTGTTTCCTCCGCAACTGCACCAGATCATCATTGGTTGATTCTGAGTTCTGAGATGATTTCAGTTATAATGTCTTGAACAGTAAAGTGCTTCTGACAGACTGTACTTTAAATCAAAATCTTCAACAAGTGGAGTTAAGTTCTGTTCCTGTAGGTGCTGTGCACATGCTTGGCTCTGCTCAGGGAAATGCCACTGGCTAAATCAGTCCATTGAGTTAATTCACCTCACACATTTGCTCCTGCTCAGTTCCCACAATGCACTGCAGCAAAGTGTTTCTGGAGCACAGGGCACAAGTACAGTCTTCAACTGTGAATCATTATTTGCGAAAATATCGCAACTGTCGAGCCGGGTAAATGATTGTGCTAATTATGCCATTTAATCTGGAGGCTGGGGAGAAAACCAGCATTTCCCCATTCCTCCAGGACCTGAATATGACACCCCTGCCTCGAACCCTCTTCCCTCTTCTGCACTGCTGTTACCCTTCTGGTTTATACAGTAGCTTGCAGATAATTACAACTTTAAACACTGTTAAAGAGGTCTCCTCTGTTGGGCGCCCCGATTTTCTACAGAGCTGCAGACGGTCTGAAATGATGTGGGAACTGTGCTGTCTCTGTGTATAAGTGGTAGCGTACAGTACTGAAGCGTGGTTCATTTCTTAAGGGCATCTAACCTATTTCTGTACCATTTTGTTTGTATGTGGCATATTTATGTCCTTGGGCCCAGAACAATGAGCTGACATTTCTGTGGCCTAAAGGATGTTAATACAAGTGATGACCACGCGTTCAAATTGATGTACATTAATGATGCTTATCATTTAGATTTATATGAACTATGATTTAAATTGCAGGTAATAAAATGTCTGCTGTGCTCTGATTTTTCATCTTCGGAAGCATTAATGAAGATAACAGCTGAGAAACTGTCAGCATTTTTACAAAAGGACTTGTACTCTGTGCCATCCCCTATATCTGAAGGGTACAAACACATTCTCTGTCCAGTAAAAAATATTCAGAACAATTTAGTTATTTTGGTAATAGCTTATTAACAAAGAATGTTTCAGCATATTTAGATGTCAGCATATTGTATAAATTCTGAGGATGCCTTTCTTCCCATTTTCAACAGTAGGGAGAAGAACAAAGACGTTTGCCAACCATTCTTCAGCAATGACGCCAGTGTGAGTTGCCAGCAAGTGAATTATGTAAATGATTTTCATAACTTCTGTCAAAATGCAGGAGCTCAGTTCTTTCGGATTTCAGACCATATTTTCTAAGTGAGGAGATAAAATTCATTAACCCAAGAATGGGTGTGGCTACCATTAACTGTCAGCCTCTTGTATTAGCCAATCAAAACACTTTGTCATTAGAGAATAATATGATTCATTCACACCAGTGAGTCACAGATCTCAGCTCCACTGATTTAGTGAAGGAATACTCTCATTTCCACTCCCTGGAGTCACTCATTGGAATTCAGTCTGTGTAGTAGCTCTGCTTCTCTACTGCCCCTTATGGATGTGTTCCTCCCTATTCTTTAAAGCCCCTGGCATCCCTCAGTGATAATGCTGAATATCTCTGATACTGAAAGAAATGGCAAAATTGCTCAAACAGTCTTTCAAACAGAAATAGCAACTTCATAGTAAAGAACAGTATCATAGTCCTTGATCATGAAAGTATGACTGCTGGTGTGGGCAGGGAGACATTTCTGTCATCACACCACCTCTCCACCTCACATCAGACTAAATTAAAAAGTAAGAACATCAATAAGGAAAATTGGGCGTTTAAAAATCCCCCTTTAAGCTGAAGTGGAACCAGAGCGACGTCTCTCAGACAGGGCTGTTTATTACTGGGAGGATTAAAGTATTGCTAAGTTAAGAACAACTTTGATCACTGCAGATGGGTCCCGGAACACACAAAGGCTTGGAGCTAATCCAGGCCAGAAATCACGCTGAGGTCATCTGAGACCAGTTCAGATGGTGATCTTAACTTCCCCGGGCCTTCTGATAACATCTCCTTCACCGTGATCAGAGTGGCCTACAGCGGGAGTCCAAGGCCGGAAAGCCAGCCACAATCCCAATATGGTGAGGCTGTCTCACTGGTATGCGCCTGAGGAGGACCCATGAGGAAGAGGCCAAAGAAATGCCTCAGGTCTGATTTTATCTCGCAATTAGTGCTCTTTTCTTCATGTTCTGCCTGTTTTCTCCTTTCTATTAGTCTGCTGCTGCTGGTAAACGAGATTCTACAGAGATTTTACTGCTTTTAAGACATGCGCTTTACCATGGCCAGCAAGGTTTCACCTGTCATTAATGGTATTTCATCCACAAATAGCGTCATTTCAAAGTGCAGGCTGTTGACATTGTTTATAATGCCATCTGGAGTGTTCACAACTAAATCTTTTTGTCTAAGGGGCATCATTATGTGCCTATTACGAGATTCTACAAGAATTTAATAACAGTTATAATCAGTTATGGTATAATCATTCATTAAACAACCCATAGCAGATAGGTTAATAGTGGTAGGGCTGTGGGATTGAGGCAGGGTTGGTTTTGTCAATTGATGTAATCTGTTTTGAATAGATCGGAAAAGGTTACAACTGCCATTATGTGGTACTTATCGGACTTCATCTTTGGCCTGTGAAAATGTGTCCTGGCTAATTTTCCCAAATAACAGACTTTGTGATGAATATTTGAGCTGCCTGTAGAGATAAAATCATAGAAAAGGAAACTGAGGACCTCAGGATTGTACCAGTAGAAGCATTTTAGAGCGTAAAATATTTTGGTTATTTAATATTTGCTCCTATCACCCATTCCATCTTGCATTGAATAGTGTTCCTTATCACTTGCGCCTTAGCAGTGCAGATTCACATAAAGGGTGCAATTGCAGTCTGTGTGGGGTGTGACTTTACTCCACACCATACACTGCATTGGATTAACTCTCACCTGTGCGTAATCAGACACTGATTGTTACAGTTTAGATACAGGTGTGTGAGACGGGGCTGCTATCAAAGTCCACTTTTATATTCGTGTGGTTTTGGAACAACTTTGGAGCTATTAAAGCTCAGGTATTACTTAAAAGCTCAAAATTACTGTGTAAAGTACATTATATCTCTTTCAAGGTGGTATTTGCACCTAAATTATTATGCAGTTTTTTTTTAGAACTTGAACTTTAAATGTAGTGATATCTCAGGGTAAAATAAGTAGTTTTACTTCTAAAAAAGCAAAACCAGCATACTTTTTTTTTTTTTTTTTTTTCCAAGCTTGCACTTTTTTGAGAGGTTTTGAGAGCTTGAAGGCTTTTTCACTGTACAGGCTGTGCACAGCGATGCAGGCCTGTGTGCTTTTCAGCCCTCCCTAGTGCAGGCCCATTACCGGCACATTCCGAGGCTCAGCTCTCTGGAGGAAGAGTAGCCCAGGAAGGAAGCAGAGGTGGCCCTCTGTCTGAGACAGGAGGGGATAAGCCCCCATCCCACATTCGTTTCTTTAATAAGGGACCGATTCCCCCCAAAATCCCAGCAGATTTGCCACGGGAGCCGTAATTTGAGTTCATTTGCTAAAGAAAACAAATTAAAAAATGGGCCCCTACTTGGTTTTTAAAGCCGTCTGGAGAGATCTTTCGTGGCCAGACACTGAGGTCCTGCCATTTGCAGCCTTGTCTTTTATTTTCCACATTAGTTCCACTTTCCACAATTTGTGATCATGAACTTTTCTTAGTGAAATTACACACATCGAAACAGCAATTATTCACAGTGGGGACAGAATTCAGTCACACATGAACTGACTGCTAGCTGAAAGACATATTTCTCTGCCTAATGAAAACACAAGACATTTTCTGAAGCACGCCAGAATATGAGGAATGCCTAAAACTGTAATTACTTACACCTACATGTCTTAATGGCATTATATGCCACGGGCAATCACAGCTGTGTTGCTGGGTGTGAATGTTGGTGTGATGTAGGGGTGAGCTGGCTGGTTTTGCTGTAATTCGTGTTGAACACCTGGCGCTAACTCTTCAACACTGAAAGGCTTTGTACTGGCAATGCAACTATCAGATCTCACTGAAGTCACTTTGGACTTATGTGGTCTTTCACAGCTTAATGTGGATGACTCAGATACAGATGAAGGAACATGACTGAAACACCCCCATCAATCCAGTCAGATTCTGAGGATCCACTCAGTCATGAAATGACAGGGCCAGTTCATTTATATGTATTATTATGCATTGTTCAAAAAAATTCAGAGCTACATTCAAAGGGCAAATATATCCATAGTCGCTATGGGAGATACAAGAGATATCAGTAAATAAAACCTTTCTTGGTTTATCAAAAGACCACAGTACCAAGGTGGGTAATGTTTAAATCGTCTCCCAACTTCGTACTGTGGTCTAAGCTTCTTTCCATTTCTTTATAATCAGCCTCACATTAAACTTGAATGAGTTTTCTCTTCATTTGCAGATGCAATTTCTTCATGCGGGTGAAAATTGTGAAATCTGGGGCTTGGCCCTGCCCTTGGATAACCTTTTAACTGTGATGCCACTTCTGGGGAGAACTTGCAGATACAGTGTCAGTGGGCCATGAGGAGGCTTCTGTGGGGGTTGGGAGTACTGTGTGATGCTTTCCACATCAGTGGGTACAACAGTCGCATTTCATTATGGGCCACACTGTCCCCATGGTCACCACACAGTGGTACATCCCTGAATTACAAATGCCTACTATAGTTTGATTTCTGTCACAAAATGTGGTGATTTCTACCTTTCCGGGAGGGTAACCATCAGTACTTTTACAGACCAGCAGCAAGATCATATGTACTTTGCAATCCTGGTATTGACAAACAATGTGTCAGTCATGTCAGCCTTAACTGAGCTGTTGTCAGGGAACGTTGATTTGGAAGAAAGTAAACACATGCTGACAGTTTGTTTCTGTTCCAGTATAGGCTAGGGTCAGGGCCAGGTAGGGTGGATGTAACACTAGATATCAGCTGAATCAAAGCAGTCAGAAGTGCCCACACTGATTTAGAGACACGTCCTTGCCGGTGGTTTTGATTATGGGTGTGTTTTCCTACCAAAAAAAGATGTCTTCCTTTGTGGTCTATATGCTCTTGGTTTGAGAGAATTTTGGACAAGAAAGTGCATGAATGTGCAAGAATGGCTTCCAGTAACATCCATCACATCCACTCTCTGTGAAGCAATACCAGTGAATCACTTCACAGATCTGCGGTCTGTATTCCATTAGTCCTGAAATTATTGCTTACAGCACTGCTGTTTCTCATTCCGATGTTCCTTTGCGAGTACCTTTCTTTATCAACGGGATGCCTTTGTGTAACTCGGGCAGATATCAGCCCAGATATCAGCCATCAACGATTTCAGTGTTTTCAGATGTGAGACGATGAACAGAACAACATGTAAATAATCAGAACTATTCTTAGCACTTAGCTCTTCGAGACATTACTAAAGCTGACAGTCTGACAGCCCCAAAAGTAAACGATGAAGGCCATTTCTGACAGGCGAATCACTCCATGCATCAATAAATAGCTTGCAGAGCGAGAACCGCTGCATTGGAGAGGAGTGATGTTTTTCCTCCAATTATATCCTGTTTGCACGGGCTTGCTCACTGCTTAAAATAAACATGATTCAAAGCTGTAGGTGCTTGATCTCAAGAAAGGGGCTCCTTGCATGCTGATGCCATTTTGATCATGGCAAGAGTGCTTTTAATATTTCGAGAGTTCTGAAGTAGTAGTTCCACACGGGAAGATTTTTTTTGACAAAACACTTAGAACTCAATGTTCAGAACACAGAGCCCATGTGAATGTGAAAGACCATTATTGTCATTAGGCAGATGCTCTTATCCAGAGCAGCTTACATAGGTAACAATTTTTACATATTATCCATTTATACAGCTTGATATTTACTGAGGCAAAGTGCCTTGGCCAAGGGTACAGCAGCTGTGACCCAGTGGGGAATCGAACCAGCAAGCTTTGGTTGCAAACCCTGCACCTTACTGCTACATCACACTGCTGCCCCACTCACACTGTATATTAATGGACATGTTCATTGTCTCATAAAGCAGATACAGTGGTCCAGCAGTGTTCAAGAGGACAGAGTACAATTGATGGAGCTATTTGTGTGCCATCAGTGACTGATCTAAGTGAATCGTAACCTTTTGCTGCAGATAGCAAAGCCTGTTGGTTGGTTTACAGCAGACAGTGATTGACAGCCCTCTTTAGCTGCCATTATGGGCTCTGTGGAGCACCACTCTCCCACGGCAGGAGCAGACATCACTGCTGCCACAGCCTCCACCGCTGTAACAGGGCCCCGGTTTGGGTGGCAGGAAAAAAGGCACATCTGAGAACGTGGCCGATGCCATCCCCTGCCAGCTGTACCCCGGCCATTAGCTCCGCTCAATCTGTCCCCGGGAACATGACAAATGTGTCCTGGCGGTTTTGGCGGGTGACGTCGGGGGGTGTCAGCCAGCGCACCCCCCCTCTCCAGCGGCCTAATCCTCCACCCCTGCGGCTCTGAGCTGACAGCAGTTGTTAGTGTGTGTGAGTGTGTGTGTGTGTGTGTGTGTGTGTGTGTGTGTGTGTGTGTGTGTGTGTGTGTGTGTGTGTGTGTGTGTGTGTGTGTGTGTTTTATGAGTCCCGCTAGTGAAAATGAGCCAGTCATAGGTGTTGACGTCACTCTCCCCCAGTCAGGTTTACTCATCCCAGCCAGGGGACCCTGGGCTTTTGTGTCACAGCAGACTGACCGCCGGTCGCCAGATGTTGGGTCGTTATGTGGTTGTGAGGGATGCCAGCTCATTATCCAGCATTGGCAGAGAGCTGTGCTACAACACGTGCATCAGCTTGCGCAACTGATCAACAGCGCTTATAAAAGGGCCATTCTCACAGGTGCCTTTGCGAAGGACACACCCTTTGATTGTGGAAACGCGACACGTACGCCCATTGAGTCAGGTTTCTCTCAGTATCTTAAAACAGAGGACAGCTGTTTTGTTTTTGTTAAGATGTAATCGTTTGAGGAAAGTCGTATGGAGCTTCTTGGGTCTTGTTTATGCTGGCTGAGAGGTTTTCTGAAGCTCACCCCAGCGTTTGATCAGGAATGCGTTTAGATGTTTCCCATTCATTTAGATGTTTGCGAAAAAACTCAGTCCGGAGACAGTTTACATTTTTCATGTCTCATTTTACATTTATCTCTCAAAACAGTCACGGTCCTTGCTTGTTAAATAATATAATTCCTTTCATTAAAAACTGGGGAAGGATTTATTAGCATCAATAGCTGACACATAGGAGACAGGGATACTGTGAGATTTGAATTTTTGTTTATGCGCCCACTTTTGGTTGGAGTTGAAGTACAGTCATGCTGGGGTCGAAAATGAAGGTCTTTGTTCATTTAGAAGCAGATGAGGAACCCAGTTAGACCGTGTGACAGTCCTCTTCTTTATGAAATCCACAGACTTTCTATTGGTGAGGACTGTCTGGAGATATAGCCACTGAGGCACATTTGTTGATATGAAATTGGACAGAAGTTAGACTTTTGAAAGTCAACTGAAAGACATCAGATGCCAGAACCACACATTCCCTTGGAATATAACAAATGTTTCAGCCTCTTGCAAAGACATATTCAGTACTCTCAAACACAGCTGAAGTCACTCTCACAGAGAGTAGCCTCTGAAGAAGGGTGGTTTTATTCTGGGAATTTTTCTGAGCAGGAAGGGGTACTCTCTACACAGGCGCAGCTAAATTTACTTGAGACGGTCAGACCGTGGAATCTTCCGGAAGCGAGAAACGTTTTCCCTTAATCGGAAGCCGGCCCTGCACGTCAGGAAGGCCACACACTGCTGCAGAGATGGGAGGGCAGCAGAGTTGCACGGCCACGGCTATTCTCAGACGCCCGCAGATAAATGCCACATTAGTGAGGGTTTATTTGGAGACCTGCGAGATATTTTGCGAAGGCTTTAGGAATGTTTTCATAAACGCTGCGAGGCGGCTCGTGGAAATGTGCGCCCGAAGCCTTGCACATCGCGGCCTAATCCCTGACCTTCACTTTACCTGCTGTATGGGAATTGCATGGATCTGCTGGGAAAACAGAGAGAGGCCGAGAGCCACACATTTCTGACCTGTGCTCTCTTATTATGCCAGATTTCAGCGCTATTCAGCAGTTTGATTTAATTTAATGCATTTTTCCTTTATGTCAAGAGCCATTTTAAACAGGCGGATCACATATCATCTTTGCAGTGCACACAGTATATTAAATACACACTTGCTTCACAGTACAAACACAGGCCTTCAGTGAGGCACAAGCTGAGTGGGTAATTATGATGAGAGACAGGAGTCAATTCTCCTGCACATGCAATGGGCCCCCAGCTGAACTGAGATACTGGAGCATTTGATATAACAGCAGACTGTTCATTAAATCATCTGCATTATTCATTTATAAACAATGTGATCGCTTACGTCTTCAGCATACACAGTGCTGAATTCATATTTTTGTTCATTTTATTAGGACTGGAGGCACGAGGGCTGACAGTACATTGGGTCACAGAGGGGATGTTTAATGACTAAAAACAATGTTCACATTAACACTGTGGGCATGGTGGGCCTGGGGGAGGTCCTGCAGTTAGTCCATAATAGCACAGTAAATACTGGCTGTAACTGGACGCTATCAGTCCAAGCAACACTGCTCTTTGTCCCTTTGAGTAAAATGAGATAGTATGGTTTTTTTAAATCAGTATTATTCTTGCACAGCTTTCTTTAGTTACAGTAACCCCTATGATCGCCCTTTTTTTTTTAGGAAATATGAAAAAATGTGTGTTGAAATGTGTTTCTCGGAGTTAAAGAACGTTACGTTTCTGTTGAATAGGGCTCTCAGTGTGAGTCAGGCTTTTCCAGGCTCTCTGAAAGGTTATTAGCGCAGAGACAGGTCGAAGCCCTCTGCACTTGTAGCGTGTTCAGGCTTCGACAGGACCGTGCTCTTATCTGAGATGGCACATTCCGCACCAAACCGCACAGAGACACATCAGTCAGCTCTCGCTGAGATTTCCTAATGTAGCCATTATCTCTGTGATTGGTGGATCTGAACTCTTCTCAAATCTCCCAGCATATTTTCCTTTTCTACCTCAGCTGGAGTATTGGACAGAGAATGTGTGTGTGCGTGCGCGCGTGTGTATTTTTGCCGATTGCACCATCACAAACGTTGTGTAACGTGTGCGGTGAAAATTCAAATTGACCATTAATTCCCCGACCATCTGCTCGCGCGGATTTACGGGGATCGCTGGAGTGCCGCGTTTCCCGGAGCTTTTTGCGGGCGCAGAGTTCACAGCGACGCACTGCCGACACCTCCACACCAGCGAGAACAGCGCCGGGTCGACCCGCCTGGCCCCCGTCACGGCTTTCCCCGGACAAACAAATTCCGGCTGGAGTCTGTCTGCAGCCCCTCTCTGCCTCTGCTGCCTCAGACTTATTACCCGCTCTCACGAGCTGCGGTGCAGCCAGGGAAGCAAGAGTAACGCGAAGGGTCACCGCATGACTCAAGTCTGAATTCCAGGACTCGGCTTCTTCCGTCAGCACCTACAGAGTCCTGCCGCGTTGCAGGTGTGGACAAAGGTGGCTCTCTCACTGTTTCCATTTACACGTGTCCGGCCTGGGGCGAGATCGACAAACCGATGCTTTCCCACAACGTCGGGGTGATGTAACAGATCCTGACAGTAAAAATGCTCCCGTAACCGTGGCATTTGTGATACAAAGTGGTGCACGACTGCTGATCTCCTACGGATGGGCTGTAGCTCAGTGCGAGCCACAGTGCTGAATGGCAGCCATTTTCAACAAATTCTGTTGTGCAAAAGATTTAAGAGCGGTTTTACAGCCATTATTAATAATCGCTTTGGTGTCATTACTGGATTACATAGTGGAGCTGTTACGCTCCTGACACCAGAAACCTCAAATAAAGTCCCTAATAGAAGCCCTTTTACAAAGTGGCAGCTGGTTTAATGGATAGAGTTAGGATTTCACCGGCCCTTATCAGACAGGCAGAACAGATGTTGTCTGAGCAGCGGTCACCGCGGGAGAACAGACACCTATATCATCTCCTCCGTCGCCGGGGTAACCCGTTGTGATGCGCTGATCCCCCCACCTGTTTGCAATAAAGCAGGCCTCGGGATGTGCGCCGGCGGGAGGACGAGTCCTTTACAAGCAGCTCTTTAAAAATCTGTAGAAGATGATATTCCCTGGCAGTAAGTCAGTGTGCTGTGGGGAAGGTGAGCTCGTCTGTCTGCGGAGGGGCCAGCGCGGGGACGGCTGAAGCCCTGCCTTCCTCCCCCCTCTCCCAGCATGCCTTTCACAGCCACACACACTCGCCTGTGCTGGAGGCGGGGGGCTCGTTGGCAGAAGTAGGTGAGGAGCTGCTGTCTTCACAGACAATGGGAGGTGTCCTTCAACAGCATCTCCCAAACTCAGGGGGACAATCCAACAAAGGAAAGCATGAACAGCACGACATGCATAACAATTATTCATATCTCTGGATTAATTCATACCTATGCTCAGGTATTTTTATTGTCACTGTTCAGGACGGAGCTGATCCTGAAAATTAAAATGCACTTCATCTGAAAAATTGAGAAGCATTTGTTGGCAAAAATTTGCTTTCCTGTTGACTTTCTCTCAGCACTGAAGAGCCCTTTGAAAAGAATGTGAGATGAACAATATGCCCTTTCTCACTTTGGGCTGAAGTTTTATATTTATATTTCTTATAAGTTTGATAAACCTTGAACACCATATTCACCCTCATTTTGAAATGACTGTTAAAATGAATGCCTTCCCTAGCTTTCATTCCCTTACCCTCTTTTTAATCCAAGTATGTTTCTTTTCTCGCCTTCACCTCACTCTGCTTATTTTCAATATTTCTCTCATGTTCCTGCTTTTAACAGAATCAAAGCAAACACACCCTGGCTCTGGCCGGGGAAGCCATTTCCCCTCGCAGTGAAACAGACCGATTCTGTGGACCGGTTAAGTGAATTAAAGCAAGCGTGAAATACTGAGAAAGCTCCGTAAATGTGTCCAAAGAGATTCTTAAATCAGGAAACCGGAGGTTTAAAAAGTGCATTCATATATCTGATGTTGTAGATGAGACGAACATCCTCACAAACAAACATGTTACATCAGAAACTGTCTGATAGTGTTTCATAAATAGCCCATCTCTGCTGCAGCCCGTTTTCCCCCACGTCACGTGAGTCGCTGTCTCCCTCTCACTGCGTTCAGCTGCCATGTGCTACAGCACAGGGGACTGCCTGTAATGAAGTGCCATCCAGAAGGAGACAGGAATAGCAGCAACTGTGACTGTGGGAGAGCACGTGCCAAGCACCTTTCCTATCCTGTCACTCCTCTT
This sequence comes from Megalops atlanticus, assembly GCA_019176425.1. Taxonomy (NCBI): domain Eukaryota; kingdom Metazoa; phylum Chordata; class Actinopteri; order Elopiformes; family Megalopidae; genus Megalops; species Megalops atlanticus. The sequence goes on from CM032899.1 coordinate 20,541,255, forward strand.
TTAAACCACGTAGCTAAAATTACTATAAAAACACATCAAGAGTATTAATCTCTCCCTCGCAAAAGTACGCACCGTCACCGGTTACCCTGCAACTGGAGACTATCATAAATCCGCCTATAGATTTTTTGGGCTGATGGACTGTACTCCTGCCCTCAGTGCGGGAGGAGAAAGCTCTCTCCTGGTTTGTGTTACAGAGGACAGAGGAGTGAAGTTAATTCTTTTTCGGTTTCACCCAATTTCCACTGGCAACACTGCCTCTTCTCTTTGAGTTGCCAGGCAACATCTTGGCTAATGTGGGATTAGTTTCCTTTATTTGCTCACAGCCCTCTGTGGTGTTTTATGTGCCATAATTGCTTTAAGATGTTGACTCCCTTTCAGAAAAAAAAGAGGCTTAACATGAATTTCCTCGCTGGTTTACAGAAACGGGAATAATTTGTTTATTTGGCAAACACTGGACTTTGGCGTTGTTAGCACAATCATGGAGCTTCATCACTGACAGGAAACCACTCTTTATGTCTGTAGTTAAAACATTTCTTCTTTTCTCTCTCACTCTCGTTCTCTCTCTCCCCAAGCGTTCACAGAAGGCTCTGTGGACCCGGAGACGCACCGTGACTCAAACGAAAGTGTGCACTCGCACCAACAGCATGGCCTCATGGGAGATGACCTCGGGGGGGATGTCGCGCAGTCACGAGCGGTAGGCCCTTGCTCTCTGCGAGTCTGTCACCTCCAGACTGCAGCCTGTGCTCTGACTCGGCCCTGAGTGCGGCCGGGTCTCTCGCTGGTCCGTCTCGTGACTCCGCTCCTTTCTGGGGCCACGGGCTGGTATGCCTGGAATGTCCGATGAGGTGGACGCCACCCGGACAGCGCCAAAATTTACGGCCCGTGAACAACAGGATTATCGGGCCTGAAGGAGCAGGCCCGGTTCTGCTTTACCAAGCAGTCCCTCACCCTGCTGTTGTGGCTTGGTCATCCCTCTGTCGTCCTCTGCAGTGACACTTTGCCAGGAAAAGCCTTCACAGAAACAGAGGGACAGGGTCAATCTATCCACAACGCACTCAGTCCTTCTCTTTCACTAATGATTTCAGAGTAACAGAGGGACATGTTCAATCTATCCACCACTCGCTGAGTCCCTCTCTTTCACTAACGGTTCCAAATGGATGTCGCTTTCTTCATTCTTAGCACAGCTTTGTGAGTCTGATAGTTGATGAGACTGAAGGAAGATGCTTCATAAAAGACTGCAAAGTTGTAAGTTTGAAGTGAGTCACTCGATGTTAAGGACGGAGTCGTTAGACTGAGAACAGGCCAAACCGACCCCTCCTTATTGACAGGCAAGTCCCCATAAGCCCAATGAAAAGTCAGGTTTGGCCCCGCATAAGCGAGACCTCTGGTCAGACAAGATAAGCTCCACTTTGCAGTTGGTGGGTGACATTCACCTCACGGGTACCAGAATAATACCTGCAGCAAATGCAGCTTGGAGAATTTTTTTTTTGGTTTGATGCGAAGATCTTTTTGGTGACTCTGAGAAATGTGTGAAATCCAGATAAAAGCTTTTCTTGGATGCGGCTTCTATGGTTTGGCGGTTCCTGAGAGGGGCTGGGAGATGCCTGGCGAACCGCGCCAGAGGGGATCAGGAGAGCTCTCAGTCCTCCAGCGAGTCCTCCCCGACTGACGCCCCTCAGCGAGGCTGTTTGCCCCGCATCCAGACGCACATAAAGACACGCATTCTCTCCTGGCTTCTGCGGCCCTTGCAATAATACTTACTTTGGACGCTTCGGTCTGTAATGAGGTGTGCGCTTTAATGCAATTTCAAGAGAAACCGTACACGGCAACCTGGGACGGATCTCTCCTCTGAGCAGAGAGGCTTTAAAGGGTTACTGTGAACGAGCAGAAACTGGGACAGAAAGCAAATATGCGCAGAGATCTGAGGTTCAAAGGATAGAATGATTAAAAACAAAAATTCTGAACAGATCAGGTCTCTAATTGCTCAAAAAATTGGAGGGCCCCATTTTAAGAGCAATTATGGTACAGTACATTCAGCCTGATCCTTGGCAAATGTTTCCCGTTCCACAGAGTAATGCGGATGGAAACATAGATGATAAATTCTCATTCCTTCACATTCGCTTTGGCCCACCTTTAAAACCAGAAGACAAATCCAAGCAGGAAACCGCAAGACCCATATTTCACATAGTGAACCATTACGGACACATTTTTGAAAAGCAGTTTACGTACAGTAACTTAGAATAGCATTTCACAATATGCTACAATACTTTGGCGTCTCGAGGCGCTTGTCCTCACACAAAACACCAATCACATCTGAAATAATCATTGAATTCCAGCTTTTCTCATCCCTCCAGCTCCTGTCCAGAAATCCTCTGACTCTCAACGATTTTCCCATCCCAGGAAAAAAAAAACAATTAGATCATCAAAATTATTTAGGGTGTGGCATCCCTCTGTTTTTCAATGATCATAATTTTTTATAGTAGAAATATGAGTCTGACCCTGCTGAGTCTTCGTCCAAAGAAAACTGGATTGGTGATTGATGCACAAATCAAAGTTTTTATAAGGACAAACCCAAACCAAAGATCTGATGATAGAATTCAGGCAATCTAAAAGAGAACATTTCACAGGGCTTCCATTTTCAGTTCCAGAATGTGAGCCTTTCAGTAGAGGCTGAAACATAAGAGGAAAAAAGATTAGCTACATGCAACGTGCAGCTGAAGCAAAGGAAAGCCCAGGTACCATAGCCACTATACCTGCTTGTCTTCAGCCAATGCCTTATTGCCAAACTACTTTTTCTTTTCCCTTTGGGTACTTGCAAATTGCAAAACAGGTTGGTGTAAGGCACTGCACCATGGGCAATGTCTGGGAAATGCACCAGCAGGTCGAAGAGTGAAGAGTCCCTGAAAGCAGTGGTTCGCAGAGTTGTCCATAAGACAGCTCAAGTGCCTCCCTCAGTACTCACTTCTCTAACATTGTCTGCATTGTGATCCTGTCATGAGCATGCAATGTGAAAAATGCAGCTATCTTAACCACCTTGCCACAGACAGGCGCAGGCTCTGCAGCTGTGTCAGAATCTAAGATGGCATCCTGCCAAATTGAACCATGTTGTAGGCGATTTCTTACTTTCTTCTTCTGAGGTTGCAGATCGTCATCGGAAAGGTTGCAATGAGGTATGCTTTGATCCTCCAACACCTCTGCTCGGCCTGTGCTTTATTTTCAGGCAGCAAGTAGACACACTTCACTGGATCTTATCACGGCTCCCTGAACCACAAACACCAGCATGAACACGTCGAATTTGCTGTGCTCATATCGAAGCAACACATGTACGCAACATATTCACCACAGCTGTTTGTCTCAGGGAGTTTCATAGCAGTTAAACATCAGCATCTCGTGTTGAGGGCATGACTGCTGGGGTCAGGAAGTTCAAACTCACACAGCAACTGTACAAGAGAAAAATCATCCAATAAGAGAACAGACAATGAGCACACCAGGCAAACAGTGATGCCTGCTTCCACCAAAGAGAATAAAAGCAGCACTCTGTATTGTGACATCATCACAGGTCACATGATGCTTTCTGGATGTGAGATCAGTCCTCTTTTCCACCACTGTCAGATGGGGTCAGTGTTGCTGGAGAGCGCAGACTCCGGGCAGGACAGCAGCCTTGCCTGTCTGACACGTGCTCGTCAGGAAGGACCCATCACCGAGGTCAGGACGAGGTATGCGGGCCAATGAGATTAGCGAGCCCCGCGAGCCCCATTACTCATATGGAATAATTGTCAGCTGGATTTACAGTTATTTCCATTATGGTTGTGCTAGCACAGCCTGTCCGAGGCTCAGCTAACAGATTAGCACTAACGCCAGTTCTTGTCTCCTTTTCATATGCCAGAACACATGTGCCCTTGGTATATGCCCTCTTGGTACAAGCCAATCATGCTGCTCTTTTCTTGACCATGTGATTTGCATTGTATGCATAGAAGATCAGGATTTAGGCCATAAAGGCCATTGTATATGTGGAATTTGGTAATGGATCTAAAAGTACACATACAGTATTGTACCCCAATGCGTTTCTTTCAGTCTTTCAATTCAAAAAGTTTCCAATTGTCAAGGTAAAAATTTGTCCCTTTCACATTGCCTAAAGATCACTATTTCCTCTGTCTCAAAACCCCAATATTTTTTAACCCATTTTATCTACCAATATCTAAATGATATTCTGGAACATTCCGACCAGATGCAAAGGCAGAAGTTTACAGCTTTCCCTGTCTGTCTTATCATTCCTCGGGGAAGGAGGATTTGAGCGCTTTTACAGTTTCCAACATCCAGAAATTCATAAATCTCCACTCATCCCAGACACGGTGCACTTCCTCTGTTATTTTGGAAGTATATCCGTCGCTCCTTTCATATTTACTGTCCTCCTGAGATGTCTTTCACCTTCACACTTCTGCATCGTGCTGTTTCCGAGCATGGCACACGCACACAGTACCACAGAATGAAAGAATTCTCACCGCCGAGAGAAAGTAAAGCTGCTTGGATCAGTTTCCTCTGTGTTCTGCACAGTGCTTCCCGGTTCTCACTGTTCTGAATGTACAGGTACTTTCAGTATCTTACCTCATGACTTGGAGCCCTGGGGAGAGAGAGCTTGTTTTGGTTTAAAACTGACTGTAATTGGGAACTGAAACTGTGGCACTGCTAGTTTTGGATTAAAATATGGAGACCTCACTGAAGGATTAGGTGTTAGGCATTAATCCCATTTATTAAAACATGCAAGAGTCATGAGGTCCATATATGGTAATATGAAATATGCAGTCCGTACACATAGGCTACAACAATAACTTTCTGCTGTAAATGCTACATTACTTGGGGGCAGAGTTTGGAAGATATGACACAGGACTGTAGAGTTTAACTTTCAGCACGTTCCTCTTAAAAGCACAGGGGTGTTTGGGAATTGCTCTGGAAGCCACCTGGGGAAAGGTGAGCTGTGGAGATATTCTTCAGTGCAGACATTTTATCTCTCAGAGCTCACCTGCATGGTAAGAGAGCTGGAGATAGGGCTTAGTTTTTTATTGAGCTGATAAAACAAAAACATTTGGCTTCGGAAGAGATAGGCAGAAACAAAAAAATGCTAACAAAGGCTCGGACTGGGTTATCTGCAAAGGACACATTTTAGCTGTGACTCCTTCTGGCTTGTCTGAGTAGCTGGTCCTCTCTCCCGGCTCTGGAAAGTAAGAGAAAATAAAATCCCTGCAGGCATCGCGAGACGTCCAAGGTCAGCCACTTCACCGGGGCATGCCGGAATCGGAACGTCTCGTTCGTTCCTTCAGATGGATCTTTATTACCATTCTTGTCTTTGGCAAGACCGGCCTCCCTTTTTATTGAGGAAGTCCATGATATCATGCGGCGTGCTCCGGGTTCAGGTCTCGGATCAGCGCTTTTCCTGAGCTCCGAGACGCAGGGAGTGCAGCCAGACGTTCATGTGCACCCCCTTGAACACCGCAGCAGGAAAAGTTCACATGAACGTTCAACATTCTGGAACTGTCTGGGATACAAGGTGACAGAGGGGCGTCAGCGTTAAGGAAGAACAGACCAGGAGCTGTTCTGTAGCCCGATCCCTCATTTCTCTGAAGCTCGCTTGATTAAATGCTCTCAAACAGATTGGGGCCATTTTCATATTAGTCATCTTATCCCCATGGAAAAAAATAGCTGAAAAGCCCAATCAGTTGAACTCAGTTTCACCCTTTTTAATCCAGGACATGCTTGACAGCTGATGGAGATGTACATGGCTCAGTCTTCATCTGCTTTCCAGCAACACCACACTTTTACTGAGAGAAAACACATCCAGGGCTTATTGGTCTGATTTACTAACCTCGCTATTAAAACATGAACCATGTTCAATTTTCTTAAAGCTGGAACAGAACTCCGTTTCTCCTGATTTGGAAACCCATGAGGGAGAGAGGGATAATTCAACATATTTATTATATTATTTATATAGTTTCTGAAGAGCTGGAAAGGAGACGCGCTGTCAGCTCGTCTCGGCTTGGAGTGTGCTCTGTCGCTACGCTACAGGTAGATGCGTACACGTCGCTGTCGTTGAGTCGGGAGGACTCTGCCACTCTGACAAGCCTGTCGGTTAAATCACGTTCTGACGCCGTTCCTGTAAAGTCGTGAGCTTCAGTGCACTGGGGCGTTTTGCTGTCAGAGGTGTGCAAGCACGAGCACATCTGAGACACTGGGTTTTGTTTGTGTTATTATGACAGGGCTGATTTGTATTACTATGGCTTACCGTTTGAAGTTTAAAGAAAACAGCTTTTGTTTGGCTGGCAGACACTTCCCCTTTTAGGTGTCATTCTTGCTCATCAACTGCCATTTCTGCTCTGCGGGAAGGAGCAAAACCCATCCTCACCTGTCGTGGTGTGTATAATTGGATACATTGTGTTAATAATGAATGAAACTTTTGCTACAGTCCACAGCACGCAAGCGAAGAGGGTACAGGAATGTTTGGTAATTGCTTGGCTAAATTTGCAGTGAGCTTCTCTTTGATTGGTTACATTCTGACTTGAGCAGAACCTCTTCAGTGTGTTTTCTCTCGGGCAGTGAGTGGCTGTTCTGAGGTGAGATGAATGTGATATTTCACAGGCTTTAACACAGGGACTGTCTGAACTTCTGTCTGCTCTGGGTGAGTGCCAAATACCCCACATGCCTTCACCGCATGCCGCGGCTGCGTATTCACCTCCAGACCTCGTTGTTTACCAGGGTGAACTCCTGTGAGTCAGGATAACTAACGCAGGGAGAGCTCTGGACTGAAAATAAACTGCAGTGGGGTAATTGGGCCCCCACACCCTCATGTTGTTCTTTTGTAGAAGTTTCTGCCAGATAAAAACGCAGGGACATTCTGAACATAAATTACACGCCATGCACACCAAGTACGCCTGGAATGATCTTATTTTGTTCCTTCACTAATGATGTGCCATTAGTCTTAGACAAATGTATGCTGCATCTCTGCACTGAATAGGGAATATACAGCACAAATATTCATAAAAATACCCTGGAATAATAGAATACTTAAATGTCACTAACAACAAAGCATTAAGAGCAAGCAGCAGGGTGACAAATAGGTCATGAATAGGACCTGAATATCCAAAGGTGCTGACCAAGGTTTGATGAATGAGACAATAAACAGTTGTGCAGGAAAAACAGACAGGTGGGATCAGCTGCTGTCTGGTGAGACTCATCTCGGTATAATGCACTCGATTTAATGGTGAAAAGAATAGGCCCCATGCAGAAATGGGATTGCACAAAGCACCTGTACTTGCATCCATCTCTCTATTTTTTTTTTTTTTTTTTTTGTTTTGTTTAAATCCTCCAGCTCTTGAAACGCTGGGAGGCATATGAAAATGATGAGGGAGGAGGTGTTCTTCCCTGTGGCCAACCCCACTGAGGGAGAGAGATAAGAGGCAGAGATGTCTTTGTTCATGTGTGCATCTACAGTGTAGAGCTTTCACACTGCGCTCATCCAGCGGGGTAGCCTCATTCAGTCAGCCTCTCAGAAGTCTGGCAACAGCCGCGTACTTATCTGAGATAATTATGCGCAGACCGCTGGGAGGCCCATAGCTTGTCCCTTATTTAAGGAGAAGCGGCTGCTGTGCCCTGATTGATCGGGTCAGTCACCCGCTGCTCCTGATTGCCTGGCCTTCGCGGGTGCATTATCTCACTTCGGGGCACGGCCGTCGCCAGATGCGCTGTCAGGCCTGACGTGCGGCTGATAAGCCCGGGCTACCAGCGGGGCGGAGAGGGAGGAACTCCCGGCCAATCACCTGCTGTTCTGCAGACTCCGCCGCGGGGCACGCGGCGGCAGGGACAGCGCCAGGCAAGGTGGTGCAGACTCACTGGGACACGCAGCCCCGGAGCACCGAGACGCGACCGGCATGATGCAGTTCATCAGCAGCTTTTCCATACACAAAAAAAAACAAGAACTTTTACGGCCTGGTTTGGCAGTCGCCATTCCAAACAGACTGCAGCTCCTAATAAGGCCCCATTCTGCCAGCCTTGTAAAATGTTAACGGGCATCTAATGCTTATCAGATTTGGTCACGACCTGATGAAGCCAGCGCAGAGAAACGTCATCTCAGGCTCGTCTTGCCAGTCTCGGTGCGTAAACTGGAGAATAAAATCTGTGAGTGCAGATTTCATCCACAGTGTTTCTGCGTCATAACTGAGTCATCAGCCTTGAGGGAGCGTTTCTCTCCAGCTGCAGTTTAATGATTCATAAACCTGCACCCTGTATCTTCCTTCTGTCATGTGCTGCACATGTGGTGTGGAGAACCATAACCACAGCTATGGACACATCGGGCTTTGGTGTCACGCCTATAGAGTTAACCTTCCCAGGCTGACTGTGTGGCCATCATCACATCAGTGTTACCTTTAACCCTTGCCCCCCACCCAACACACACGCACACACACACACACACACACACCTCCCTCCGCAGAGAAAAGCAATAAGAGACAACTCAGTAAAAGAAAACGGATACAGAGTAAAACAGCCGTGAAAACGGATATCCTCTCTGTAAAAACACAGGGGCCATAGGAAGACACTTACATGTTCCTTCAGCTGAATGTTGGGGCCAGAAGAGTCTCTGCAGGAACTCAGCAAAAGCACAGAGAGACAGAGCGATAGTAATTCAAATAATAGATTTCATTGTTATATTTGTGCTTGGCGGCATGGTGGGCAAAATAAATAAATACTGGAAGAGGTTTAGCTCATCTGTTAAAGATTAGGGCTACATTACTCATAAAAGTAAAGCGGAGACCACAGGATGGCCCTCGGGCGAGAGTTATGACATAATCGTTACTGAAGCCTCTAAATCAAGAGCTTGCTGCTTCTCTCCAGCAGACAAAAATGCAAGCCTCTCCAGTGATTCTACAAAGGGTGCTTCCACTGCTTTAGAAAACAAAAAAAAAGATGTGCCGGTTTTGAGGGGCTTGAGGTAAATGTGACAACATAGTTCACATCAAGAGGAGCACATCTCCCCGTTGGGGTAGCTGAGGAAGCTGCTTCACCCCACAGGACTGAGCGGCCCTCAACACCCTGGAAGCCGTCTGCAGGAAACACACTGGCTCATCACTCAACACAGGAAACATCTTTTTGCTGTCTCTAGGATAGAGGAGAGAAAAAAACATCAACCAGATGGCCTCTTGGCATCTGAAGTAAAAAAAGATAATTGTTTAAACTTTAATCTGAGTTTAGAGACAAAATTTAGGAGACGGCAGCCAAAATGAGTCCTTTCATTCAGCGCCTTGGCGTTTTGCGTGGAAGGCGTTTGAGGCTAGCAGATAGCAGAGTAACCTGAGGAGCAGAACCAGCTGGGGCACGGGTGGATGGAGCGTGGGTACTGTAGTACAGCGAGTGATAGGCGTCAGTCCAAACCGCAGATAAAGCCGAAAGAATCACAGCTAGGGGAATCGGCCTCGCCTGGGGAACCACAGCAAACACGTCTCTTACCCTGCGCTTTCCTTTACTTTCAGCCTGCTTCATTCTGAGTGATTCGGCAAAAAGACTGCGTCACGAAAAGAGCCTGAGTGTTTATGAATGGGAAGAGCAGACGTACAACCACAACGAAGAAGATCCATGTGGAAATACGCTGCCGCGTTATGAATGAATGAATTCCACATATGAATATATATTAAATGCCTTTCATCCTTTGAAGGATCTCAAAGCGCTTTTTAGTAAATCAGTGTGTATTTGCGGCGCAACCTCATTCACCACCAGTGTGTAGCAGACAGCCAGCCTTTTGCCCTAGAATGCTAACCGCACTCCATTTGAGGTGGAGAGACAGGGATTTATTTAGCCAATGAAGCTCAGGGATGATCTGATGGCCAGATTGACAGAGACAGATTGGAAATGTGGTCAGGACACTGGGGAAAATCCCCTGTTATGTGATAAGCAGCATGAGTACAGGGAGTCCGGATCTTTGGTTTAACATGCTAACCCTCCAAAAACACTGCCCCCTACAGGAAAAGTCATTTTTGGGACTTATGGGAGGTGTTTTAGAGGACTGGGCTGAACGGTATGTTCGTGAAGTGTTTGCGTTCCTCCTCCCTCGGGTCCGTTTGAGAGCGGGCCGCTCCGAGTGTGGGCTGAGATGATTTGTCATAATGACAGCCCTCCGCTGTGTGGTGCGGAGTTGGCGGTGAGGTGCTGCGTTAATCCATCCAACGCGTCCACACTTCCACCTCTCAGTGCAGGAAGGCGAGGCATCAATTAGCACCAGCAAAACCTCGCGGCTCTCCCGCGAAAGCATGACTCTCCAAAGGACAGGCAGACTCCCCGTCCGTTCACTTTCCGTACTCAACGCTGCCTTCAAAAAGCTGCCAACTCTGTAACTGTAAACCACTTCATACACAACAGAAGGCGAATACCGTCAGGAGCGAGTGCTTTGAACCACTGGGGAATAGTTGGACTTTTGTGCTTTCAGACCTGGCACTGTGAAACTCCTAAACTGACTCATTATAGCTCACACATCTCTCAGTGGAGCCACTTAATTCAAACACTTTCCAGCAGCTTAGCAGCTAATGTCTCAGTAGAAGTCCCCACCTGATGAGTTCAATCAATGGCCATGAAAAATTGAAAAATCAGTGCTAGCACAGGGTTTAGTATGAATAGTTTTAACTGTTTTAAGTATAACCTTGCATACTCACTAAATAGCCTGCTCATATAGAAGTTATTTCATTTATGATAAACTAGGTAAACTAGCTATCGGCATATGTTATGTCAAGTGTTCGTTTTGGTGGAGACAGGTGGAGTCCATTGTGTAATTTTAACATTGTTGCACTGTGCTCATGACCAGATTACATTTGTGGTTGGTTGGAGTTCATGAACACAATCAAAGGTATCATTTCTCTGCTGTCATTTAATCTTTCACTTTAATGGAACCCTCTAAATCATATCGACAATGACAGAGACATCAGCTTCTCCTGATGTATCCATTCACCTCAGTTCCATGAAGAATGAAAATGTTGAAAACGACATTGAAAAGCTCATGCATAAATCATCATAATTCATGACATGTCAATGTCAAGGACAGCAGAGCATACGGAAACTGACACTGAAACGGCCGGCAGCCACAAACGGCATCGATTTTTCCTCTGCTAATCTCAAGAGTGTTTCATACCCCTGATATCAAACAATCGTAGATGAGTCCAGGGCAGTGTGGTTAAAAGGGTCTGAGCCAGATTAGCCAGCAGGAGCAATCAATCTTATCCTCTCTGCACGCAACCTGGCCGTCTAGAGGGGACGAATGCTCAGACGATCCTCCCTCAGGCTCCTCTGCAAAAGGTCACGGCTGCGTGCCTAACCAAATGGCTACAAGCTTCTGTCTCCTGAGGTTAAAAAAAAAAAAAAAAAAGAATATGAATTCTGGGCTTTTCCTCTAATGAAGGAAACTTTTATTCTTAAAACAAACTTTCAAAGTCCATTGAAAACGAATGAGAACTTTGGACGTGGTGTTTTGATGAGGCTGTCTCATTGTGTGGCTTTGCCTTCAAAGACTCCCATCGCTGGACGGCCCTTTGGCAAAGGAACATGGCCTCTGTTTGCCAGAATTAATCGTTCATGTTGAACGAAACTCAATAAAAGTGAAGTAAGAAACAGCTGGATCCACTGTTTCTGTGAGGAAGGAGCTTGGGTTGTCTGATCCAAGGAACCGCGTGACTGAAGGGAAACCTAAAACAGCCGAGTTTTCTTGGCATTACCTCTGAAAAGGCTATTTCAACAACCGCCATTTCTGTTTTCAGTCTGAATAATTGTAAATAACAATAAGAATGTGTATGCTTAATCCAATCTTTTCATTTCCAATTCAAATATAGGTGGATTAAAAATAACCAAACATCATCAATGCAAGAATTTGAGAATCAGACAAAATGTGCCTTTCCTTTTCTTAAGGGATCTGTCTAGTTGAAATAAACAACCGTTTGAAGCATGTCGTAGACACGCAACATTACAATGCAATACAAAATAGGCAACATCACAGGGGATTCCGCTGTTACATAAATTATTGATGCAGTGACTGTGTACAGGTTTGTGGTTGAAATATTTAATGCCATAACACTTGTAGATGGACATTTTTGGTATGCATAAATGTTTTCGAGCTGCATTTGGATCTTTAAGATCTTTAAGATTATCACTGTTAGATTGGGAGTGAACAAAGCTTTGTGCTGTAAAAGTGTCAGTCATTCTTTATGTGGACAGATTCCCTCTATCAAACATGAAGGCAGAAGTGGAAGGCATTTACTGCACAATGTCTGACAGTGAGATTGCTCATGGGAGTTTCAGTAAGGATTGTTAAAATGGCCTCACATAAACTTTTTGAATTAAAAAAAAAAAAAAAGTGAGAAAAAAAACTGACACCATCTGTAACCAGCATTCTGCCAGAGAAGACAAACATAATTCCTTTTACAGTCACTGTGTAGAGGCAGCCATCAGGGCTGATTGGCATGGTTGTGCAGAAGCACAGAGGAGAGGCAGGGGGAAGGGCTAAACACAATCCTGCCCTGTCCTCTGTGACATCACTGGCAATCAGGAGCGCTACTGGGAGACAACGGGAACCAGATGCAAGGCACTCCTTGGCCAGCAGGGGGAGTTTGGGGTTCCAGCCACAGCAGGGTGGCAGTAAACTCGCTGCATCTGTGAGGGTGAATAAAACATCAATTGGAGGGGCGCTCGGCCCATGAGGATGTTCCCCTGGGGATTCATTCATCTCATTTGAAGGCCCAACAGCCAGTCCCCATTGACCTGTTATGCTCAGGGTCAAGGGGGGATCTGAACAAACTCCTTTTATCATGACATCTGAGGAAACAAGTTAAACAAGCATTGCAGGATTTTCTGTTTTTCGATTGTTATATGAGTTTGCCAGTGACTGAAATCAGCATGGAAATATAGCATAAGAGATGAAAAAATGTAATACCAGTTTAAATCTGGGACTCATTGTTAAGGAGCAAGCTCTGTGGCACTGAGTGCACCTTAAGAGCCCACGCTAAGGCCCCTTCTGAAATCAAAGTGAGTGTAGGAAGAACGTGGTGATTCATTGACTGAAAGATGAAGGCATGGAAGTCAAGAGCCGCAAGTGAACTCCAGTTTGAAAGTTTGACACTGCGGGCATTGTTAGTGTGTTCGGCGATAAACCCCAAACCCCCAAGAGACAGTCTGCCAAGCTGTGAATAATTATGCAAGTTAAGCCACACTTCGCTTCACCTTGAAATGTTAATTCTCTAAAATTATTCCCTTGAAAGAGGGTGATAACATGCATCCAAACAGTGCTCCGTTTTTTACATTTTGACCTGAATATGAAAATCGCTTCAGGTTCTCATGGCTAATTGCCAAGCATTAGCATAAACTGCGTGGAGCACAAATGTGTTTCCTCAAAACAAAACTGAGCCAGCAGAGAGACGTGCTCTTTCTGTTAATAGCACCTTCCCTACCACCCCACCTTTTTGCAGTTTACAGTAATGCTGTGACTTGGCCAACATACAGAGACAATGCCATTTCCAACTGGGTCACAAGGTTTTGGCCTCTTGCACCATGTGACAGATGCTGCATGGCCGCACTACAGTGCTAAAGGAGAAACGGAAATGCAAACCAACAGAGAAACAGGCGAGCTTGCAATAATGAACATGGCTAATAACATGGATGCAAGACCTTGCATGTTCCACTTTATTTTGGCTCTCTTCTTCTGACGCTGCGCCATGTGTGCTAACACAGCAATGGAGGGATTATTATCTAGGCTGATTTAGGCCGAAATATTGCGGCACATACCCCTTTAAACTGTTTCCTTCAAGCTCTTTAGCATCTGTTATAGAAGAGCTCAGGGACTTCTTTCTCCGAGTCAAACAATAAAGGGACTGAACTGGGCTTGCATTCAGTAAGAAAGTCATACTTTGTGACACTAATAAGGCTGCGAGTTGATCTCTGGCCCACGCTGGCACGCACACGAGGCCGAGGATTAAACAGGCTGAGGAAAGAGCAGATCGGCATCGCCGGGCTCCCATTGGCCGGTTCCTAGGGCAGGCACGGGAACTGTCGGGACTGCCAGGGGCTGTCGCCGGGCCTTTCTGTCCCACACAATCAAACGTCCCACGTGCGACTTGTTTACAAATCCGCTCTGAAGCTGATGAATGACATCCATTCTACAGGGAACTGCTAGCCCTTTTCAGCAGCTCTTTCCTTAGTCCTTTGCCAGTGCCTATTACAAAAGTCATCCACTATTTATCAGCTGAAGACTTGGCTCCAAGAGGGCGTGAGATCCTACAGGCACGATTCTGGACCAGATTCTATTCAACCAGAGCAAGCTCTGTCCTTCACTTTGAGCGCTCAATCGAAGGAAGGGGTCCTTTTGTTTTCGACTGCTACACAATACCACGCTTTCTGGTAGCCACTGAACTCAGCAGGGACTTGAGTAAGAACTGAAGAACTGTAACATTTGTTAAGCTTTGTCAAGGATTAGTTAAGGATAGAGTGTTTGGCGCCAAGAGTCAGTCTGGCCCTCAGCTGAACAGTAATGATAGATTTGCATGTACTCAGATAAATCTAGCACTGAAAACCAAACACATGCACTTGTTTCACCATGTGTTGAACGTGCATTAGTATACAAAGGTAAAACTCAAGGTTGTGTCTGTAAAATATTAATTGCGAGAGGTTGCCCCTGGGCCCAGGTGTGAGCAGGGACTCACAGTGCATTGCCGTCCTGAACCACACAACATTTCAGATGCAGCAGATCCTCTCACTGACATCATTCATTATTGCTGTTTTCCAGCGGCTCCATGCTGTCACTGCAGGACTCTGAGATGAATGGGAAACCGGACTGAGAGCCAGCTCCCCATTACTGTAGAGTCTGTCAGCTGTAAAATAGGCCAAAGCTGTAAGTTGTTAGGGTCCAGGTGTAGTTCTGTACCCTAGTTTGCCACCTACACCCCCACCACCACCAAAACACACACACACACACACACACACACACACACACACACACACACACACACACACACACACACACACACACACACACACACACACACACACACACACACACGTACCTTCAAGTGTTCCCATTTCCAATTTTTTGCTCTTGTAAGCCAAATTCCAAGTGATACAATCTTAACAGCTCCTTTTAATGACTATTCTCTGCATACAGCTGTTGAATTCCTCCATTTGAAATAGCTAACTTTCAGCGCTGGTTCGGTCTCCCCTGCAGGCTTACACAGTGTTGGATGGAGGGGAGTGAAACAGGTGTTCTCCACTGTTAGTCCTCCAGGATACGGAAAGACGCGGCTTTGGCGCTAATTGCATGGAATTATACGACAGGAGCGTGCAATCAGCTTGCTGGGAACCGCTGGCAAGAGTGTGTGACTGCAGACATACCTGCACCCGCACCCGCATTGCTTTGTTCTGTTGGATCCCTGAGTTGAGAGCTGTCGAAGGAAGCTCAAAGTTAGACAAAACTGCAGCAGTACTCAGTTAAAGGCATTTTGTGGTTCACCAAAAGTCCTCATGGTGTCTCCTTTGTGCTTGAATGATGCAACTGGGAAGAAAATGGTTGCTGTTCTTGTTTAAAACAGGCATGAGACTTGGCCCTGGCTGAAGGTAGGCTATATCTCTTCCTGTACAGGGCTGACCCTCCCTGTCATTCCTACATGGGAGGCTGTGGGTTTGTTCCCCGTCGGAATCATACCAAAGGCCCACTGATCCTCAGCTCCATGGAGATGGACCGGGTGACTAGCTGTGCCATTGACCGACGGCGATGTCTGCAGATAGCTGTCATGTTTCACGTCAGGAGAGCACAATTTACTGCCTTCATGCGAGGAGGAAATAACGTGCATCTGAACAGCTGGCGTCATTCCCCGCAGGCTCCATGGTGCCTGTGTGATTTCTCTGGTTCACCTGCTTCTACAGATATGGAGCACATCCATCAGCTTCAGTTAGGCTAATGTCATCATTTAAAAACAGAGGCGAGCGCAGACCAAAAACCCACTTCCACGCAGTGAATGTGAGACGCATGAATCTAACACTGGCCTCATGCCTCTGTCCTGCTGCCAGATGTTTGCTGCTTATCTTCCTTTCTGAATCAAACGTGAATGAAATTTTAATGAAATATGCATGCATTATTCCTCCATTTTTGGCAAAAAAGAATAGAAAATGCTCTGCATTAATTTGTAGTGCATGTTTTATTGGAATCCGCTTTGTAAAGCTACTTATAAATTTATGATATTCACAAGGTTATATCAAAATGATTTTAAAAATACATTGAACATCTTACCATGACTTTTATAACAAAAGAAAGTTTTCCTGTTTTTGGTTATTAAAGCATTTTTGACTGCTTCCTCTTGTTGAATTTCTCCAGTTTCTTATTGGCTCTTTCTTGTGAGCATCTTGAGCCCACACCACAAATATTCTATTAGATTGAGGGCTGGAGATTGAATTAAGCAGTCCAGAGCATTGATTTCCTTTTCCCTTAAAAAATTCCTTGTTGACTTTGATGCCTCCTTTGGATCATTAGCACGCTGGAATGTCCATATTTCTTTCAATTCTAAGCAGGGCACCAGGACTTTAAGACACAAATCAAATAAAATAGATCCTCCTCCGAGAATGTTTACATAGAGGCTGTCACCAGTATACTGAATAGGACTGTAATTCAGATACAAGCAACAATATTTGCTTTTATGATTTACATGAAATATACACAATATAATCCGCCCTTATTGTTATCAGGTGACATTTGACAAACCCGCACTTCTTCTGTCTGTGTTGTGGCTCCTGAAGACATTTCCTGCTTGTAACTCTGCCGTGGAGACCAGATTCATGCAGGCACTGTGGAAGGGTACTATTTCAGCTGATGATCCTGAGAATCCCAAACCTGGCTATCTCGAATCTTTGCCTTGGGCTTTGAATTTGCCTTCCAAACCACGTGGCTCACGGCATTTTGTGGTAAAATGATATTGCATCCTCTTCCTGGCAGGGTACCCATTATCCACTTATACTTTGAACTTTTTATGAATAAATTTGGAAGCCAGTTTAGCCCCATGTGAAATTATAAGTGTAAGATCAATGTTTAATTTTCTGAGTCCAGCTTTGGTTAATGCAAAGGCTGTGGGCTCTCTGTTAAACCAAGACACATATTTTGGTAACCTGGAGGAACACTGTTTAATATGATGGATTTTTTTGGATGGTCTTGACACGGTAGTGTCCTGTCGAGCTTCTCTGTACACGGGACGAAATAAACCTCTGCATGACACATTCCAGAATTAATATGAATTTTAAAAAATCTGTAATTATTCTCAAAAGTACAGCTCAAAGTGATGTGTTTAAGTGCAATGGAGAAAAAACTAATATTTTATTTTAAATTCTATTTATTAATATCTTTGCACTAACAAAGTTTGATGGCAAAGTTCTGTGAAAAAGTTACCTAGAGGTTGTCACCAGTATACTGAATGGAACTGTAACTCAGACACATGCAACAATATTTGCTTTTGTAAATTTCAAAAACAATACACTTTAAATCTGTACTTCATGGAAATCCACTGTCTTCCAATACCAGTCACAAAGTGAAGAAGAGAAAGAGATGTTTGCTTTTTTCCTTTATGCTCATTGCCTGGTGCAGTGGTTCTAGGCTGCTTTGCCAATGTAGGGGCAGATACAGGGATTTGTCTGTAACAGTGCAGTGGAAATACTGCTTATAGCCGGGGGAGGAAGAAGCAACGGCCCTTTTCACTTTATGTTCATTGCATGGGACAGCAAAACTGAAAGGCAGCCATTGATTCCGTACTCTGTGGGCTGAGTCGGACTGTGGGAGCTGAGAGAATGTGATGTCATTATGATGGTTTACTGTGATAGACACTGATATGTTCATGCATGAGTGCAACCAAGTTCTGTAGAAAGTGTAACTGTCAAAAAATGATTTACATTACAGTAATGATTTGCTTAACAGACACTGTTACTCACCCACAAGTTTGCATATTATCATGTCTACAGCTGGATACACCCAGCAGCAGCTACCTTCAAATACAGTACTAATCAAACAAATCTTCTCTGCACCTCCATAATGACTGCACAGCATTGATAATGTAATATTTAACTCATAAAAATATATTTTATTTAAGAATACTTTCATTCTTTTTAATAATTCAATATTTAAAAACAAAACTAAAGTAGCAACGGCTGAAATAATAGTTTTGAAATTAAATTAAGAACTTGTCAGGTAGCTAGCTAGCTGGCTTACAATTAGAAAACCAGGTTTAGAAGAGTGTAAGCATAATTGTGTTCAAATATGTTCAAAGCACTATTAAATAGTGTCTTCTCAGAGTAATTTTAAATGTAGTACTAAATCACTAAAAGCATGACACTAAAAATTAAGCTAACAAACAAAAAAGCTCTCCGTGTATAATAGGTAATATAGGTAGGTATAATGACATGGAGGGATTCAGTCCTTTAGACGTGGCTAAGCACGTGCCTTGTATCAGTGCACAATGTAGAATGATAATGTGCACTAACAATTTGAGAAATCTGACACAGACGCAAACCTCCTTCGCTCTGAATGACATCTTTCTGCATCATATCAGAGGTCCTTTGTGATCTGAATGTGATCTTCATCCTTCATACAACCCTCGCTTTTTGAGACAAACCCTGCCTTTCCACGCAGATCTGATAAATCTTTCTGCTGTGTTTGCAGTTGGAACATGCTTCCCCATAAGATTACAGAGTGATTGTGTCAGATGGGTTGTGGGGTGGGGCAAAGGTGTGAGTGCAGCTATTGGGTCTTTCTCCTCTGATCGGATCTGATTGGCTGTTCACCAGAGCATGCTTCCATGGGAAAAACACCTCATTCCAATGGGCTTGACAGAGTGAATGCATCAAAAATATAAACAGTTCCCATAATGTGGAAAATTAGAGATAATCCCTAGATTAAATCAGCTAATTTGTTCAGCAATCAAATGTGTCAGATCTGTTTAATGCTTGTAAATGAGTTAAAGACATTCTGTGCATGGGTGGTCCATCCGTATCCATGAAAGCTAAAATCTTCCACACTAATAGATCTCCAATGTAATGACAACAGATGTCAGACTATAGCCTGTTTTGTTTATTAGATTATACTTTACAAGACCGTACTAAAGATGAAAGCTTCTTTGTTAATAATTAGAATAGAACTCCAGCAGGCTTGGGTTTCTGACTTTTTAAAATGCAAAGAAAAAAAAAGAAATGTCATGCTCTCAAGCATCTGAGAACAGCAGCGTTATTTCATGAGAGCAGACAGGACTGCTGTATATCTGTGGTAAAGCTCATTATCGAGGGTATATATGGTTAGCATGTCCTGCCCAGGACGTTATGTTTGCCAAACCCAACATCAGCAGTGTTTGGTTTACAAACTGGCAAAGCGCTGGTTGTTCTGAAGCAGCCAACATGTGTGCCCAATTACAGTCCCCAATGGCTCCAGTCAGATCATTCAGACATAAATATCAATACAGATCCATGCTGAGTCGCAAGATACAGGCAGTTATAGAACTGTATATAATATATCTTCTTAAAATAATATGAGGGCTGCAAGGTCAGCAATCAGCCATTTTTAGCACTGAAGGTTTTTTCAAGCAACTTCAGGAACTTCAAAAAAACGTTTATTGTATAACATCATTTATTTCTTTACTTTTTGGTAGATACCACAATCAAGGGAGACTTGGACAGCATATGAGAATACAGTTTTACAAAACACATACAGCAAATACGCAGGTGCAATACATCCTCATGTGCAATATGTCAAGATGTGGTCTAACTGTGAGAAATCACAGAGCCATATTTTTAACAGGTCCAGTAGAAATCATAAGCAGAAGTTCGTAAAATAAGTACCAGTAATCAGAAGTGCTTCAGACCTCAGTTTGGCTTTCCTCCTAGGCAGATCTAAATCAGATAACCCAGGTACAGTCTGAACAGATATTCAGCTGTCCTGAATGGGGTTGGGCAATATCTCAATATCACACATGGCTGAGGTGAGGTTTGGTTTGTGGATGAAAAGAATGTCCAGGTCATGTTAGTGCTTTTAGCCAAGTGCAATTTATTTTACATTGGTGGGTCTATGGAAATGATTCGGCTTGGCTAGTGGCCTGATTTTACACACATACCCAGGGGTCTACTGCTGTTATTGCAGCTGCTGTGTGTGTGTGTGTGTGTGTGTGTGTGTGTGTGTGTGTGTGTGTGTGTGTGTGGTGTGTTATGGTGAATTTCCTCAGTTTTAGTTGAAACGAGGAATTAAAATCCCATTATTGTACATTTGAAATTATCTTAATTTCAGCACCAATTCTCTATCACAGTCAGATGGAGATAGTTGAACAAATGTCATCAAATTTGCATTTTGCAACATATTGCTTCAGCACCTGTGTGCCTAGAAAGAAAAATACTGACCACACATGTCTCTTTTGTCCCAATGAATAATGCAATAGCTTCATTAGAAAAGGCAGCCCTGTCCAGCACTGATTTAGGACAGAAGGAGTGAGGGGTAGATCCGTGTTCTGATTTTGCAAAACAAATAGCCTGTTGAGAAATGGAATACATATTTTTTGCCTGACTACTAAAATGTTGGAACATATTTGTTGTTGTCTTAGTAACCTAATACACTGTTATTTCCTCAGTACACTTTAATTACATTGTACATAATAAAATCCCGACAATATACTAAATAACGTTTACCAGATGGGAGACACAACAAGGAGATGTTGAGGCTTTAAGGTCTGAAAGTAAAAGCCAAAAATGAGAGTGCGGTACTCTGGGGGACTTTCTTTAGTTTCAAAATTACATCTGTTCCGTTTTTAAATTACATCTTTCTTCAGTTTCTAAATTACTTCTATGATTCATACTTCATTTCAACTTTCGGAAGATTTTGTTGATAAATCTTGTGACACACTCATCAAAATAACTTCACGCAGTTGTTAAATGTGAAGTCATTGCTTCTGATAAGGCCTGACTGGCAGAATTTTAACTTCGAGTCCTCGGTGAACATCGGTCCACCCATGCCCGTCTCCTCCAGCACTGCGTAACAAACCATGATGTGTTGGTGCTAAACATGTGACATCAGACATGACAGTGAGATGATAGCCTGCTGGTTTAGAGCACATCTCTAATAGCATGTCTCTGTGGTCAGCGGTAGAGTTGGAAACCCAGTGAGAGGAAGTGGCTCCACACCGGACAGCAGACCGCAGCTGGTATAAGTTACATTTGATTAAAGGGCTTATGGCTTAACTACAGGCTTTCTCATATTGTTTTTACCCATCATAAACACGCTCACCCAGAAACCTACAATAACACATAAATGATCCTCACCGCTGTTATTTAAGAGATGGCTTTTGGCTGCTGGGTGACCACCGTGGCCGCAGAGTGCCAGTCATGGAGCATGCCTCTGTCCATACGCTGTTTACCCCACAGGCTCCGCCCCCTCGGCCCCGCCCCCTCTGTCTCACCCCTGTGCCGTTAATTCACTCTCCCTTGGCCCTCACTGAAACCTCCATGCCTTAATCCTCCATAACCCATGAGGTATTACTTGCTGTTTATTTTATGCGAAGTATTGCAATGTGTTTTGGATTCTGTGATGTAGACACTGTGAGGTATGGTAGCGTGTGAACTTGGCTTCTCTTTGTTCCTGGGCTGTCTAGTCAGGTTGCACAGGTTGTTGTAGCACTTGAATGGTCACAGTCACTGGTCTAGGAGCCTGGTCTGACACTGTTGCTCATTTAACTTGGACAGATACACTTCTGCTCTGTTGTGCTAGAAGTCGCTCTGGATAAGACAGTCTGCTAAATGAATGTAATGTAATGACAATAACACCATTCCCAGGGCTGAGCTTTGGAGGCAGGCTAACTGCAGGCCACATGACTGTCATGTGATGATTGATCTGTGTCAAAACAGCCCCGTTGCTGGTATTCGCGCTCGATCACTCAAAGTTAATTACAGCGCTCAGCAGACAGAGGAAAGCGGCTCGTGAGACTTAAACCCATTCGCATGTTCAGTCAGAGGGAAAAGCACTGATGGCAGGGGGGAGTATGAGCTTTGCCTGGGTTCCTGTGTGAATACTTCTGTTCTTGTAACTGTCAGGGTCTCAGAGTTACAAATGTATTGAATAGCTTGTAGATTACTCTGTGTACGGTTTGGGAAATCTGTAAATTTGACACTGTGGATGGGTGTGTGTGCGTGTGTGTTTGTGTGTGTGTGAACACCTTTGCACATCAAACTACATTTCAACATTTCAGCACATTTCAATCCAAAAAGGACATTGTAGGCAGGGATAGGGTCATTGTTTGTGTGTGTGTGTGTGTGTGTGTGTGTGTGTGTGTGTGTGTGTGTGTGTGTGTGTGTGTGTGTGTGTGTGTGTGTGTGTGTGTGTGTGTGTGTGTGTGTGTGTGTGTGTGTGTGTGTGTGTGTGTGTGTGGCTACCATCTCTGCATGTAATACCAGCTCATTTCAAGCCAGTAATGACACTGTAGGCAGGGGGTATGCCCACTTAATCGAATATAGTATATAGCCCTTCTGTGTCGTATTGATAAATGGTAGCACTAAGAAACCTTGGAAATGGAATTTGTACTGTCTGGGAGAGAGCTGGTGAATATATTTATGAATAAAGTCTGACGGACACTGTAACCCATGCTGGTCAGATAGCAGTAAACATTCCTTTCTCACGGAACACTTATTGTTCTGTTTCATTGTGACATCATAATGAATGTAGGCATGCGACCCATCGCTGAGAGGACCATCAGTGGGCAGCACGCTTTGTCTGAGGAACGGCATCAAAACGAAGGCTTTGTCTCTGAAGTCAGTATATTAATTGTACTTCTTCTGTTCCTTCATCTCCTAAGAAAAATAATCCCGTTATTGAGGGTGCTGAGCCAGCAGAACGGAGCTGAAAAGGAGGCCTGACACGAGCTCTGCATGCGGGTTCTGAGCCTCGTCCTTATCGTCTGCCTGCAGCATATTCACACTGCACAGTTTTCCCTCTTTTATTCAACCACGCAGCCTAGCCGCTGCTGTTTCCAATCAGACTTAAGGAGCACCAGTGAGCACACTCCGACATGCCTCTGCAGATACCGGTCCCATGGTCTTCTCCTTTCCCATTCAGAGCAAGAGGTGGTGGTTTCCCATGGCGCTTGTGTGACATCATCAGAGGGGGACACAAAGCTGTGACAGCAGCAGGCACATTTCTGATCAGTGCTGCAGAAACAGCAGGTCTATTGAGAATAGGCCCTTTTTTACAGTGGTTGTCTGACAGATGGAGTTCCACAGTCATTTACTGGTCATTTGTCTGGTCATTTTTATTCATTGAGTGGGACCCACAACCAGGCCCGGTGCTATGTTGGTGTTTAGGGGTGCATTGCACCCCCAGATGGACCTCAGTGCACCCCTGGTCGTCTCCTTACATCCTGATGTCTACATAGTATTTATGACTTTTTGTGCACCCCGTCGATTGCAATTGCACCCCTCTGTATGTTCTCCTGGCGCCAAGCCTGCCTACAACAGATCACATACAGTGCACATGTAAATTAAATGGTAGCTGGTCTATGCTCTCCTAAAAATGATCAGAATTTCTAATTAAATTACATTCCCACGAACTGCGAATCATAACATTTGGCGGTTCCTGCGCTGCAGTAATGATCTAGGATGATGACATGTTGTTTAGCGATTGTATCAACATGGAAACAAAATCATTAAGCTGATTAGCCTTGTTAAACAGAACTCTTTGTCGGCCTTCACTGGATGTCAGCATTCTCGCCACAAATTTGCTTACTTGCATAAAGTAATTACAGAGGAAAAATCAATAGGGCGGAGTGGATTAGCGAAAGAAATGGTGTATTATCTGCGATGAGCAAAAGTTAATCCACACATGAAAGTGCTTGGTGTCCGGACTAAAGCGGTGTGACGGGTGAATAATGCATTACCGGGAGCGTCATCGAGCAAAACTTACAAGCCAAAGTCGCCTTTTGTCAAGCACTGCTCCGCTCCCACTCTCCGCACCGGGCTAAAATTTCAGAGTGGGGCTACGGGGATTTGAGAGCAAAGCTGGCATCTGCTTCTGGAACAAAGCCATCCGTTTGTCTTGAAAGACTGAGATTGCCCTGGCAGTAAGCCATCTCACTTGAGCCGGCCCTTTGCTCTGAACTTCGCCTGCGCCCTTTCGCCAAGACGCACGAAACTGGAGCGACCGAGTACCGCCAGGAAATAAAAGTATGTCGAATTTGTTTAATCAGCGCAGTTTTGGCTCATGTAGGGACAGACTTTTGATCTTACCAAAGGCACGCTCAGGAACAAGCTCAATTAGCCCTGAAAACTAAATATACCTAAGTAGGATAATTCCTATTCTATTTCTTGCTTGCTGATGCTGCCAAGGGTAAGCTATCTAAAATAGCAGATCTATGAGTCAAAGCCGTGGGGAAACTCCGTTTTCCATCAGATGTATGCAAGTTCAGAAACAAAAGACGGATTTAACATCCTATCAGTGATATTATCCAAAGGCCAGAGTATTCTGGTTTTTGTCTTTCAAGCTATTCATGCCGCGACTCAACGGGATGGCCTGTAATTGTGCAGTTGGATGATATTTTTCTTTTTATATGAGTGACGCGGTTCTTTTCCACTGACTTCGCCTGTGATTAGAAATGTCATGCATTGTGCTGTCCCCAGTCCAGACACTCCATGTTCATTGTCATTGTCATTTAGCAGACAGTTATCCAGAGCGACCATGAGTGTTCCTCATAGCTCATGACAGAGAACGCACCAGTGTAACAAGAGGATTTTTTAAATTGAATGCATTACAGATTTTGTGACACATATTTTTGTTCCTTTTATTTATTGTCAGTAGTATTTTTGGCTTCTGTAGTATTAGGGCATCTGAAACAAAATCAAAATGTCAGATTGCATTAGACCTCCCTAAGATTTACATTGAATGTGCTGTGCTGGTCAGCAGGTGCAGCTCTCTCCTTCTCTTTGATCAGTTTCTGAGGAAGCAAAGTGACATTTCTAGAATAAACTGCCTCCTCGGCACAAACCGAAACACAGGACTTTTACTCTCTAAAACCCTGCGTCTAGGTAATGCCTCACAGGCAGTCTGTATTATCTGATATGGAACTGCTCTGAGCTGCACTCAGAAAACTAAGCTGAGCTCTGAGCCTGTTTCCTCTTATTAACTGCACAGGTAAGAATAAGGACCACGTGTGTAAGCAGTAGTTTGAGATTGCTTTTGTTTGACATTATTGTTACAAATCTATATCACAGTAAAGCAATAGCATGGATGTTTTTACTGACATGCTTTTCAGCAGACACCAGTCATATGTGATACTCACATTCTGCACAGGAGAGCTTTATGGAGTCAGTCATGATACCTCTGAGCCAGTTCTGTCATACTGTCATACAGGCAGCACTTAAAGACAACCCAAAAGGGAATTCATCTCAAATATAATTTTACACTCCACTCTACAAATACAGTGCAACACAAAATGTGGCAACATGGCCGTAATGCCAAAGAACACGATAAAGAGACACTGTGTTGAACTATACTGAGAAGAGAAGCGTTCCCAACCAGTACATCACAGGTTCTTTCTGGCTGTGTGTTTTTACCCTCGTCAGAGGTACATGAATGTATTTAGCTAAATCCCTTTATATAATGGCATTTTCCATCCTTCGGTGTCCCTGTCCAACTCTTCAGGCTACAGTCTCATTCGTGCCTCAAGAGCAGACATAGAAGCCTGCTGTTTCTCAAAGACGCACTGAAGGAAACTCCTGCTGGGCCACAAGCTCTGCTAAAACTTGTGGCTTTTCATGTCGTTCATTATTTTTTTTTTCTTGGTGGAAGTGGCGTTTTTTTGTGTTTTAGATGGTTTGTGTCAGAAACAGGCATACTGTATCTGTAAGCGTAGCTGGTCTGGAGAGCATTGCCAGCTTATTGACTGAGGTTTTCCCCTTCCCTCCCTGAGCGTGACCGCCTCTCCCCTGCTGCTCTGTGAATGGGGACCTGAAAAGAATGAATGGACTTAATTTAAAGAAAGAACATCTGTGTATGCATATGGGCCTGTGGAAAAGATCAATCACAGCTTCTGCTCTTATGGAGTCCTGATATTAGCTGTCTGCACTGTGCTCCTAGCTTTGCCTGGTTGGATATATTTGGATTGCTCCCACTTGCGTCAGGGCTATATGTCCTCATCAACTGCCTGAAAAATGAGTAGATTGCAAGATCTGGATTGTGTTGGTGTGCTTCTGGGCCTTTGTTCTCAACAATATGACAGCATCTCATATAGGACCCCAAAAAATTAGAGGCAAATGAGCACACGACGGACCCGTGAGCACAAGCTTGGCTCCAGAGCAGCTCTTGCCTAAAAATAAATCCGCGGCTCTTACAGTAACAATGAAACGGCAATGGCTGAAGGTGCGAACCGAGCCGGCCGGCGCGGGAAGGCTTTGATCCCCCACTAAGGCTCTCCACATCAGAGAGGAGCGCCAGGAGAAATTTGGCGGACGCCACGGCTCGGGAATGCATGCATAAAGTACTTTGATACCGTGTCTTATGTCCAGGAAATTAAAATCAGAGGTCGTAGCGGAAAACGGGCGGTGGGGGGGTGAGGGGGTCGGGGGGGTGGAATCAATATTCGGGACCATATCGACAGCGCGTCGAGCGAAATATTCCCATAATTTAATTCTAATGGCATGGCAGCTGTGGGGGGCTATAGATTTGGCCGGTGGAGAGAGGGGAGAGGGGAAAACAATGCAGCCCTTTGTCTGAGGCAGATGAAGGCGCGGCCCCTGAAATCGGGAGGGGGTGAGAGGGAGAGTCTGACAGCGCCGGAACCTTCTGAAGGTGCTGCGCGGGAGACAGCAAGCGCTTGCTTCTGCGGGGTGTGACACTGATGTTCCCTGAAGAGCCCCCCCCTCTGACAGGTCACACAGCTCTTTCACTGCGTACACGTCGAAATGTGGCATATCTGGGAAGACACTTGGGTATGTGAAGAAAAAAAACACGGTGTCATTCACATCCCTTCAGCGTGTGCCACTGGAGGTGTGTACATGCAAGAATGTGTTGCAGCAGTCTGAGGTTCAGTCTGTTTTTAGCACAAGTATTGCCTCTGTCTATGTTGTTACTCAAACATATATACTGTTTTATTCTATATTCTTTCCAAAATTCTCTCTATATACATTTCTACACAGTTTAAAGTTAATTCTTTAAAAACAATGCAGCAATTATCATATGTACATATACATGCATTCATACAGTAAATTGATGTCAGTGTGGTTTTTGAGAGGAACTCCGAATTGGGTTGGTTCACTTCAATTGCTGTTTCCTCATTATGGCGGTCAAAGTCTGAATCTCCCATCCAGCTCTCTTGCAATGGAGAGATTCCCAGCAAGATATTTCTACTCCAGTCAGAGAGATACAGGGAGCCGTTTTTTGCTTCAGTCACAGTCAGACAGTTCTACTGTCATCAGACAGAGAGATCCAGTAAGGCATTTCTACTCCAGTAAGAGGAATATCCATTCAGACATCTACTGTACTCCAATTGAAGCGTAACATCCAGTCAGACATTTCCACTGCAGTCAGAGAGATGGGCACTGGCTTGCGAGGTATCCAGTCTCTATATCTCTCTGTGCTGTGTAATAAACAGCCATGTTCAAATCTCACCCCTGGTGAGCTGCATTGAGCTTTTCCCTGCAGCGAGAGAGGCCCAGTGGTCACCATGGCCCCGGGTCCTCTGTCTGAGCGCCACCTTTTCCTGACCTCCTGGAGGGTCGGAAGGCTTCCAGCCACAGCGTGAGGCGGGGATGTGTATTTTGGCTCGCAGGAGCAGCCTGAAACACTTAGGGCAACATTTGTTCCACCTCAGCAGTGTCGGGCGTATCGCCGGAAAAAACTGTTTTATTTCCCTGGCGGCTATTAATGAGCCCCCCCCAAACACCCCCAGCCGACCCTGCTGATACCGCGGCCTCCTTCCAGGTCTGTGCTACAGTGCGGGGACTCCAGTGAGGATCCCACTGCAAAGGCCCGGGTGAGGTCCACTCCTCTCTCTCCGTGTAGAGCCGCACTGTAATAAGACTGCTTAAACAGCTTAGTGAGTGTTGCTTATCCATTGGCCACTTAATGACACGCACATTAGCTTTGCTCAGACTCAGAGTCCAAGCAGCTGGGTCTTTTGGATACTTTGTTATAAAGCTTTTTGCATCCAGTGGAAATTTTGACCCTCCAAATGTGCCGTTACGCCATGATATGTGAGGGCTACCACTTCAATGTAGAAATGCAAAGAGGAATAGGTTTCAACAGTAGCTGAATATGAAGCAACATTAATAAGGAGAATAAAGTAGATCTGAAGCATATTAAGAGTCCTGAGCTTCACAGTGATGACTGTGTTCCTTCTGCTGTTTTCCCCTGCTCTCTGTCCTGTACATCCTCAGCTTCCTGTCCTCAGCTTCAGAAGATGATGAAGGTCCTCTGGATCCCCTGTCAAGCCTGACAGCATCTCCAGTGGTGCGACAGCTGCCACACCTGCAGCCAGGTGAACGCCAGGTGCAGCTCCTGTTTCAGGGCAAAGCCTGAATGTACATTCATCATGCACAGTGTATCAGTACTGAAGGAAGTGGCAGACCTCATTAAATAAATTAACGAGCCATTATTTTTCATTTTATAGAGATTTGAAAGCATTGAAGTACCTGAATATTATTTCATCTGATATAAGATATATGAAAAATAGGTCCAGCTCAAACCACACTCCATACCATAGATACTATAGTTTATAGTATATTATAAAATCAAACCATACTATAAATACCATATTCCTCTTTAGCCCAGTGCTAGTACTCATACCTTTATTCTGCATTCCTTTGCTGAACCATGTGCATGTCAATGTAAAATTAAATACACCACAAATCTGAACACGCCACCCTGTGTTTAACATACGGTGCCATTTTTTTTAAATAAAGCAGGAAATTTGTTTTGACACATGAACAAAACCATCCAAGATCAGCACCCTTTCAGCTATCACACGCTTTGAAGATCACTCAGAAGAGATCATTTGGATATTTTCAGGGCCATTTGAAAGTCAAAGGCCCGTCTCCTTTCGAGAGAAAGAAGAGCTTGGTGATGGTTGCGTGCAGCAGGTCACGGTGGGATTCCAGTGCGGCTGATAGGGAGTTTAACAATAGCAGAGGAAGGGAAAGGTGTGGAGATGCTGATGGGTTGGGTTAGCACAGTGCATTGCTATGGCTATGGTGCTGTTATCTCTGGAAACATCTACAGTGAGAACAAACGCCGCTCTCTGTGTGGGCTGAGGTTCGACATTCTTCTGCTGCTCTCCCACCCCCATCCCCCCCTTCTCTTTAATGAGGTTTATTGGCCTGGAAAATATCCACAGGTCATACAAAATCACAAACCAGGATAAGGCTTTTTCGTACATATATATATATATCTCATTTCTGCAGCGCGGATTAATGTGTTTTTGTTGTCGTTCTCAGATGGATTGGTCTCGCTTCTCATGCAATGGAAACTGCTAATCAAAATCGGTCAAGTGAAAAGCGCTGTACCAGATACGCTTTTTCTTCAAATAATCTAACTGCTTAGCCATGTACAGATCTGGGAATATGACACTGGAACAAAACAAGCCAAATAATGAAGGCAATAAGGAGATTTTTCAGGTCATATTTGTCCCAAATTGGTTATGATTTGTATTATTATTAGTATACTGGAGGAATTTTGACTAAGGCATGCTTTATTTTAGTTGAAAACCCCCATAAAAAGGTTTATTAGTATTGCATGAAATATATCCAAATCTATGTAGCATATAATGTGTTTTTGGAACAGAAGGATAAAGTGTCATTGACGCTAAGGCACAGAAACTTTGACTTGTCTCTGGCTAAACATCTCTGATCTTTGCTGACTGATGCAACATTTCTTGCAACTTCGTTGTACCAAGACAACATTAGGGGGTAATACAGTGTCTGAGTTCAAATACTGACTGAAAGCATGTTATGTGTTGCATGTTACACAATGTTACATGTATGTGAGCAATAGATGTCATTTGCATTGCGTTTTCAAAGCTGCAAAACAAGATCTGGAGGAAAATGTACTCTATGGTGAAGAGTGCCTCCTACTGGTGTTCTAACATCACTACCAGTAGGAACTTGCTCTTCCATTGGAAGTCTTTGATCCAGACACTGAAAAAAAGCTGACTCAGCTTCAGTTCTGTGGTTTGGAGCCATGGTTACAAGTAGATCGGGTGGTTAACTGGTTAAAAAGTAAACAACCAAAGTACAGTCCTGTTTGTCCAAGGGCAAAACAGATTTTATCTGCACAGTTAAAAAGCATTACATTATTGTCATTCAGCAGACTCTCTTATCTAAAGCAATTTACATAGGCTTTTATTTTACCCATTTATACAGCGTTTTATCCATTTTACTGAGGCAATTCTGGGTTAAGTACCTTGCCAAAGGTTAAAACAGCAGTGCCCTAGTGGGGAATCAAATCAGCAACCTTTCGGTTACAACTCCTGCTCCTTACCACTACACCACACTGCTGCCCACTGTTCATTAAAGGAAATACTAAAAAAAAGTTTCAGAATGAAATATAAATATTAAAGAAGTGAAATCAAATACTCATTCACATCTAACTGATGGTATTGAAACCAAAAATTAATATCCAGTAAAATCTAACCTTCCCATTTATGCAATGCGAATGTTCCCAGTACTGCCATGTAAGAGATTAAACGTGCAGAATTCACAGTCTGTTTCAGAGACAATCATCAGTTATTTGAATATAAAAAGAACTATCATAAAAGCTTTGCATGAAACACCTGGGTGTGTACTGTGAGCGTAAGATCTGATTAAACATGGCAGCCTATTAATGACAGGCCTGTCAGACTGCTTCTCATATGATTTTATTAAGCAAAGAGCTCATTATTTACCCTCTAGCATTTCGGCAGTGTGCTAGATCAGACAGCAGTCTGTCATCCTCTCACTTTGTCATGTCTCATAAGCCAGTCCAGCTTCTCTGGGCTGGCACAGCAAGGGAAGGGTCAAATCACTCCTCCCAGCCATGATGCCTGTCTGTACTGACCCCTGTCACCATCTCACTTCCCCTGCAATCCCCACCTCCAGAACCTCTTACTTGCACGGCTTCTTTCTTTCTTCTTTCTCCTTTCTATTTCTACTTTCTACTTACCTACTTGAGTTACTGCGTTGCGTTTTGGATGGCATTGTGTGACTCATGGTATTGTATGTATGTGATGACTTCCCATAGTTTTTAGGTTGTCTTGGTTTCAGACTAGCACATGTTAACTTGTGCTGATACTTGAATGGTGGTATGCATGCGCTTGCTGATCTGGGAGTGTTGTTAGCCAGGACTGGCGCTGTTGCTCATATAGCTTGGATTGATACAGTTCTGTTCTTTTGTGCTGGAAGTTGCTCAAGGTAAGAGAGTTGGCTAAATGAATGTTATGTAATGGTATTAGTATAACTGTATGACACCATAATGATGAAAATTCTAGAATTGTTATGATATCAGTTAATAACAAGAACACAAAATTGATTTATGTGAACCTCAATGCACGTAATAAGGGAGATTAAGAAACGTATTAGAATTTATATAATATTTATTATTATATAATGTGTCCTGGACTAATCAAAACAGTCTTGAGCTCATGGCAAAAAAAATACATTACATAAGCATGATCAATATGATAAATATGCTTCCTTATGTACCCTTCATGTGTGCAGTATGCCACTGTAAGTCTTGGAATTTCATGGAGACATGAGAACTTTCACAGTGAAAGTTTTAGAAATATGAGGATAACAGATTTTTGAACTGAACTGTTTAAGAAGTGTATCTATTTTATTACCAGAAGAAAACAGATGGCATATTTAATCTGTCAGGTGTCTCAACACTTTTTTTTCTGACGGGTTCGTTAATGTTGGATGACTCAGTCATTTGTTTCATGCTTTTGTTCTCTCACTTGGTGCTGTATTCACAGAGTCTGCCTGTGCACCTGAGACACCCACTCATAACGAAGAGCTTCTCGCCAAGATCTGAGTGAGAAAATCTCTCTTTATCAGCAAAACAGCCAAACCTTGAGATCAGCTGGGATGCACTGTGACCCACAGCGGCTTGTGCTGCCAGAGGACCAATGGAAAATGTACTGCACAATAACAAAACAGTAATAATAACTTGTCTTTTCAAATAGATGCTGTGCTGTTAAAACTCAACTGTGTAACAGCTTAGTGCTTAGTTGTATCCAAAGAAGAACAACCTTACAGTAGAATGTCCTTCATAAAGGCCCTACCCAACAAAGACCCAAGATGGAATATCCAGAATCACTTCCAGCTAATTGCTGAAACTTAGATCCATAATAAAACAGTATGGTAGAAGACTATACTCATTATACATTTCATTGATAAATTTCAGCAGTAGGGATCATATTTGACTGAAGAGCTGGACACTGGTAGTACTGCACAAGCGATCCTATTCTGGTAATGAATGAGAAGAGTGACGCAGGAGACTTGCAGAAACATACATTTTCATGCTATCACAGGTGACTAAGCAGTGCGAATGGCTGCAGACGTTTGAATGACAGGGTGACAGAGATGACGAGAGTGCGACAATGCCACCCACTCTCCGTGCTGTGGACGGTCTCCTCCGGCAGTGTGCAGCAGTGCCGATCTGTCAGTGTGGAGCGGGAGTTTGGACACACTCCTCTCCTCTGCCTCTGTTTCAGCTTCATGTGAAAAACACATTTTGCGCCAGAACGTTAAATCCCCTGATGAAGCGCATGGGCGGGTGGATTCTGGAGGAGAGATGCTTGCAGTGGGTGGGAGGCCCAGGCGTTCACGGTGGATCAAAGCGCCGGTGCGAGATCATGCAGCTACTGCCAGGCATGGCCTCTGTGTGTCTGTAAAATGTACGAACCTTATGAGCCACCGTTTTTAACACTGCAGGGACATCACTCTTGTGTTTGTGTGTGTGTGTGTGTGTGTGTGCGTGCGTGCGTGCGTGCGTGCGTGTGTGTTTCTGTGTGTATGTTTTTAAGTGTAGTGTTGTGATAAAAATTGAGGAATGATTTTTTGATTAACAGCTCTGCATGCCTTCATGTTGTTTAAGCTTGAGGGCTGTAACTCTTACACATCTGAGATGACCGTTTTAGACCGATGCCACCAGAAAATGAGGACGGGAGCTTGTCCTTAATGGATCAAGGGTAAACAAAGGGTAAATCATGGACATCTGGAATGAATTCCTTGGCTTAGCTGATTGGTTTATGGAGAATGACACCTCTTTCAGCTGTGAGTTTATGACATATCCTTAGAAACAACAGTTTTCCTCACAGAATGACTGAATGACTCACTGACTCACTCACTGATGCACTCTGGAGCTTTCTGAACAGTGAATACCAACACCTTATTTACCACAAGAGGGCATTAAAAAGGACACTAAAATTAAAGTCAAACTGATGGATCAGTGCCACTTCAGTTCTTCGTTTTGTGGAGAGTCAAAGGAAGGAAAAAAACTATTCATTTCATTCGTTTTTCTGTTTGAGCATTGTCAGCATTTTTCCCCGTCTACAGTGCATGTGACCATTTGAAAAATAGACACAAATGGTAAGATCCAGATCATTTCATTTCTCAGTTTTTTTCTTTTTTGGTGTAAAGTGTTATGTGATACATAGCTCACACATTTGCACATGTGTGCTGTGGTTAAGAGAGCATTCAGCTCACTGCATACCCACAGTAAAGACTCCTACAGCTCCCCCTGCTGGATTTTTACTGTTATTTTACACTGTTTATTCACTCATCCCACTGAAGAAAAAAAACACATTTTGTTGAATAACATTGTCCACTGAAACATGTTCCAGAAAAAATAAAAAGGTGAAATGTCAGCCCTTTAGTATGACTAATGAGAAAAAGTTTCCTGCAGTCTGTCTTATTAGTGCCATCCCCTGGCAGCACTGTTTCAGCTCTACAGGCCTGCTGGATCCTGCAAGCTTTTTTCACGATCTTCCAGAGGTATGGAGAAAAACCCTCACACTGTGAGGCGGAAGCATGTGGCAAATCAGAGGCGGTTTAAAGTACAATTTTAAAAAGTTTCTAAGATTCTAAGCGTCAGCTGATGGTCCCCTGTCAGTGAATGGAGGGTGAGTATAAACTACTCAAAACTACCAGTAGGAAAAATTCAAATTTTTAACCACATATAACTGAAAACAACAGAGCAGATTTACTTTCTGGAAATGTTTTAATAGTGGCAGGTTAAACCCTCTACAGCTTGGCAACAAAAGCAAACGCCATAATCAGCGGACCAATTATCATTTATTGCTGTATAGATTTCAAGCTCAATTCTTACAAAACAATTCATTTTTGTGTATTTATGCAATGCCACGTGAGACAGAAAATGCAGTCACAGAAATTTGAAAAAATATTGAAAAAAATATTGAAATTCATTTTAAAGACTTTTAAAGTTTTAAAATTTACAGTGCGGTTCCTTCATTATAACCTTTAACAGGCCTCTCTGCAGTAAGTAAGACACTTAAGAGAAAGCAGCATGCATTTAGTCTTGCTCAGCAGATAGCAGTGGGTCGTTTGTGTTATCAGACAGGGTTGGAGTTGGTGATTAAAGGGCTGAGAGGGGCATGGCTACAGACCTCCTGTTATTTTCCTCTCTGTGGAAAAAGACGTAACTCTGCCACGGCGTATTGTGCTATAATGAAGCGGCGTACGCCGCTGTACTGAAGCATTCTGATACGGCTCCTCCCCTGGAAAGAAGAGCCACTAAAAATAATGAGCCTTCTTTTTTTTGGGGGAAATTCTCTTGTTGCTACAGCTCTGCCTGCATTATGTGGGGCGTTTCATCTCATTCTCCCTGATTTAATTTTCACTGCATACAGCGAAACCCACAGCTGTGTGTCTTACCTTTATTTTACTTTATATCTCTCACAGCAATGAATATCAAGTCACATCAAGTCAAGTCAAGTCAACAAATGTGGGTTTAGGCAGCTCCTGTTCTGGGAAAGGGTCATTGGTGCACCACAGATGGGCCAGATTCAGTGTGCTGTTGTAGATCCCTGTAGACCTGTTAGAGTCTCCCGGGCCTTCTCAGCTTGTGATTCCAGTCCCCTGCATCTTTCTGACAGGCTGAAAGGTCAGTCAGACACTTGCCTCTTTCCCACAACTCTGCATTTAACCACAGGCTACTGCCGGGTTCCTCAGTGCAGGTTTTCCTCTTTTCATCTGGCTCATACCGGTGTGTCACCATCCTGTGTAGGCGTGGAAATTGCCTTCAGGTGTCCAGGGATGGCAGGACTGAGTCTGGAACCCACCCATGCCACACAAAGCTGTCAGTTCCAGAAGCTTTGTAATAAGATACCTTACTATAACCTCACAGGGGGTTAACCAATCGCCTTCAGCATATGACTTTATAATTAGAATCTGATTGCTGGCATGTCTTCACAAAATTCAAGAGAATAACAAGCACTTGATTTGAATATTTCCCTCCCAGTGTCTCTCTTCACAAATTCTACCAGCGGGACTGTAATGAGGCTGTGTACATGTTTTGTGGATTTCCATAATCATAGAACATTTCTGAATATAAAACTACTACAAGTTGTCAGGTTGTGATTGCTGTAGGACAGAAGTGAGCATCAGAGTGCTGTTTGATGCTGCTAAAACTGTTTAATGAACAGGAAGACAATGTTTTGACTTGAGAGATTTTCACCTAGAGGGATTTTTAGTTATGAAAATCAATTAAAGACAGATTAAAGCTTATGGTTAAATTATGATGGGTCTGTTCTCCGCTTCCCCAGATGCCAGCGGCAGGAGCAGTCATGTTTTCACAGTACCAGGCAGGAGAGACTGCAGCAAACATGATTGACAGGCCACAGAAAACACTCCTGACATTGCGGTGCAAACGTAACCTGGCCGAGGTTAACGGACCTGGCCGAGCTCTCTGATTTAACACTGATGCACTCGCACAGTTATACCCAGCAAAAAAGACAGCAGCACAGACAGAAATATATGCCTGTGATTCTCTCACATCTCAGCCTTCAGAAGATCACATGCCATTGCTGAGAGTTATTCAGAGGATAACAGGGCATTGCTGAGAGTTATTCAGAGGATAACAGGGCATTGCTGAGAGTTATTCAGAGGATAACAGGGCATTGCTGAGAATTATTCAGAGGATAACAGGGCATTGCTGAGAATTATTCAGGGTTCTGTCTGCAGGCAATGATCATTGATTACAGAGGACTCCTTCATTCTATTTAAATGGGTAACAGCACAGATATCCACAGAGCTATACTGGATGAACAAAGAGCCCTTTGGGCCAGAGGGCCGTTCTCCTGTGTTTGAGTCCAGCCGTGGAGGGATCACATGGAGGAGGGGAGAGGTGTGAGAGGCAGACTGGCGTACCAATTACTCCACTGTTTACCTTTCCAGTGAATGAGAAGCTGTGTCCACAGAAACTTCCTCTGGGTCCCAACGCAGCAGCATGGAAATTCAGCTGGAAGTGCAGCCTCGCTGGCTACCTGTGGCCACAAGTAATGGTGACAGGAAATGGAAATAATAAAATGAGTTTTGAACACGCTAAACTTTAACCTCTCAGTAACCCCACACACCGGTGTAAAAGAGTCAACGTGTATATGTTTGTTAAAGGGTGAATTTATTCATTACTGAAGCGAGTGCACATGTTTTTCTCTTTAAATGCTTAATCACTTTATTAATTACTGCATTAAGACTGAATAGTTGTGCATTCTCTGTGCATCCTGCTCTGGTTCCATGGTGACTGACTGTCACATCATCACTGAAGCCACGTGCAGTGAAGGCCAGCCATGACCTCACCTGCCCTCTCATATTCATATCTGATATTAAGGGAAATATTTCACTGTTAAAAAGGCATGTTATGAAAGCATGCATGATATCGGATACATGATGGATAGCCCTCGCTAAAGCCATTCGAGCAGGCTGAGACCATGTTTACACCCCCCACCCCCACCTGCCTCTGCGATTAATGTCCTCCACAGAAAATACACCCTGGCGTCAGCCTCTGCAGCCTCTGCTGCCTCTGCGGGGTGGGGGGGCGGGTTTAGGGGAGAGTACTGTGCACATGTGCGATATGGGTCTGACTCCGCCCCCCTCAGACGCTGGGTCAGGGTAACAGAGCGCACTCGTGTGGAAGATGTCACTTCCTGTGATGCCAGCATGGGTTTTTCATGGGTGTTTATCAGTTCACATTACTGGAGGATGCTGTAATGGGTCTCCCAGCACACGGGAAGGAGGGTTTTGAGACTGATGAGGGGGGTCAGTTCCACAAAAGAGCAACAGTACAGTAGTGCAGGGGACACAGGATAAATAAACAGCCTTACTGTAGTTCTGAGGACAAAGGACAGCCTCTGTCTGTACTGTACTTCTGAGGACAGCCTCTGAGGCCTCAAGACCTCGGGCTGCATGGTGGAGTTTCCTTGTGCTTTTATCCTCATCTTACCTCCTGAAGACCGTCGGTAGGTATTCACAAAGAACACAATGATTTGCAGTGAAGACACAATCATTACTGTTCAGAAATGGTCTCAATCAATAGACAGGAAATGACCGTCTAAAACCCAAAGCTAGAACTGAGCTGGAGAGGATTACAAGTAAATGAACTAGGATTCATATTGTGATGCATACAGTATTAAGACCCTTCATTTTTAATTCTATGCAAAATTAAACACACATAAACACATATAATGAATTAAAGTTCATTGCGAGAGATTTATATCACATGTGTTTTTGGTATTGGAGTGGGTTAGAATGAATCTGCACTATTGCAGGTATGACAAGGGTTTGCATGGTGTGATTCGCCAAACCAACAGGCTTAGCCATGAGGCTATATTTAAGAGCTAAAAATCCCAACACTGGGAAATGATACTGAAAGCAAGCTTGCAGATCACACAAACACCTGCTAAAAACAGGCTACATCCGCTCACTGTCCTGTGCAATTATTCACAAAGCACAGCTTGATCAGGTTCCACCTGATGGTTTTCCCAGATAATAATGACCCATATGCAGTTCAAACAAGCTGTGGGATCCCAGGGGGAGCCCAAATATCAGGTTTTAGGAGAAATTATTCTTTCAATTTTAGTTTTTTTCTGTCATATTCAACACTTCTTTGTCTTAATGGGAAGGTAATTATAAGTTCTTGGTGATCCCATGGTGATACTTTTAGCTTTTTCATGTGTGCCCCAGATTTTTTGAGGTATTTATACTGAGTTTGCATTCAAGGATCATCAACAAACTGAATTTTAATCACAGCACCAAGCACATATGAAGTATTTTTTTTACTGGTTAATGTATAGAATCATCTTTATTTGATAAGAACTGAATGTTCACCACTATATGCCTAACAGTGCTGAGTTTGGGACGGCAGGTAAGTCTGCAGGTCATGAGTTGGTAGGTTACACCCCAAACCTGTACAGCACAGAGAGTTAAGCACTTATTGGGGTGATAAATGTCCACAAAGACCCTGACATCATACTCCTAAATAAATAAACATTTAATTATTAACAATCTGAAATTTCCTCTGAAAATGCAATTCAGATACAGCTTTATTCAGCTGCACAACAATTATCAAACTATTTCCCAGTCTTGTTTTTCCTGCCACATGATCATTGCCGTTCCTCTGTTACCCCAATAAAACTTCTCTCTATTGGTCTCCTCTGCCTGGATAGCCTACTTAATCAGCCTGTAGCAACATCTGTTCTTTGTAGCCTTGTGCAATGCATTGTGGGTAATTTTGGATGCAACCGCACAGTGGATGTATTGGTAAGGCAACATTATCTCTTTGGAGGGTTTTACTTCTTTCATACCATTGAAAAATTTGATTGATAAAACATTGCTGTTGTATTTTACTAGACATAATTATGGTATAGCTATCTTACTGAACCTATTATTCTACCTCACTTATCTATATATACAAACATACTGTCTTCCAGCATTTGCAGAATGCTAAACGCTATCTTTGTAAGATACAGTGAGATATCAGGGCCATAATATTCCAGCAAAGGGTTTTGCCTTTAGGTAGGTGAAAGAGGTCTCAGTTCTTCAATAGTCAAAATGCCTTATAGTCTAAAGAAACATGCAGCAATGCAGTATTTTTGCTTGTCAGCACTCATGGGAGAGTTGGGAGGAATCCCTCTACTGCACTGTGCCATCATCATGCCCCCTATTCCGTATCAAACTCATTAGTTGTGCTCCAGCTGTATTTCACATGGCCATCAGTTTTTCCTTTTTATGCCTGAAATACATTGCAAAAACATATCTATAACAAAACCACTTTCAGTATACATAAAGGTCAAGTTACTCAGGGAACTCTACTTTTGCTTCAAATATGACACCTCTGACAAGCACAAGGCCACAGACTGAGAAAGACAAGGCACAATTTGTGCAAACACATATTACCTAGCTCAGTGTTTCCCAATCCTACTCCTGGAGGACCACTGTCCTCCATATCTTCTATCTATCCTTGCTCCAAACACACCTGATTAGTGTGATTAACATGCTCTTGATTAAATCAGCCGTGCTCAGCTAATCAAAAGTGCCACTGATGAGTTCAGTCAGGTAGGTAGAGCAGGGAAAGATGGAAAACTTGCAGGACAGTGGGCCTCCAGGAGCAGGACTGAGAAACACTGACCTGGCTCATACATGTGTACATTCATGTTCTGCCACACTGTCAATGCACAGAATCACAGCTGCTTTCTGCTCTCATTTGCAATGTATCAGTACAGGATGCTACAAATGTGGTATCATTCATTTGGAATAGTGCCTTTTTAGTGTGTGTGAAAACAATTTGGGCAAAATTGTTGTAATTCGACCCCTTTTTGATATCAATACTTTGAGTGACAGCGCTTTTTTGTAAAACTGTATATGTACTGATGCATGGAAAATATGACTTGTACTGGTGATTTTGCACGCTTCTACACTGAATTTTTTTGTTAGTGATTATACAAATGCAGCATTGTGTCAGCAACCCGATGAAACACTTCAAGTTACACCTCATCGCCCTCTGCTGGACCACATGGGACAGTGACGTTCACTGAATTTTTGGTTACGAAAAAAGAGAAAATTAAAATGATAATCAGGACGTAACCTGATGGAAATTTATGTAAAATTGTCTTGTAAATTTTTTCCAACCTTACAACTTTATTTTAAATACAAGAGAGGAGAAGAAGAAGGAAATTTTTATTTCCATAAAATGCACAGAAATTCAATTTCAGCATATAACCACCAGATGGCAGAATTTCACAAAATCCATTTTTACAGAAACTCAATAGCAATATGAATCCACAGGAGGGCAGTGTTTACCAAAATCTACTTCTGGGTTTTCTTGAGTATTGACTCAAATATTAAAATGTTTTACAGAGTTAAATTATATCCACAAAACACTGTTCACATTCTGCTCCACTTTACAATAGGTTTCATCAGAGTATGAAATCACTGTAGTCTAACCAGGCATACAACCAGACGGACACAAAACCTGATTTCAGCATCAATATGAACTATACTGTTAACTGCTAACTGCATTTAACAGAAGACACGCAGAAAGGACTGCTCAGAGACACGGATTATGCAGAAGCAGTAATGGTGTACTGTGGGTCGTGAAACAGCTCATCTGAAGCTTGTGATTTGCTGTGAACAGAATGTTCTCACGGTCAGCATTTGGTAATTAATGCTTTTTTTAAGGAGGAGTTTCTGTGTGGGGTTTTGCTTTTGATCATGCTAATGAAGGGAGTCTGCTTTCAAACTGTAGAGGAATACAGTTGAAACGTTCCACTCCTGGTGGACAGTGAGATACTGCAGAGGTCCATTACAACACAACGTTTGGCAGGATCTTACTATGATGAAATCCTTGGCCCGATCACGGAAAGGCTCTTATTAGAATGTCACAGCTCCAATTTTGCCTGTTCTGACATGTAATCAGACGCATGTTGAAGGATTGGAGTATCTGGATTAATTAATAAAATGACCTCATAATTCATTTCACGTTGCAGTGAACTCTACAGAGACAAGTCACTGAGACCAGATGTAACCTGAGCATCCATAAAGCATTGCAATACAGACACACCAATTACCACTGAACGGCAAGCAAGGCTGGATCTGTGTGGATGTGGTACCTCTTCCAGGGCTGACCGATGCAGAAATGCCAGAAGGCTGGGACTGTGAACTTGGCCAGAGAGATTTCCTATCAGAGAGCTCCTGATCTAAAGTGAAGCTCTGTAGACAAACCCACATTCAATCAACACACCACATGTCTTTCAGAGACGCCAGCAAAGCCAACCAAAACTCTGCAAACGATAAAGCATACAGTGATGAATGAAACTAATGGGACTGAATAATGATGGACTGATAAATGTCCAGTGAAAGAAAGCCTGAAACGAGGGAATTGCAAATACTACAGTGATAAAAAGAAGTGTTCACTTCTATTACTCATGTCCTCTCTAACAGTTTTAAGTAAAGAAATCATTTTTTACAACATGGCCTGTCTTGTTTTTAAATTAACATATTGCCTAAAAGCATTGTGGGTGCTTATGAAGAGATAAAGCCACCATTAAAAAAATGGTTGTCGTATTGAGCAGGTATGTATTTTCCCTATTGGAAAGGTACTTCAGGTAGGTAGTCTTGAACAAGTTGGTGGTATGTTAAATCTGATCTGTTGTACATACACTTTGTGTAATGATGCAACAACTGTTTTGTTAATTGTGCCAGAACAACCTCTGCTTGCATGTCTTGATTGTATAATGTGTATTGTGATGTGTTTATTGTTTCTGCAGGTGTGTCTGTAGGTCTTCTTTATTGAGTAGATAGAGAGGCACAGGTTATTACATTACATTACATTACATTAATTTCCCAGAAGCTCTTATCTCGAGTGGCTTCCAGCACAAGAGAACAAAAGTGTATCTATCTATATTAAATGAGCAACAGTGTCAGACCAGGCCAACAACACTCTCAGACCAGTGAGTGAAACCATTCAAGCACTACTAAAAGTTAATTTGTGCTAACCTGAAATTAGACAGCCGAGAAAACTAAGGTGAGTCAAGTACAAACACTATCATACATCACAGTCACTAGATTATAGTATCCATAACAAATCGCAATACGAGTAAGTAAGTGGCAAATAACAGTAAATAGAAAGTAGCAGGTGTCAGGTGGTGGGGATTGAGGTGGAACCAAGATGCAGTCTGAAGAGGTGGGTTATTGGGCCAGAGATTTTGCTGTCTGGATCCCCATGGCAAGTTCATGCCACCACTGGGGGCCAGTACAGACAGGCATGGGTGTCCGTTTGTTTTGAAAAGTGGTGGGGACAAGGACGGGTTCAATGAACTAAAGGCTTTCAAAAAGTGGTGGGGACGAAATGGGCCACGACAAAAAGCGGTGGGGACACATCCCCAGCGTCCCCAGCATAAATGACGCCTATGCGGACAGGGATCATGTCTGAAAGCAGCGACCATGTGAGGAGGGGACAGTGAGTTGCCCTGTGGTTGCAGAGCATGGTGATCTGTACACCACATGGTTTAAAGACGGATTGTAGGCTTGTGGACGATGTCCCCTTCACGGTCCTGTATCAAAGACCCGTATGTCCGGAGAAAGACAGGAAAAGCTGAGCACACACAGAGAGAGTGCTATAAAAGATGGGGCAGGGTGAAAAAATCCACACCAAAAAATGAATTCCCTTTGCAGTGTCTCAATATGTCTTTAAAAGCATCTGATTTCGTGTGAGACACTTTCAGGAAAAAAAAGATGCTGACATGAAAATATGCTAAATATAGAGAGAAGACTTGTCCGCTGACAGAGGTATTTGAGATAAACAGTGCCACTAATTTTATCAATGAATGTACATCAGTTATTTAACCCACCTCCATCTTAATGTACTGTTTTCAATCATTTTGTTCAGTGAAAATGACTCTGGTACACCCTAGTACTGGTATGGCAGGCCCTAACCACAGGATAGCTGATGCTTTGTGCTTGTTGACTGCTTCTGATCAGTCTGTCTCTGACGTCAAAGACTCACCCATTCTCAG
Organism: Megalops atlanticus; assembly: GCA_019176425.1. Lineage (NCBI taxonomy): Eukaryota > Metazoa > Chordata > Actinopteri > Elopiformes > Megalopidae > Megalops > Megalops atlanticus. The sequence continues at coordinate 20,584,313 of CM032899.1, forward strand.
CCTTTGGCCCCCTACTGGTGGAATGTGCAACCCACAACAGTGCTGCTCATCAACTCCCAACAACAACCTACTCATCCTCAGACCTGTCCCCCTAGTGGTGCAATTAGCTAACTACAACAGTGCCACTCACCACCTTCCAGCCAAAGCCTGCTCATTATCAGCCTTGACCCGCTAGTGGTGGAATGAGCAACATACAACAGTGCCACTCACCATTTTCAAAGAAGAACCAACTCATTCTCAGACTTAGTGCAATGGGCCATCTACAATATTACCATGCACCAACTTCCAACAAGAGCCCTCTAACTCTCAGGCCCCCTAGAGGTTGAACAAGTTACCTACAACAATGCTCCTCACAACAAGGCCTGCTCATTCTCAGCCTCAGCCCCCTGGTGGTGGAAAAGGCTTCCTACAACATGGGGACTCCCCAACAACTATCACACTCTGAATTGTGACCTCATCAGACTGCACCTGGGACCATCTAACATGAACCTGCCCCAAACTTCTGATTGGACAAAGACCTGATGCTCACCTGAATGTAGTTTTAGTCTTAAGGATATGTTAAAACAGTGTGATCCCGTGTTAGTTTGGAGATGTAGCTACAAGTCTTACTGCACTTGTGTATTTGTTCTTTGTATCTGAGATCTAATCTGTGATTCTCTGTAAGTGGCCCTGGGTAAGAGCCCCTGAAAAACCTAGAGTTTTCAGAGGCTTTGTTGTGACTTGAGCATGTCTACACTAAATGGAAACAGACAGGAAAGTACAACTAGTCTTAACAGTTTAGGATCCACCCTGTCTCCCTATTGTTAGGAGATAAATGCGTATCTGAAACGGATACGGGGGTACTATACTCATCAAACTGAAGCACCTGAGTTAAAGCCTGTCCCTCAGATGTGTGCAGAGCAAATGTTCACCCAATTCAGCATGAAGAGATGCTGAGGTCAGACTTCTGTGGTGGCTTCTGTCAGTGTGTTAATGCTGGAGTTACCCCTTCAACATGTGGGTTTGATTCCCATGTAGACTGTGCTTCTTATAGATTCTTTTTCCAGTTGGCCTTTCAGATTGTAACCTTAACTATGATAGACGAGCAAATTGAAACAGAGCTCCTGTGGCTCAGTGGTTAAAAGCTGTGCCTACCAGTCAGGAAGCTGTGGGTTTGATCCTCATTTTGACTCTTTTTGCAAGTGGCCTTTCAGATTCTAGCCTTAACTATGATGGATGAGCAGGTGCACCAAGAGCTCTGGTGGCTCAGTGAGTAAATGCACTGGGGCTACCACTCCTGATTTTGCAGGTTCTAGCCCCACCTTGACTGTTTTTGCAGTTGGACTTTCAAACTGTAGCCTTAACTATGATGGACGAGCAAGTGCACCAAGCGCCCTGGTGGCTCAGTGAGTAAGCACTGGGGTTGCCGCTCCTGATTTTGCAGGTTCTAGCCCCACCTTGACTGTTTTTGCAGTTGGACTTTCAAACTGTAGCCTTATCTATGATGGACGAGCAGGTTAAGCCGGAGTTCCTGTGGCGCGGTGGGTAAGTGCAGCGGTTACATCCCAGCAAAGCGTGGGTTTGATTCCCGTGTGTGCAATAACCTCTCTGTGTTCTTCCTTCGCAGGTGGTGGTGATGCTGAGGCCGGACCAGGTGGTGGAGTGGAGTCTGGAGTGGGTGGTGTCGGAGAGGTGCAGCCAGCCACCAGGTAAGTCGGGAGGGGGGCCCCCCTGGGGGGGGTTGGGGAGGGAGGGTAGAATGGGGGGCGCTGGCCCCCCGAAGGTGGGAGGAAGAAACAGAGGGGGTCTTAGATCAGGGTGGGAGGACAGGAGGGGGGGTGTTACATCAGGTGAGGAAAGATGGGAGGGGGTGGAGCAGGCAGGTGGGAGAAACAGAGGGGCCTTAGAGCAGGGTGGGAGGAGAGAAGTGGCAGCCCAGTGCAGGTGCTAGTTTACTAATCCACTGAGGGACTCCTCTGACCTGACCTGGATGTAAATGAAATAGATAGGCCAATAAAATTTTGGCCCCACAGAGGAGTAACAGCCTCTGGTGACCTAACACCCCCTCCTGTCCTCCTAACACCCCTCCCCAATCCTCCCACCTGCCTGCTCCATCCCCTCCCGATGTAACACCCCCCTCCTGTCCTCCCACCCTGATCTAAGACCCCCTCTGTTTCTCCCTCCCACCTTCGGGGGGCCAGCGCCCCCCTTTCTACCCTCCCTCCCCAACCCCCCCCAGGGGGGCCCCCCTCCCAACTTACCTGGTGGCACCTCTCCGACACCGCCCACTCCAGACTCCACTCCACCACCTGGTCCAGCCTCAGCATCACCACCACCTGCGAAGGAAGAACACAGAGAGGTTATTGCACACACGGGAATCGAACCCACGCTTTGCTGGGATGTAACCGCTGCACTTACCCACCGCACCACAGGAACTCCGGCTTAACCTGCTCGTCCATCATAGATAAGGCTACAGTTTGAAAGTCCAACTGCAAAAACAGTCAAGGTGGGGCTAGAACCTGCAAAATCAGGAGCAGCAACCCCAGTGCTTACTCACTGAGCCACCAGAGCGCTTGGTGCACTTGCTCGTCCATCATAATTAAGGCTACAGTTTGAAAGTCCAACTGCAAAAACAGTCAAGGTGGGGCTAGAACCTGCAACATCAGGAGTGGTAGCCCCAGCATTTACTCACAGAGCCATCAGAGCTCTTGGTGCAGCTGCTCGTCCATCATAGTTAAGGCTAGAATCTGAAAGGCCACTTGCAAAAAGAGTCAACATGAAGATCAAACCCACAAGCTCCTGACTGGTAACGCCAGCTTTTAACCACTGAGCCACTGATCCAATCTGCTCATCCATTATAGTTAAGGCTAGAATCTGAAAGGCCAACTTGTAAAGAAAGTCAAGGTGAGGATTGAACCCAAAATTTCTTGATTGGAAACCCCAGCATTTACCCACTGAGCCACCAGAGCTCTGAAGGACCTGTCATTGTTAAGGCTAGTTAAGGCTGATTTCAGTAACTCATTCATTGTACACAAGTCCATTGTACCAGCAGGGGGAGACAATGGTGAAATATTTCCCATAATGTCACATGTTTCTGGTCTCTTCAGGTCTTAATTACTTCATTACAGCCACTGATTAGATGTCAAAGGATATCACCTGTTCCAGGAGCAGTTTGTGGTTGAGAGACCACAATCCCTCAGTACAAGACACCAGGGATCTAAGTTTAGCTTTTTTCCAGCCAAATTTCCAGGATTTTCAGTGCTTTTCCATCAAGTTACCACCAGGGATCTTAGTTTAGCTTTTTTCCAGCCAAATTTGAGTTTGTGTGATTTTTGGGAAGAAAATTCTGCAAAGCATGCTTTCTGAGTTAGGAGAGCAAGTTTGACTTGTTCATAGGCAAAGAATCTTGTTTGATGGGGGAATTTTTCTTCAAGGGGAACATTGCTGAGAGTATTTGCTTTGGATGTAACATCATGCTCTTTGCTTTTTGGGCTGACAGATGACCAGACCAAATTAGGCTGACAGCCCTGATGGACAGTGATGGTTGAGACATTTCCAGGGCAAAGAGGTTTAAACAGAATCTGAAATTACTGGATACAGGCATTAGGTGAAGAGCAAGTAACCACTTCTGCAGGGTGGAGGGTAAGTGTTCCTGCTGACTAACATCAAACTTTCAATTTAGCAAGCCATTGAAATACAATGACATGAAATGAATGTTTATAGCTCTCTTGTTGCTCATTGTTCACTGAAATGAAGCTACTAGTTTCAGTTCATGGCCTTGTTCCTGTGACTAGATTTCCCAGGTTCATGTGTTCAGCTGAGGGAAGGGAAGGCCAGAGCAGCTGAAGGTGTCATCCTGCTTGGGAAGAGCAAGTCAACAGGTAAACTGGCCATCATCTGGACCCTCATGAGGTAAGCAGGTAGTCCTGCATCTCCATGTGGAGGCAACTAAACTTCAGTAAACTAATCATATGACCTTTGGAAACAGTAGCCCTCATACTAAAACTCAGATAAAACCGTGCTCAAGCACAATGTAGGCTAGAATGAAAAGCAAAATAGCAATGCGCCCATCTGTTTGCATCAGATCTCACTAATCTCATTGTCTGGCTCTCCTCAACAGAGTACCATCTGTGTCTTCCCCTGCTCAAACATGCTCTGACTGGGAAGTGATTGGGAACCTGCTCCTGATGTAACCAAACCTTATATAGACTCTTGAAATAAAGCCAATCAACAATTACGTAATGAGATAGACTCCAGGTGTGGAAGATGCTACCATAATGGCAAATGATGATTCTCTCTTGTCTAATTGCTTAATGATACTCGAACATAAAGCTGCATAAGCACAGGCAGGTTTGAACTGTGGACCTGCTGTATTTTGGCCCAGCATTTTACCTCTGTGCCACCTGATAGATGCGGTGTGTTCATTTCATCTCTCCTTCTTCAAGCTCAGCATCTACTATGAGGAAAAGAAAACACATGAGGATTGAACCCAGGACTTGCTGGATACTAACCCAGCATTTTGTTTCTGCACCACCTGAGAGGTTGTGAGGTCTGCTAACCTTCTTGCCTGTCAGTGCCTGCTATGATCACTGCAAAAGAGAAGATCAGGTTTGAACTGCAGATTTGTTGGATACTAGTCCAGCACTTTGTCTCTGCACCACCTGACAGATGTGTTTGTTTGAGTTCTGATAACCTTATTCCATAAGGTTCCTTAATCCCTTATTCCAATATCTACAATGATCACTATAAAAGAAAATGCTAGGTTTGAACTGAAGACCTGTTGGTTATTAATTCAATACTCTGTCTCTGCACCACCTGAGACAGGTGTAACATTGATGTCTGCTAACTTTCTTCAAGGTCAGCATCCACCATGCCCAAAACAAAAGACAAAGGTATTGTTAGACTTGAACTCTGAACATGGTGAATACAAGGCAGTGACCTTACCACTGAGTCATCTGTGTCTTTGTAACCCTGGTAATTTTTATTTTCCATACTTTTCTAATAACAAAGCAAAAGAAAAGTAACACAGGGAGACTTGAACCCAGAACCTTTCAGACTGAAGTCTGGTATTAAGGCAACATGCCACTAGAGCTCTGATAGTGCCTCCAACAGTGCAACTCATCACCTTCCAGTGAGAGCCTGTTGATGCTCAGCCTCCACCCTCTAGTGGTGGAATAAAGTACCTACAACAGTAACACTCATCACCTTCCAGTGAGAGCCTGTTGATTCTCAGCCTTGGCCTTCTAGTGATTGAACAGTTCAATTACAACAGTGCTACACACCACCTTCCAAGGAGAGCCTGCCAATTTTAGATGTGGCCCTCTGGTGGTGGAAAAGGCTTCCTACAGCTTGGTGACTCACCAGCTAATATTCCCTCTGAATTCTGACCTCATCAGACTGCACCTGGGATCATCTAACATGGACCCGCCCTAAACTTCTGATTGGACAAAGATGTGATGCACACCTGAATGTAGTTTTAGTCTTAATGATGTTAATGCTAGTGACCATGACTTTGTCTGGATCTGAGTGCTAAAAATCATACTGCACTTGGTTGTTTACTCTTTGTAAATTGGAGTGGGTGAGTGGGTGAAACAGGGAGATTATAACCTCAATGGAACATGTGTTTACTGTTACTGAAGGTGTATTTCATTGTATATATTACACCCAAATATAAAATGTTTCGCTCTCCTTTTCATTAGAAATGTATGACCTAAAGAATAGAGGCTGGTTTTAATGCCCAGCACTTTTTGAAATTGTGTCATGAATCTGGATGAACTTTGACTTACACTACAGTCTCAGTAAGAGTTTCCCACATTGTCTCACCCTACTTTCCCTCCCATCTCTGCCTTCCTCCCCCATTTCTGTAGAGTAAAAAACAGTCAAAGTATTTGCATACATTAAAATGATTTATTGTTCTTTACATTTACAATCATTGTTAGTATAGCACGCAGACCAATCATTCCTGTAAAATCTTTCTCACAGTTACTGTGACCATAGCACCAGAATCATTCTTTTAATACACACTACATCCATACAGTCAGGACGTGTGATACATTCAAATAAAGATTTTACCTTTGGATAATTTACATCAAAAAGGTAGAAGCACCTCTGATTATCCGGTCACAATGCCCACTTGAGCATAAGGTTTACAAGTTTCAAGTAAGTGAATTATTAATACAAAGACAAATATTTTATAAAACATGACTTGATAAAAAAGATAACCATAGAAGGTAATCCAAGTTTAATTTTCCACAAAATTTACAGCACATAGTGCATCAATCACTCTTTTTCATTTCTGATACAGACATTATAGTGGAATTGCCTATCAAACAATGATGGCGAAGGTTAATCTAGCTAATGACTGAATTTTAACATGAAATATTCTATTCCATAAGTAAAGGTAGCTGCACTGTCCAAAGAGTTGTTCAAAGGTGGAAGAACAAAACTTTGGTTAAAGCTAAACAGTCCTTGTTCACTGAGAGTATTAGACACATTGCAATGCATCTTGGGAATTTTGTGAAGCAGATTTTGCACAATGGATCAGGTCAGACTTCTTCAGTTTAAGTACTGAAGTTTTTAAAAGACTGGACTCCAGCTGTAATCCTGGTATTTTTTCCTTCTCAGTTAGAGGTAATGTGAGCAGATAAAAGCACCATAACAGGCTCTTTAGTTTAGTGGTTACAATCACTCTACAAAAGACAACAAATTATGAACAAAATAAAATACAACAATGGCTTTCACAGCTGAAAGTAGTCAACAACAAATGCAGACATTATCCCAATGCTTGTAATTCCGAATATGTCCATTTAGAATATACATCCACAATATGCTGTTTACACACACACACACACACACACACACACACACACACACACAGACACACACAGACACACACAGACACACACACACTTCTTAATCTTCATTATGACCATTGACAAGAGGACAAGCCATTGGAATAAAAGGAGAGAAACCATAGTTGCGTTCTCTTGTAGGTAACCACAGCAGTCGGACAGACAGGGGGGCAGTGGGGCATTTGCTTGAAATTTGAGGCTTGCTTTATCAACCCCTTTATCCAACACTGCTGTCTCCATAAGGGTTTGATTACACTCCACTATTACAAGGGTGATTAGCTCTATGCAGTTTCATATTCAGTGATTTTTTTCCCATGCAAACATATATATTGCACACTTTTTAATTAATCTGAATGGAGCACAAATTCTGAATATAATATTCATATGTGATCGTTCATATTCAGTTTTATAGCTCCATATCAATATGTCTCATTCAGAATTTGATTCAGAACTCTGGCACATTATGAATATCATACTCTGTGTGAAACATTTAAATGAGTCATACCATGTTCAAGAGATATCCTAGCAGAATATTGGTTTGCATGTTAATGCAATCATTGAGTATCTTCACGTTACAGAATAAATAGTGTCAAACATAAATATTTTACACTCTATTAAAAAACATCTCACATATATACATGCTTATGAGAGGTAGGGTTGGTGTGTACCTGCAGGAACCTGTCATCAGGTGAGGTTTCTGATGTTCCTGAAAAAACTCATCATACAACAATAATCAGGATCACTTTCAATCCATTACAACATGCACAAGGGTAACATACAAAAAAACCTCCCCTGCTCCATACAGTATTCACTTACTCTTTCACAAAAAAACCTTACTGAGTTTGTCCACAGTACCCCTCAAATGACCCAGAGCTTATTAAGAGAGTTTATAGCATTAAGTTTTTTTTATTTCTTCTTCAGTATTTTTAAAGAATATTGTCTGATGCTAGCTCTCTGAATGTGAGTATCTGGAGCATACAGTATATTGACCTTTGATATGAGGCAAGTCTGTTAGGCTTTGAGTAAAAAAAACAACAACACTATGTACACACACAAGGACAACCTCACACATTTTTGACACAACTTTGCATTTCAGTTTTGATTATGAACATCTGAAAATGTCTTTAAAAAAACAAATGAGAAAATACAAAAATAATGATAAAAAATAAAAAAACAAAACAGACACATTCATAATCCAAAAACAGCAATGCATTTAGCAGTCACTGAAAACCACAGAATAGGCTTACAAATGAAGTTAGCCCATCTTAGCAGTCACCACCTGCGTATCAGTTGCCAGCGGGGATTGCAGTGTTGTACAATTGGACACAGGAGAGTCCCCATGGCTGAAGCTGATTGGATGCCCAGTAGAATAGCCTCGCTGTGCGATTGGCTCTGACCCCGCTCTGACCCCGCCCCCTCAGTGCACCTGGACCAGCAGGCCAGAGTGAGGGTGGGGGGAACACTTTCCACAGAAGCCCCCACAGCGACCATACACCCTGGTGCCTTCCTGCAGGGGAGAGAACGAGACCAGGGTGAGGAAAACGACATGCTGAACAAGACTCTGCTTGTGCTGGAGCATGGAGCACCAACGCTGGGATAAGTCATATCAGACTCACCGAAAAGCAACGCTGAACCCAAAATGGCAAGACTGTCAACAGTGTGCCACGACAGCATGTGTTGAATAGGTCAACCTTCCAATTCAACATATGACACAACCTGCATTTATTTAATGTACTCCAAGTAAAGACGTACAACCTATTAAATAAGACATTCCATCACCTATCTGGGATGGTTCATTTATTTCACTTAAACAGTTCTGGTTTCCATTGTGTGCACCAAACAGCTCCACATCCTTCCACCCTGCTAGGCAGAGACAGACTGAAACAACATGGGGCACGGTGTAGCAGTCTCCTTACCTCTGACCTGTGCACTTTGACTGTGACGTAGTTACCCTGTGATGTCCATTTGGAGGACTCAGCCACCTTTAGTCCGCTTCCAGCCAGGTTAATGCTGAACTGGCCCTGTGAGATCAGTCCCGGATTAAACCCAGACTCAAATTCACACTTACTTACTCTCAACATGAACAGCACACAATCTAAGCACAGAGTGACACAGCTCTACAAACATTTCTTCATGGGTTTGTTATTGCTGGTTATTCCAGGAAAAAGGGAAAAATGATCTCTGATCAAATGTAGCTTTGTCACATAAGTCAATATAAATCAAAGAAAAAAAATGTTTGTTTGTACTACTAGTAGTGGAGTAGTAAGGAGTGGAGATGACCTACAGTAGAATATGGTCAGCTACAAAATAACCCTGATTTTGATTTCAGAAAATTAATTCAAAAGAGTTTATGCAATTACTGCTGGATTTGGTAATGCTTGCTGCTGTTTGTCTGACCCAGCACTTTCTCAGGGCTTCACTTTCTCCCTGAACCACCCATTGAACATCCCATGAATACCTTTCCCCGTGTGCTCCAGATCTGCGCTATCCTACCTGTGGACACTTGGCGGCGCTGTAGCAGTCTCCAGCTGTGGCAAACGGCACAGGACGTCCCAGCAGCGTCTGAGAGAAGGTCAGATCTGTGGCTGAGACACAGGGGAGACCGGTCTGCTGAGAAGGCTGACACAGACAGCACTGCTGGCATGCAGCTAACGCTACGCTACACTATGCTACACTTAGCATGGAAGAGACAGACAGCAGAATCAGGCATCATGACATTCTCAGCATCAGGCTTTTACACAGATCACAGGGTGATTCCTGGACACATATCCTGAGGTCTGCTGCATTTTAGTGCTTGGAGGGGCATTCCATATCCAGCTGTACTTTTATGTTTTTTAGGCTCTTACTATACACATAGAAGTTCTACAGCCACTAAAACAAGCTGGAAATATTGCCCAACACAATATATTGAAAAAATATATGGTCAAAGTTGTAACTCAAAAACAGAGGTAAGATAGAATGTGTGCCCCTCCCAGCTGTTTAACACTTTCCGCTGGCTTACTCTGGTTTCATGTCCATGTGCTGGCAGCAAGGTGTGAAAGAAATGGTACGTGTTATTGAACGTTAAGTTAAACAAACATTTCGGTTGCAGCTATGAATGTTTCTAATTAATGTAAGTCACATGTGCTGATAAAAACAAGGTCTCCATGGCAACCTCAGACTGGACCTCTCTCACGCATGACAGCGGCCCACGTGAAGCACGACCCCCCCTCGACCCTCTTCCTGGAAAAGCTTGGTGGCGTAATCTCCCAGCCACATCTTGAACTGATTCTCCTGTTCTTTAAACTTCAAATCACACACGTACCACGCTGTCCCAAGCACGGGTATGCTGCCGGGACAGGGCACAGGGGGGAGCCTGAGACCCCCAGAGCAGCACGGAGTCCCTTTCCTGTCCTGGGGGGCACGGGGAAGGGGGTGATGATGGCATTGGGGGTAAACTATGAACCCCACTCCACCCTCTGCCTGGGTGTATGGGCATTTATCTGCACCTCTCTGCAGACGGGGGGGTGTTGGGGGGTGTTGAGGGGTGGGAGGGGTGGGAGTTTGGGGGTTTGGGGTTTGGTGTAGCTATCTGAGGTAATGAGCTGGAGATTGGCTGAAGAGGAGGGGGCAGGTACACGAATGAGCCCAGATCTCTGAGTTGGGTGGCCTCTTTCCAGCCCAAACGTGGCTATCTTGACTTCAAAAACAGGAATGTGGAGCAAGGCAGGGGGAATGACAGCGATTTGTTCAGCGATTCCACACAGACACACTGTGTCCCTCAAGGGCTGCAGAGCAGGAGGAGAAAGGACGCTAGCATGTGGTCTCGCTAATGCTAATGCTAACACTAACGCTGTGTGGTGAGGGGGCGGGAAATTACTCACTGACTATCCGCATGGTGGCCAGGTCCAGCCGAACCCTGTGGAAGAGCGTGTAGCCTGCAGCGGCGTAGTCGTTCCTGCAGACGCAGTCTGGCCTCCTGCTGCCGTTGAAAGGGCAGTCGAAGGGGTTCTGCAACCTGCCAAAACGACAGAGCTCTGCACATCACACCTGCCCAGCCCCAACACACAGCACTGCGGGTTTACAGAGACCCGTCCCGGAGCCAGCAGGCCTCACCTGTACCCATACACCTCAGAGAAGTTGTCTGTGTGCCCACTGCGTAGCGTCACATACTCCTTAGGGAAAGCGGACTGCATTTCAGCACAGTATATCTGGGAAAGAAGAAGAAGTGACGGACATGGCAATGGTTAAGATGCACAGAAAACCCTCTGTGGAAGCACCACTTATGGGGGTGATTGTTTTATTCTCCAACCTGCAGAATCCTGGACTGGACTCTGAGGTAGTACTCCCCGTCCTTCCCGGTGCCCTCTCTCACCTGCACGTCCCTGCAGGAGGTGTACACCTCACCTGCAAGGTCAGCAACAAACAAGCTCATGCTTTCCAAGAGGAGAGGAAGCTGTCCAATACACACACACAGGAACACTGTGGAGATGCACCAACACTCTGTCCAGGGCACTTAACACACTCTACATAATGACACCTCTTTGACTTGCTTATTTTCATGCCACCGTTGCCTGCAGTTGAAACCAAGACTACAATGATTGATGTGTATTTAATGTTTGGTGAATTTGCTGTTGTCTGTATCTATCATTTCAATTCCCCCATTACTGGTAGATTATTCTACCCAGTGTCTGAGGCCCTGTCCACACGTACACGGGTATTTTTAAAAACGTAGCTTTTTCTATGCGTTTTGGCCTTTCGTCCACATGCAAACAGCGTTTTAGGTCACTGAAAACGGATCTTTTGCAAAACGCCTTCCAGGGTGAAGATTTTCAGAAACTCAGTTTTCAGTGTTGACGGTTCGACAGGGAAAACTGAGTTTTTGGCTTGTGACGTCAGAGTGTGCGCCGTAATAACTTTTTTTCAGGCTTCTGATTGGCCAACATGGCTTTATGGCTAGGGTTATATCATCGCCTGTTGGTTTGGCATGCTCTTGACAGCGCTTGACAGTGTGTGTTTGCGTTTTCATGTGAACAGAGATTTTTTTAAGAACGAAGGAGGAAAACCCCTGTTTTCAAAAATACCCGTGTACGTGTGGACATGGTCTAAATATCTAACCTCCCTCTTCTGGAATGGGCAGGCCAATCTTTGCACAAAGGAGGTCACCTGATTCAGGTCAAAAGTAAAAGGGCCTTGCGGTGTATATCTAGGGCAATCCGAAAATATCTGTCAGTGGGCTGGAAGAATGCAGACTCTGAGTAAATGTTTGACATTCCAGGGAAGAGCTGTTTCTAAAAAGAGTAAAACTCAAAGCCAGGGCCACTTGTGTTTTTACAGCCGTGTGGAAATAACCGGAGCTCACTTTCTTTTGACAAAACAGAACTCAAGTGTGTGACGGTCACAGGAGCCCATCAGAACCTTACGCACACACATCCCTCCCTGTCACACTCAAGTCCAAACGCAGGGTCCCCAGCCTGAAGTTAGCAAGGTAAACAACACCCTGTAAAATGCGGCAAGCAGTCCTATCAGAACAGCCAGTGTTGAAGAGCTACTCAATGCTCATTTAACTGCATGTCTCAGTGACAAAGATGGGAGCCAGGATTCAAAGCATGGAGGAAAGGGACTTGGGCAACAATGCTGCAGTGTATCTACAATTTATGAAAATAAATTATGACTGAATCGTGCAGCATTGTGTAATGAATACAATATGATAATTAGTAAGAAAAACAGCTTAGTATTATTGCCAAGCTGTATAATCATGAAAACAGCTGCTGGAATATACAATACCAAACAAAACTTATTTCCTTGAAGACAAATGCATGGCTGTTTAACCTGTAAATTACTCTGGTGATGAGATGAGAATGATGAGCAAGTTAAAAGGCCTTACACTCTCTCTCCCTGCAGGCAGCCCTGGATTCTGGCCTCTCCATTGGACGACAGCTCTCAGAGGGGAGGTTCTCAGAGGTGAGACACTCCACATTCCTCTCCATCACTCCTGCTCCACAGGTCTGAGAGCACTGAGACACAGAAGGGGACACTGTATATCAGTCACAGATCACATCCACTGAGACACAGAGGGGGGACACTGTAGGTCAGTCACAGAGCACATCCACTGAGACACAGGCTGTTTATCACAGGTCTCATTCTTAGACACAAACAGTAGATGTCATTCATGCACCACACCCATAGAGACACAGTGTTAACACATCTCACTCATGCATTACATACATAGAGACACAATCTAATGAAGTCACATCCAGTCAATGTTCACAGTAATTTGCAGGAATTACAGATATTGCCAATGTTAAATTGAGAAATAAGTAAATTCAGTGAAGGGGAATACTTTTAAAGCATTGCAAAATAAACCAATACTGTGTGTAAGGGTCTATCCATTTTATCAAACATTTTGAGAAAAACACATTCACAGACGTAGACTTCCTGTCCCAACACACACAAACACACACACACACACACACACCTTGCTCCAGGTGCCAACTCTCCAGGACGCAGTGGGGGAACACTCCCTCAGGTGACAGGGTCTGGTGTCCGGAGGGTGTGGCTTGGGACAGTCAGGGTGGGGCGCCGGCAGGGGGGTGTAGGAGGGGGGGCCCAGAGAGGAGTGCACCATGGAGCAGGAGACCATCCTCTGCTGGTAGCCTGGACCGCAGCTGGTCGAACACTGCCAGAGAGAACCAGGACAGCTCAGTAACACTCTCCCACAGCAGGAGTGACAGTGAGCTTTCACAAACATCCAGAAAATTAACCTATACATGATCCCAGTGTTTCAAAATAAGCTCATCGGGGCATCACTGCTGCACAGGAACTTCCTCTACTTTCTCTACAGGCCTGAGAGACCAGAGAGCTATACAGCAAAAGGCTTATGTTTTTACATGACACAAGCAGGAAAATAAATTTCCTGATGATACCGATTATATTTCATGGTGTAACTCTTAGTACAGGTGGTAATAAAAGATAAAAAGACACGGTGTCACCTGAGACCAGTCCCCTGTCATCCACACATACTGACAGGGCGCTCTCCTGCAGGGCTGGGACTCCACAGGTCTGGACGCCGGATCACAGTGGCTGTCAGGCGCCGGCTTCCTGTCCCCGTCCAGACACAGCACCCTCCTGTTCCTCGCTCCGTCCCCACAGGTGGCGTTGCACTGCAGGTGACAGGCCCCAGAGAGGCTCAGCCAGCAGGTAAAACCGGGATAACGCGGAACTTTGCGCCTCCTCACGCAGCTGAATTCCGGAACGCCCCGCCTAACAGAGCTGCGGTGCCATGACAACCGTGCCCAGTGTGACACGTCCTGTGAGTGAGTCGAAGAAATATCTGCCTGACGAGTTACAGTAGGTCTCCAGTTAAATTACAAGGCCTACAGCAAGCCCATGCAAAGTGAGAGCAAGAGACTCGCAGTGTTAATCAGACCATTTCCAATGTACTCATTCATCTTGCTCTGATGTTCCCTGACAGCACCATTTAGACCGTATTGGCCAAATTCAAATGATTTGTGTGTTCCAGAGTGCTGGAAAATATTAAAGCAATGAGCAGTGCTATCAGCCTACCAAAGGGGGCAGTGTTGCGCCACAAGCTGAGGTTTTGTTGCAGCAGCCTCTGCCATTCCACCCAGAACTGTTTTCCTGACACACTTGGACTGGAGCCTGTAAACCACTGGCCAAATGTGGCACAGCCTGGATATGAATCGTGGAGGCCATCTAAATATAGGACCTGGAAGGAAGGCGTTTGCCATATGGGAACTTCCTTATACGACTCCGTATTTGAAGACACAAAAGGAAGAGGGCGGAAAAGAGTTATAGGCCCTGCTTACATCACATCATTCGAGGTGCATAAGGTCAGATAGGAATCAGCGCTGGCAGTGTTTCTGGACTCATCTCACGCCAGTGATATCATGAGAGCTTTCAGCTGCACGAGAGCTCCACTACCTTAGAAAACCAGACAAACACAAACCTCTCCATGCAGCTGGTTTGGCTCAGACAGAGCCTTTGAAAAGACCACCAGTATTAACACTAACAAGATGATTAAACCCTCTAACGTCCCACTAACAGCACGGTTGGCACTAATTAAACACACACAAACACCCTGCGGTCTGGCTAAGGGAGCCTCTGACAACACACAATCAGACGCCCACGACAAACAAAAAACATGTAGACTCATGTACGGATTAATTTGCCCCCTTTGTGTTACAGGGTATTTCCATATGTAAGAGGCCCATATCTGGGAGAGCTGTCTGAAATCTTAAGTGCGCATGGGATCTTGGCCAGGGATCAAATCCCTAGATAAGGGGAGAGGCATAAGGCAGGCCATTATTTTCAGAGTGATTGGATGCGACTGAATGTAAACGGGAATTTCATGTCGCCCCAGGTGGTACTCACCTCCTGCCAGTCCTCAGCTACCCACGTGTGGCTGCAGTCAGGGGCGTGGCATGGACGGGCGCTGGCAGGGCGTGGGAGGGGTCTGCACAGCTCCGGGTCCACCTGTCCCTTCCCTTTGATCCTACAGTACACCTCCCTCACCTGGAGCCCCGCCCCACAGGTCACCGAGCACTGAAAACACAGCAACAATAAGGAGTGAGATCACATGCAAGCTACTGTGCACCATATGCTGAGCGATCGCTGGGGTTTTGACCTACCTCTCACTCACTCCTTACTCTCTGCAGTGTATTTATGACTCAGTGAACACGGTGGAGATGATGGAGTCTACGGTCAGAAAAACTATGGACAAGGGGCCTGTTAAAGCACCTCAGAGTTTCATCTGTGAGCATTTCACACCCATGAAACTGCTGACTTTGAAGACAGGTATATCCAGGGTGTTGGCATCTTATCTCTTTAGTACAAATTCATACGTATAAACAGCTTCTCTAAACACTGCTCCTAATTTTGAACATTCATTCAGACAACAGTATAACTGTGGTAATGACAAAGTACCTTTCAAATTGTTTTACAATAGTGGTGATAACCTGCCTCTATAAATAAAAAATCAAACCGCCTTTATAACTGTTTTACTATATCATATACATTCACATGAATAAAACATATGATGTCATTATCACAGCCTCTCCCAACATCACCAGCTTCATCTGTGCCTTCATTTGCTTTGTGCATGTCACAGATAAACCTTTCCTGTCTTTTCCATAACACTGAGTGCTTTGATATCCTGAAACAATAGTAACTGAGATACCTTCACAAAGCCTTAATCTGTCCCTTTTATGGTCTGTCTTCACAACAGATGCATGTTTACCATCTCTTTGAAGTCTTTTTTTTATCTAACCTGCACTGTGGAGAATCTGCTGCTGTGTGATCAAACACAGCGATAATTCTGTAACTTTCACTGTGTTTCAGACACATGCTAAACTGCAATGGAGGCTCTCCCTCTGATTCTAGTACTCTCTGTGCATTGAAGTTGCACTGATCCTATCATCTCTCTTTTATGATTGCTTTTTATATGTCCTACTGAGGATTTCAAGTTTTTTCAGTCTGTTGGCTCGGAAGTTATACATAAGGGGGCAGGTAAAATCTGATACAGAGAGAGAGGAAAAAGAGACTATAGACAGTACAGCTATATCGCTGATATGCTCCCTGAACCTTGAATGCCAGCTCAGATTCCTGTGCTGCAGATCATGCTGAACACATGTGTTGGAAGTCCAGAAGCCTGAAGTAGGATTTGCTGTAATTTATGACAGAATCTGACCGGTAGAATACCCACAGCATATGCTCATGTGTATGAGTGCAGAGGTGAAGAGGAGGTATCTGAGGGCTGGCCAATCAAGCAGCAGAAGCAGCTGTCCTATGCACATCATTGGATCTGGGAGCATCACACCCACTCCATTACCCCACCCTCTTCCCATAAGGCCTTGGGCCTGAGAGGCTGCTGAATGGCTGAAATGAGTGGGTACTGGTAACGGTGTTTCCAAAGTTGTCACAACCACGGATGTTGAGATATAAAGCATGCCTTTATGCTCCAGTTATGAATTTCATGGTTTATGGCATCATGCAGTCGAAGGTGATTGATTCCAGAGACGGGCTGGACTGCTGTAATCTCAAGGAGCCAGGGAAGAAAGTTAAAGGGGCTGCTTCATGTGGCTGTTTTCAGCATGGGTTATGCTCTGCCTTATCACAGCTATGGCAATATTATACATATATAAATATGTATATATCCCCCCACAAGAAAAATCAGAATGGATTATTTCCCATGTGAAGAGGCACTGCATTAGACAGAGTGAGATTTCCCACTGGTTCTGAACATGTCAGAACCCTCACCTGTGGGAAAACTGTAAACAGCAGCAGTACTACCCTCAAAGCCAAAACTCTGTCAGGCCTTATCTACAAAGCTGAATGCTTCACATCAACATAAATCTTGACTATGACCTTCATTTGCATGTGAGGGGGCGGATTTATTTAAAAAGAACGTGAGGACTGTGCATCTGTGTCTGAGATAGCTGTGTGTTTAGAGAAGCCCAGCTGTTCCCGGGACGGTCCCGGCGGAGGGGAGCGGACACACACCTCTCCCCACACACCGGCTCTCCAGCCGGGGCACCTCTGGCTCCTGCAGGCCTTCTGCGTCCGGGGCCTGGGGAGATGGCCGCAGTGCTGCTCCTGTACGCGGGTCTGACTTTCATCCACGCAAACCACGTCTCGCTGTGTCCTCCCTTTGCCACAAGTCACCGAGCACTGCAGGGGACAACAAACCACTCCAGTTACCATCCAGCGCAAGCTGAAAGCAATGCAGAGAGATGGCAATGCTTTTCAGGGGCTGTAAATGCAGAAGTAGTGTTATGCTCACACTCACTGGTCTGGGAGTGTTGTCAGCCTGGTCTGACACTGTTGCTCATCTAACTTGAATGGATACACTTCTGTTCTTTTGTGCTGGAAGTTGGTCTGGATAAGAGTGTCTGCTAAATGAATGTAATGTAATGTGAAAGTACGACCATAAGAAGTGCTAACTTTTTAAGACAGGGAAAGGGATTGTTGGAATTCAGTCCTGTCTTGTGATCTGATGCACATCACCCTCCCAAAGTGCAAAGAGCTGACGATTTCCACAGAGCACAATCAGCATCTTCCTGTCCTTAAGCACCACTGTGGCTTTAAAAAGAGTTCCCACAGAGCATCCATCACACTTAACAGCAATAAACAACCTCTACAGCTATGAACCTCAACAGCTGGTGCAAATGCAGCACTTCACATAATCGTATTTCAGCAGAGGAACAAGCAAAGCCAGCTTTCATATTCATTCCCCGAGGAAACAGAAAGAAGGGCAATGCTTCTACCTTCACAATCAGACACTGTAGCCTACGCGCTGCAGCTTTGCTATAGTGCAATTCCATTCCCAAATTAGGACACGACTTCATTTTACTGCCTAAGTGATTCGCCAAATCAACTCCAGCCAAACCATTAGATAAATAGCTGTCAAATGCTTTTCTTTTTTCCTCCCAGAACACAAGGTTGAACACATGATGGTTTCCACCCCCTCCAGGCCATGCAAACAGAGGCTATACAGTCTATAGACAATACCCACAGCTTTCTGTGAGAGGCACCGAGGGAGAATTCTGCTATCATATTCAACGCCCACATAGGAGCGGGCAATCACTGTCTCAGTAATTATGTATAATGCTTTAGTAAAGTTAGAATAAAACAATCTAATGAGTCATAACAGAAAATCTGGAATAAACTTGTTTGAAAGAGAAGTTTTTTCTCTGTGAAAATATGTTTAGCGGCACTGATTGTATAGGATTTGTGGGTCTAACCAGCAAAGAAAGACCTAATGCCCCTGGCAACAAAAGGCACTGCAGAAAGCCAATCATGTCAGCTCTGGGAATGGGAATTTGCATAAAACATACCAGCATTGTAAAGCCATTTTGTGTAAGCATATTTTCCAGCCCAGATAATTACTATAATATTGTAGTGTTTCTTCATTATAACCTCAGAATATTAAACAATTGAAAACGCTGGTGTTTTCCAGGAGATTTCTATAGTGCGCTCCACTGGCCAGAGATCACATTTTGTTTGAACTCCTTGTGGATTATCTTTTTTAAGAGAGGTCAGGCTTATTGCAACACACCAATTAGAATCAATGTCTTTTCTTTCTTTATCTCCCTTGGTGGTCTGCTTTGATAAACCCATGGGCTGATGCAAAGCTGTGTTTAAGCTGCAATTTACACTTGATTTTTCTTCTTTCACCCCAAGATAGGATGAGTTTTGTACATTCAGAAACTTAACTATATCCAGTCTTATGCTTTTATGTGTTTTAAAGTTGTCTTTTGACAAACAACCTTGACTTTTTTCTTAATTAGAAAAAGGCATTTAAGTTTGTTTGGCTCTAGTCATGGCAGTTTGACACTGTGTCTGTGCATCAGAACTGCTGCAATCACACAGGCATTTTAAACACAGGTCTGGGGTCAGCTGACCGAGGACATCAAAGCTCCTCCGCAATGGCGACTGATGGTGAACACCACTGACGCTACGACACCCCGGCACTCTGGCCAACCACCAACCCCCGGACAGAACAGAACAGAACAAGCGAGACAGGAGGAACAAGAGGCTCCTCCTTACTGCAGGAGAGGGGAAAAAAAAGGAAGGGAAGGAAAAAAAGAGGAGAGATCTCAGCCGGCCGAGCGGGGCTCCCTCCCTGCCCTCTATCTGCAGCGGAGAGGCAGGAGAGGATGTTGCAGAGGAGAGATCTCCCCCTCACACAGCACAGCCGAATCCGCCAGCCTCCAGCTCATCACAGTGCAGGGAGCTGCCAGCGCACACGGCCAGGGGACCAGTGCACATCCACAGGGACAGAGACACAGAGAGCTCCCCCTCCACAACCTGCAGCTCCTCCACTCTGAGGTAAGCCAGCACGGCCAATGCTAAACTGAACTGGGATCAGCCTGGGAACGACTGTCATGATCATAACATGCTGACTACATCTAAACATGCTGCTGTCATTACTAGAAAAAGAATGTTATGTTTTGGGATTATTAAAGAGGCAACCGATTCTGATTCAGCAGTGAGAAGCACGACATTTGGGTTGTGGTTGAAATGCTAGAGAGAGATGAGATACCTGTTTGCATATTGCTGAAAATGCAGATTGGTAAAGTGTTTGATGTCAGAAGCACTTTTAGTGACATTGTAAAATTAGCATTAGTGTAGCTTTTTTCTTTTTTGGCTTGGTTTAAAAATATGTCATGTCAACTATGGCGACAGTCATTAAAAGGATTCATAAAACTGAATTACGTGCAAATAAAATGGGAAATAAATAAATAAATAAATGCATGTGCTCATATTCATCAAACTGAAGAGATTTATTAAATGGGGAAAAGCAAATGTAGATGCAGGGCAGGGTCTCATTAGGCATGACATCAGAATCCTCTCAAAGGAAAAGCAGGAAAGTCGTTCCTTTCTGACAGCACTGCCCTCCCAAGTTGCAGCGGCAATTCATTCCACATGACTAGGTGGGTCAACTCCAGCATGAGCCGAGGATACCCATCTGGAAATAATGTGCATTACAACACTGGGACCTTTGTCGGAACCCCCACCACCCAACTTTTAATCGTTAGAATATCGAAACCCCCAGAAACAACGCGCCTGCGGTTTTGTTAAGCAAAACCCTTCAACCAGAACAGGCACAAGATGTGGAGAGATACAGATATTAGCAAGCCAGACTCCAAACCCAACGGCTCACACCAGTGTGCCTGTAACTGCTGCCTCTCACTGCTCTGGAGCGGACTGATTCATTGACTGCCAAAACTAAATCATGCTTGTCCCAGTTCATTTTGTTACGAAAAGAAAAACTCCTGCCTTTCTTTTTGGGTAATTAAACACACTTGCTTCATCTGTAAAAGGCGAGCGAATGCCAGCCATACCTAAAATGCCACGTGCCTCTGAAATTCTCCATAAAACGTGAGCTGCGGTGAGCGTATTTTCATAACAGCATAACAGGGATCATTTTAAAGGGCCAGAAAGTACCGCTGAACAGCACCGCAACACACAATAAAGCAGAGCGGTTTAGAAGCAGCTTTTGGCTGCAGTATTAATGAGTTATTCTGTGTGTTCAGTGCAGGAGGGGCTGACTGTGATCCAGGTCCTTCCTCTCCATCACTGCTGAAAGGTAAGCCAATGGAAAAGGCCTTTAGAATGGAAGGCATGCAGCTGGGCTATATGAGATATCAGACACTTTAGTATATAGCTCTGTATATAACGTTTTTGCAGCCACCACATGTAACTGTAAAGTATTTTCTGTGGGATTTGGAATATGAATGATTTCTACACAGCAGAGCAGGAAAGAAGCCTCCATCTTGAGGAGAATGATTTAATGCAGTCTCTTTCTAGATGTGTCAGTGTAAACATTTTATTTGTGTGAAATTTTAGAAAAATCATAATGAAAACAAAGGTTGAAAAAATCTATTTAATAATCAATAAAGATGAAGACATTGCAAGAGAAGGATGCAACGACCCATCTGGTCCTCTGCTGCAGATTAATTAAATTAGATGTAGGCTCATCTTAAAGCTACTGGATGGATAATTATGTCTCTTCCTCTGCTGATAGTTTCATTTTTAGCAGGTTAAAACAAGACTATTTCATTTATCAGGAGCACTATACCAGCTGCTGTGCAGGACTAACATTAAAACATAAAAAAATAATAATTTTAAAGGGTATCCTATATTTACAGGTTTTTAACCAATACCATATCTTGAGAGTCTGTAAACGGCCAAGTATGAATTCCATTCATGTTACACAGTGCAACCAGACCAAAGTAATAGTAATACTAAGCATATGGTAAACACAGCTATACTGTCTCTTCAAAGACAGTTAAGACAATGCCGTCACACTCACAATACAGCCATTCAAAACTGTGTGAAGGCATTCCAGAACATTACCACTCACAGCATATAAATACACACACTCCTCTTGTGACAATAGTGTAAAACAATTATATGTTTTAAAACGCATTACTTTGGTCCACTTTAAATAAGATGGATTTGGACACTAACTGGTACAGTCCGTGTATCTTTGACACGAGAGAATAAGAAACTGATGTAAGTGTGAAACGCAGAGATTAGGTATAATGGTATAACTGGGGAAATGTCAGTGCTGTGATCTTAAGTGCTGGATCGGGTTAACAAAGCTCAGACCCCGCACGCTCGGGGGGTTTACGGCAGGCCCATGGTGTTCAAGGTCCTATTATGCAGGAAGTTTCAAAGACACCAAAGTCAAAACAACATGTGCTGTCAACGTGGGAACAGCTGGTAAGTGCACCATCGTGGAGGAGAGCAGGAATGTCACAGATCTTTCATCTTCCTGGAGAGAATAACCAGGCTGCCCAGATCTGCGCTGCCAATGACAGCCCCGAGAAGAAAGGCCTTCACGTGTGAGAGATACACAGAGAACAACTCTGGGGAAACAGGTATTTCAGTATGACCTTTCACTGCTTCACTATGCTGGCTTTCTGTGTGTAGCTGGGGAAAAAAATAATTCTCACAACCATTTAATAATAACTGACTGCAGTGTGAATTAGGTAACATAGACAATGTGCTTGTTAGCGTCAACAGACACTATAACTGAGAAAGTAGATAGTCGGTGAAGCCGAAATGCATTTGGGAAGCAAACCTAATACCATACTTGCACCTCAGTGAGGGAGAACTTAGTCACAGAAACAATGGGGAGAATTGCGTTCCTCCCGGCCTGTAAGTCAACACCAGCCCGGAGCTGCCGTAAGTCAACACTGAACTCCAGCCTCTCTGCACACAAACGTCTGGCCACGCTGTCCCAGCTGGTGCTTATTTTCACCGCGTTTCACGTCCCGGTTTAGAATTACACCTTGCTGCTGTGGGCTCAGAGAGGGCCGGGATGACCAGGCGTCCGTGATGGCTTCTGACAGCACAGATGATTAAATGACCAGCCTGCCCGACCCTGTCACTCTCTGGCCCTGACACTTTAAACGTGTCACCGTGGGGGGGCGGCGGCTCTTTCCAAGTCTTGCTTGCGTCCCATATTATGTCCGAGCCAGAGGAACGCTTTAGTGTTAGTAACACAGACTTCTGCCGACCTGTCAAAAAGCATGAACCCTGCAGCGGGAACGAGGCAAGCTAATCTAATCTGCAACATCAGATACTGCTGCCTGCCAAGAAACAAAACCCAGCTCAGACCTCAGCAGCTCCTTCAGATTCGAGCAATGACTGGCTCCTGCAGGAGGACTGATCAAAATCTAGACCAGAAGTGCCTGAATTTTTGAGGTGGCAGGGCCATTTTCGCGTTCAGTTGTGGGCTAAAAACACTCCTCAATATACAGGCTGATGCTAAAATAGTGCATTTTGGGGCAGCATTTTTGAACAGACAGCAAAGGAAGTCGAAAGCTTGGGAAGCAGCCAATCTGCATGCCCGAATGTGCTTTCCCTTCAGAATCCAGCCAGACGGACACATTCAAGCTCCACGGTTCTATTCAGTGTCTTCCCAAAGGTTTGGTGCACCCTGACTCAACACAATGCACACAGTGAACTCGCAGTGCACAGGAGATGGTGTTGAGTTGGGGGGGGGGTCCATGGCTTTTCACAGAGGCTGCTGATGCCAGACACCTGCTCTGTATGTCCTTCATTATCACATTCCTCAAAGCTGAGCGCGGTGTTTATGCGATCCGTTTATGGGGGCGTTATGGAGGTGATATGTGTCTGTAGATCAACACACAGGGCTCTGTTTAAATATCCCACTTCCCCCTCTGGGGGTCTCAGTACCTGGGGAACAATACTCTGAGTCAGCCGAGAATTATGCTTTCTTTGTTTTAATAACTACATGGTACTCTGTTTCACTCCCCCTCTTCAGCTTCATAATAGGGTCATATGATGCTTTCTGAATGTATTTAATGTGTGGTTACATTTTCTTCTGACATCATATCACTGTTGCTACAGTCTTAAAAATGAGTGAGGTTCAACTGAAGGTGTGTTCTCTCCTGCAGCATGAATTTTAGCTCCACAAGAAGAAGGGATCCACGTCCATTTTCTTTAACCACTGCTGTAAACATGTAACACTGATTAGAGTGAGTCTAACTAGACTGGTCATCTGTGCAACAGCCATAGTAAACTCTAAGCAGTACTCAGTTACTAACAACAGGCAGTTAACACAGAACAAAGTAATTTTCACACTGGGTCCAGCTTCAACTTCCCAAGAAATCTTTCAGGTTTAAAGGCAGAATGAAGCAGTAAGCGTATTATTGGATACAAAGCTAACGGGTGTCCTAGGGAAACACAAGCTTTCTTTTTTTGTGGAAGCTAATGATGTAACATTCATCTTGAGATTGTTTTCCATTTTCTTATGACTTACAGAAAACAGGCCTGAAAATGTGACAACCAACACACTTTATGAAATTTAAATCAATTCTTCATTTTCCCAAAACTCCTCTCTGTGTTATCCGGTTCGTTAAGGACACTTTTCAGTTAAATGTTGAATCCATACACCTTCAGCTCTCCACTGGTACAACTGCAAAAGGCAGGGTTTGGCCAGTAACACATTTCAGGACATATCTACCTCTAACCTGAGGAACCATGACAAATCACAAAACAAATCAATCAAATCAACCCAACAGTTGTAATCTTTGACAGGGCATTTTAAACGCTGAAGTGCTGAACACAGCACATTTTCCAGTGCCAGTTGGAAAAACTGAAAAATTATTCCTTGACCCCAAGAAAATGTGGTCTGCTAGAAAACAGGGGAACGTTAGCAGTGGAATGGAATGAAATATCCATCAGTCCAATGCGCAAGTTCAAGTCGAGAGGCAGTTTGGTAAGCATCCAGCCTCCTAAGAAACAGCCACATCCAGACCCACACATTCCGGTCAGGTTAAAGGGACAGGTTTCAGTGTTAAACTTTAAAGTGTTACAGATGAATGCAAGCTGAGGAGAAGCAGGAGCTTACACTGCCGGGGATTTGTATTGCTCTCTTCCTGATAATGCAGAGACTCAGGGGAAGCCGAGCTAAACACTCACAGACTCTCAGAGTCTCGCCCGATTTCAGTCAGAGTATCAGCTCTGAGCGCAACTGCCCCTGAGCAAATAACCCCCTTTAATGAGGCCTCTTCTTCCCTGAGGGATCTTCTGCAACATTTGGTGGCTTCTTATTAAACCTCATACTCTCTTCTTTATCAATATTCATGCCAATATGGTCTTGGACAGCACCAAAGCCCCTGAGTGACTCCATTTCAAACTCAGCGTGAAGTCAACAATTCACAGCTGCAGAGGATCTGCAGAGCAGGAAGACTTATTACTTTACACGAAACGCTCTCTGTTAAAGTTTGATATTTATATCCCACACAGAGTCGATGATTATTTATTTCATAACTGCAGACAACTCCAGTGATATATATTGCTACTTCTAAAACTTAAAAGAAGTTTTTGTATAATTCAATGTGAGATTAATGTGTGACATAA
Organism: Megalops atlanticus; assembly: GCA_019176425.1. Lineage (NCBI taxonomy): Eukaryota > Metazoa > Chordata > Actinopteri > Elopiformes > Megalopidae > Megalops > Megalops atlanticus. The sequence goes on from CM032899.1 coordinate 20,609,542, forward strand.
CAAGTACCACAAGTTTTTCTTATTTATAAAAAAACAGTGTATGCATGGTTATGGTCTCTACAGAATTTATCACTATGGGATGCACGTTTTTTTAATTGTTCTTTACATCGTAATAAAAACAAAGTCTGTGGGACATAAACACTGTCAAAGCAAGGTCACATCAATACTACAGGATCTGGAATACAATCCCCGGGCAAAAATATATTTCTCTGATTTATACTGGAGGATATTGAATAATGAGGTAAAGTGGAACGTAAAAACAAAGTTAGGCTTTTTCCTAATGGCTCTTCTCCACTTTATGCAGATCTTGGCTGTCTCAAACAGCTTTTCTTACTTTGACACTGTAATGAAAATTGTTCTGATGCATGTTGTGTGTCCGGCTGGAACTTTTTGTCCAGAATATTCAATGCAACTTATGCGTGTTTAACGTACTCGGGTTTCTCCACGAGCAAGCCCAAGTCTGCAGGGTCATCAATCCTTGTGACTCGACGTTATTTTTTTAGCTTTGAGTAAGGAAAAAAAATATGGGAGGCTAAAGGTAACTTTACAATCTGTCTCTGACGAGAAACACTCCTCTGAGAAATTGGCGAGTCTCTCAGCTCTTTGTGTGGCTATCTGACACAAGGTGATGCTGTGGGCTGAGCTGGCAGGAAACACCAGCTCTGTGTCACCTCCATCTGACCCCCTGGTGACACGCTGCAAATTTTAATCCTAATAGCCGCAGGGGTAACAGCGCTTCATGCACTGTACAGTACAGCATGGCTTCATGCACTGTATGTGGATCTGATGTGCAACAATGACTAAGACCACGGAAATACACCTCTAAGCTGGAGCTCCATTCATAGGAAAGGGTGCCCTCTTTGCTACAAACAAGCACAGAAACAGAAATGCTGATGTGTTTTCCAAACTGACAACAAACACACCCTTTTTCAGATCAGGCAAGCAGCAGGGCTCATAACCAAAAGGTTGCCAATTTGATTCCCTGCTAGGGCACTGCTACTCTAGGCAACCCAGCATAGCCTCAGTAAATATCCAGCTGTATAAATGGATGTTGTTCTGGATAAGAACATGTGCTCTTGATCACAGAATCCCTAGGTTACTAGTCCATCGCAGTATTAAACCTTTGTAATGTTGATTTTAGATAACCCATCATTGTCTCCAACATGTCTGTTTCTATCAATGTGATATAAAAACGTGAATATGTTTATGCCTGCTCTCTCCTGGGGTCATTCAAAACAAGACAAGACATCACTGTCAAGCAATCATCAGGTAAGTCTACATCACGACAGCTTCTGAAAAGTTTAACAAACTGGCCCATCAGTGTGTCTGGCAATGTAAGTTTTGTATTTTAGTTCAGTTACTGTACTTCACAGAGAATACTGTGAGATTAGATGACAGCAGACATTATGATATACAAACTAGTTTACAGCATTAATTATATTATGAACAGGTATGTAATGCATGTCTACAGAGAAGAGTTGGGTAAACCCTCTATGAATAAATTGCAGTACACTCTTGTGTCAACAGAGGAGGCAGAATTACTCCATCACTATATCACACGAACTCTGATGAAAGTGGTCACTGAAATTGAGCAGCCAGGGGGAAGCATTTCTGTGGTCTAAAAACACACAAATAAAGACAAGAGTCTTTTCTTTTTTCTTCGCCTGTCTCCTCGGACAGACCGCAAACCGCACACACGGCCACCCGTCTGCCTCTGGCTGTTCCGCACGCTGCAGCTCCACGCGCCATTTTCCTTTCAGTCTGAGGTTTTACTTACATTCTTTTACACCCTCCATCTTTATCCTTTTCACAAAACCCTGACCATGTAGTGTCACAAAGCAAATGCTACGTGTTTAAGCAAAAACCAGGGTCCTCTCTCAGTCACCAAGATCAACAGTCCGCTGCGTGAAAGTTAAAAAACTTTGCTGGATTATATATACACACACACACACACACACACACACATATATATATATATGTAGACACACTTACACATACCAGGAACATTTTGTAAATGTTCTGCCTCTCGATTTATTATTTTTGTTCTTTGTTGATGCTAATGAACCGTGATGCAATGGTTTCTATAGTGGATCTGAGGCCTAGTCCAGATAAAATACCTGGTGTCTACACTATTCATGTTAACTGTTTATATTTTCGTGTGATAAACATCAGTTCAAGTACTAGAAAACAGACACCTTCAGTCAGATGCCATCAGTAATTTATCATAATACTACTGATTTGCTGTTAGAAAGAAAGTGAAAGTTTTAAAGGATTAAATTATTTTAATTTGGCTTTTAACGCATACTTTTTCTTGTATTAACAGAATATATTTTTAAAAATTGTTTGCATAAAGTTAGAGTACTTACATGGTAAAAAAATTAAAAATACTATAAAATTTTCTCATACCAGCGACAGCAAAGGGGGGGTAGAATAGCCTAAGGTGGTAAGCAGAAACAGCACCCTGGCAGACTCAGTGCCACAGGGGCAAGGTTAGGTAAACAAACCTTAGAGCACAGACAGAGAAAATGCAGATACACACATGTACCCCATTAACTCAATTAAGCAAAGGTGAAAACCCAAAGCAAATACAGCTACCACTTCTCTGTCAAAATACTGTGAAATATGAAGAGAGATTTATACATAGAACATTTCAAATCCATCGGCAGTATAATCTATAACCCGCTTGCTTAAAGCCAAGGTTAAAGTCCTTTCATTTGTAACTCCTTCACCTACAGCATCTTGCCAACTTTGATTAATACCAATAATTGTTGTTTTTGAAGCAATACTTTTTAAGTGTCCTGCCAAGTACACTAAAGTGAGGCCTATTACTGAAATTGTAAACAGATGTGCCAGCTGGTGCCAGATTTTGATTTTGGATCCGTATGTTTTCTCATGGGAGTTTGTGGAATAAAAAAAAAAGTAACAATTATGGAAAGTTTGCCCTTTTTATATTCTGATAATTCAATATCAACAGAACTCTGGGGTAAATACTTAGAACTTGTTTTTAAGACTGCATTAAATTTGTGTGTCCTTCATTCCACACGTAAGACTGTCCTACACATTGGTTTAATGTTAGCTAAATTAAAGTGTGAGCAACAAACTAATACTGAACTACATAGGATTAGATTAGGCTGTGTATGTACGCACAGATCTCAGTCAGAGGGGTGCTAGCTGTAGGTACAATATTCCAGACATCAACAGTAATTTGGTGCGACATCTTACTGAGCGTTTTTCATCTTCCAACTTCCACTATAATGGCATCCTTTTAAATACAGTTTCCAGCCACCAATAATAAGGTAAATATTTCCAGCTTAGTCCTAATTAGATCATTTCTTTGTTCATTACAAATCTCCGTTGTGTGTATAAATTGCCACATGTGCCCTTTATACAAAAGTATAACCCATAGTATGTTTCTAATTTCCAGTATTTAGCTCAGTTTATTAAATATATTTTTACTCTGTATATGCCCTCAGCAGATGAGAGGACCTCAGAGATGTAAACAGAAATGAAGAATGGGTGAATGTACAAAAGCATCATTTTTTTTCACACAGCAAATGTGTCAGGTTTAATGTTTATAATGTAGACAAATCTTAGACATCCGGGTTATAATTTACAGTAGGAAGATATTACAATTGATATTGTCTAAGAAAATGTAGTCTAATATTTTTGATGTTGGAGCACTATAAATAGCTGTGTTGAAGATCTGTCCTAGTCTTATGCAGTAAGAAAAGTGTCATTTGTTTTATATAGCAAAAATTTACTTGTTTAAGTAAGTAGCATAACTGTAACATTAAGTGTCTCCTTGTGGAGGAGATCCACAATTACATTAAATACAAAAGCACAGCTTTCAGACTAATGCTTTGTTTCAATTCAAATACCTTCACAACCTTTACAGTCTGAACACAGCCCAACACATTGCTGTCAAGAGAGGCAGGGTCTGCAATATCCTCTTCAGATATGATTGCTTTTGATTGTATCACTCACACACAAATTCAGAATTAGATTCGGCAAAACACTACACGTTACCTCTGCTGAATTACAAAACACAATCTCTCTAAATGTTACTGTGTCTTTTTAAACACATTTGGCTTCAACACTACAAATCTATATATGTCTATGACTACCCCTGTAAACCTGAAAAAATAAAATAAAACCCAAAAACGCCTGTCTCAAGATATTTTGTGAGTACAAAATGTCAAATGTTTTTATTTCAAAGTTAAAGGACAAACCCATTTACTGAGGCAGTGGCCTATGCCAAGTATCCTTGGCAATACACCACATAAAAAACACAACTTATATAACATTTATGCTCCTTTAATATTTCACAGTGGGAAAAGCTGTTTATGTGTTCTTGTACTTGTGTGAAATAAATATATAAAACCACTGAAATCAGAGGAAAATAAATACATTTGAGGGGGAAAAGGTGCTTTTGAAGCAGAGCATCATTAATCCATGGTTGCAGAGGATCATGGGTAGCAAAAAAAAATACCCAACAAAAGCCAAGGGAACAAATCGAAGAGGCTTTGATAGTCTGAATGCCTCAAGACAGACAGACACAGACTGACAGAGACAGACGAAAGCTCAAAGGACACATCAAGCACAGCAGAAACCAAGGAAAGATTCATCGCACGATCACGGGCAAGCGCTGTGCCAGGACCGCAGCAAATATTAAAATGCACACAACACAGTGAAACAGAGGCCTTTCATCAACCAACGACTGTAAACAAATAAATAATTTTCATATGAAAACAACTGTCCCATAACATAGTGAAAAATTATGCGAAACAGCAACAAATGACTACAATGCCATATACCATATGAGGTATTTGTGTGTTTCAGTCGATGAGATTTCACACGCACAGATATTCATCACTGCCATTTCGTTCACTGTTAATTTTTTTCTTTTTTTCCCCCAAAGGAGCCACTTTATATTCAACTCCATCTACTCTACTTTTCCAAATAAAGCTATGTACTATATTACTGTTGTTCTAGCAAAATTATTTATGATACAAAGAAAAAACTGCATAGACTAGTTTTGTGTAATGTGTTAAATCCAGGTAACATACAGAAGTGCTTCTCCTCTGTACCTGACACTTATGGCATCTGTTTGGAATGCTTACTGTTGATTGCCATCTATTCAGTGCATGTACAGTGCGACTCACAATGCAATGAGGAATAGATGGACCTTCAGGCCTACCTTCATGACTATGACATCATGACCATTACTATGGATACAACACAAACAGACAGTCTGCAGGCTCCACCACTAGTGCAGTTTGGCACAGAGACTCTGTGCCACTTGATAAGTGAGAAAGGAGACAGGCACCTACACCACAAGGTTTATCCAAAAAACCCACACAGCCAAAGAAGTGCTTACTCTAATGAGCGCTAAAAAGATGCCTAGCAGACACATAGCCCTGCTACAGGGATGATACTATGATACATTCAGCACCAATTTTGAGTTACCAACTTTTCTTTTAAAAGGAACCCTCACCTGTATGACATTAAGACAAACATATACTACCAGATCAACAGTGCGATTAGTATCATTAATTTACCTTGTTATCATTCACATTTCCTGTTAGCAGCCTTTATTGGTGTTTAATGGTTGATAAAATTTGAAATATGTGTTTCATAGATGGCATTAACTGTGAGAAACTACAGCTGACTCTATTTTAAATGTAATTCGTTTGAGAAATCTTAAATTTATTAAACACACCTTCTGCAAACTATTTTTGATGCTGGAGATTTTTTCCTCTGTAAAAGCTGACACCGTTAATGAATATACTTGACTGATTATGACTGAAAACGCTTAACATATCAAAATCTTATCTTCTACAAATAAAATAACACTGTACAAAGATACATATAAAACAATATACAAACATCATTTGTTGCTGTTTTAAAAGACATTAACATTAAAAAACCTTTTATACACAAATATACACTTGTGTACTTTGATTACAGGGTAAAGACATCAATCATAAGAAGTATGTTTCACGCTTCATAGCAAAATAAATATCATTTGAATTAATCGTTTGTTTGAAAAAAATACAAGGGAGCAAGGGCTGTAATTATCACATTAATTGGTAGGAGTGATTGGGCCTCCTTGCTTGAAACTGGATGCATGAATCTCTGGTAATTCCCAAAAGTGAGTGCTGTTATAATCATCTGAGAGCCACTGAGAGGGCAGTCAGGAGTGACCAGAGCTACAGCCAATTCTAGCTCTCAGTTCTTTATCCCAGAGATCTGCTGAAACACATTTAACATCTGCCAGCCCGGCCTAAAATATGCCCCCTGTAATTAAGCACAAGCAACGTTCTCCCATAGCGGGACGAGGAAGGGAAGGAGAAAGGAACACTATCGTACCGGTTTCCATGGTCGCCTGTGCCATGAAACACTACCTGGACATGGCTGAGTGTTACATTGCTCCATGTCCACGGGCTTGTCCAGCACGTCGCAGCTGTGGTCACTCAGTCTCTGGCCCCCGGGCCGCTGGCAGACCACGAGCCTGGTCCTTCTCCCCCCTCCGCAGGTCTGGGTGCACTGGGGGGCAGAGGAGTTCAGCACTTTCAGCTGCGGGTGTGCTGAGAAATAATCACAAAATCTGACCTGCACATTCCCACCCTGCTGAGGCTAACTCTGTTCTGATGGAACGTGTGAAAATTCCACTGCTGACCAGCAGGAGGCACTAAAGTTAATGCAAACCCATTCCATCACATTAAATTCCAGTATGTGATTGCTTCAAAAACTCCCTTATGCAGAGAACCACAACATATACTGGTGAAGCTGGATTTCTTTTGGTGAAGTGAGTCATGTTAATGGCCTTGTTCAATGGAAAACAACTGACCCCCCTTCCTTCTGATCACAAGGGAAGTAACTTCAACTCTACAAGACACTTCAACCCCTAATCCATGACTTCAGGGGTCAGACAGGTGCTTAGATGCCTTCATCAAATAAGATAACAAAAGCAAGAAGGAAAAAAATATTCTATTTGCTCAAAAATCATTACTAATACAGCCCTGACTGAGCTGCACCAGGACAGCTGTGCTCTGCTCAGGCCCTGGCCTCACCTCTCCCCAGCTCCCATAGTTCCACAGCGGGCACGGCCCCGAGTCGCAGCTCTTGGACTCGGCTGGCTTCACTCTCTCCTCGCAGCGGTGGGCGGCCCGGCCCTCGGTGTCCTGGCACACCACCACCCTGCGCTGGAAGCCACCTGCACAGGTGCTGGAGCACTGCGGGCACACAGCACAGGCGATCGGCACAGGGTCAGCACAGAGCAAACCCACACATAGATAAAGCACATCATTAAAGCTCCACTTCCAATACTCCGAGTCACGCTGGGTAAAGGCTTCTGCAAAATGGATTAATGCAAAAAATGTATAAAATTACCGCTGTATGATAGTATAATAGTATCTGTTAAAAAAGTCTGAATTTGTAAAGTTAAATGAATGGACATTCTAATACAGGAAGAGGGCTCTGTTTAATCTAACCACAACATGCTTTGTCCTTAATCTTGACAAAACAAAATTAAACTGAAACTAAAAATGAAAGCTTTAGGCTCCTGTTTTCTTACACCTACACAGCTAAGCTCTTCCACGTCAGTGGCCAGTGGCCTTGTAACGCTGTGTAAGAAAAGACGCTGCTTTAACGCAGTTACTGAACGTGATGGATGAGGTGCATTGTGGGTAGCCAGGGCTGTGAGAGACGTACAGCTCCCCAGGGGCCGGTCCTCCACTGGTTGGCGGCGGAGGGGACGTTCCAGGTGCTGTGGCCGGGGTGGGGGTAGTCGGAGTGGGGGACGTGGGGGTGGTCGTTGGGGCGCTGCTGGACCCCCGGGTGGCAGGGTGCGGCGCTGCACTCCTGCTCCGCGGCGGGGCGCTCGTCCGGGTCGCAGAGGCCCTCCTCTACCTGGTGCAGGTAGCCGCTGCACACCACCTGCCTGGTGGCCCGCCCCAGCCCGCAGGAGGCCGAGCACTGCCGAAATCGAGAAACGCACTTTAACCGGCTCGGTTTGCTCACGGCGTACACAGACGGTGTGGCAAGACGAGGAGCAGGCGCTTACCGGAGACCACTCTCCCGCACGCCACTGCCCGCACGGGCTGAAGCACGCCGAGGATTCTGGGGGACGGGGGAGGTGGGCGCAGTGGGACTCGTCCGCCACGCCTCCCTGGGAGTCCCGGCAGCTGACGTAGCGAGCCCGTTTCCCCTTCCCGCACGACACCGAGCACTGCAACACACCCCCCGGCCTGTCATTCACAGCACAGCGGGGCCAATCCCACAATCCCTTTCACCACACTGATGCCAAGCAACAGGAGGCAGCTCACTGCACTGTTCAACTGGTCTGGCCCATTCGGTCTTGGATACCAACCCTTACTTCATTAGGTAGCACTGCTGCTTTATATCGGATGCCCAATACAGTTTGATGAGTCTGTGGTGTTTTGTATTGTTATAGGGTTGAGGGTAACTGAATTTAGACTCCCGAATACCCCGCTGAATTTAAAGAGGCTCCACTCATAGTGGATTCTTGATTAAAAGCCATTTTAAGCTGTAAAATATTGAGAAATCTAGCTATACCAATGTCCAGATAAAACTTTTGCTGCTTTTCTCAAACTTTGTCATATATAACAATGGATTTTTTAAAGATCAATAGCACCTGGGCTCTAAAATATCAAAACAAGACGACCTTTTTCGGCAAGAAATGGAACCTAAATTATTATCTTGATTATTGTCATTTGAGAACCACCTTTCAAAAAGATTTAGCATAGCTTACTATTACACTAACAGACTCATATTATGTTGAAAAAATGCCACAGTGGGTTTGAGACAGTAACAAGAGTAAGAGAGAGATTGATTTTAGAGAGTTCCATCACGTAAAACAGGATCCACCACACAGTCATATGCTCTTTTACTGGTCTTTTCTGGGACTTTTATCTGCAATAAAGACTGGTCCTGAAGACAATACTTTTTGACAGCGTACTTTCCTTCAAAAAGACCACGCAGACACACGTACTTGGCCGCATCTTGAAGTGAAATTACTGCAGAAATGACTGCTCCACATTTGAAAGCAGACCCTGCGTTTGGAAACG
>CM032899.1:20626130-20733630 GCA_019176425.1 Megalops atlanticus
TCTGATCATGAGCGCCATTACAGAAACAAAGCATATCCACACAGACTACAGAGGGTTGCTGACCTGTAATCTGTATCTCTTGCTGAGCTGGCAGAGGAGTCAAGAGAATTGGCCAGTTTCTCATACAGCGCACTTACACTTACATTTTGTTATTCAGCAGATGCTCGTATCCAGAGCTGCTTCCAATGTGCCCGTACAAAGTGGCTCTGTAGCTAATTGTTTAAACCTGAAGCACCTAAGCTGGCTGACACCGCATTCTTCTAATTTTAATGGGTAGAACCTAAGACATCAGGGGGAGTGTATGCCGCTTCTTCCTGCAGCCAGTGTGAGCCACGGTACCTTGGCAAATTCGGCTGCACTCCGTCCAGGCACCGGAGGGGTCCCACACGAACTGCTCCTTCTGCTCCTCGATGGGGATGTTGAAGGAGTAACGCACATCAGGGTTGTACAGGTTCCCCACACACAACACCTGGTTCCAGGACAGAGAGAGGGGGACAGTTTATAACGGGACACCGAGAGAAGCTGTAACACAGAGCGCTGGGATGGTTTCAGAGAAAGGGTCGGCTGCACCAGGCTGACCTGCAGGATGAGCGCCTCCTCGATCCTCTCTGTGCAGTTAATGTGCTCCTCTTTGGTGTCCGATCCGCTGTACTCTATCACCGTCCCCTTGAAGGTGATTTCCCTTTTGAACATGGACACCACAAAGTTCCCGTTCAGCAGAAAATTGGACTGGCTGTCAGACAACGCTGGGGGACAGGAAACACAAACATGAAAAATGTAAGCGCTACAAACCATATGGGACACATTGTGTTTTCCTGTTCTGAGGAAATCGTGATTATGTCCAGAGAATTTGGAGTACATGAAAAAAAAATTGTCACATTAACCTACCCCACACATTCATTACTAAAAGTTGTTCAGGGCCGGTATGAAATCCCAACAATCCATCACATTCAGCACTACAATCTTTGAACCTTAACATTATAATTAGCATTTAGTCAAGACTATTACGTTTAGCATTTTCATGCATGCTTGTGCCAAGGATCTCCTCTCTTGAAATCTTGATTAAAACGTTTTTCTTCTGTGTTCAGGTTAAAAAGTAAATATTTTAAAATAGCTATTTGTCACGCACGGAGGTGAGCTTTAGCACATGCTTGCATGCACATACGTGCGTACACACACACACACACACACACACATAGTTAGCAAACAGAAAGCATGCTAAAGGTGCGTGTGTGCAGTCATGAGAAACACTGTGTTTCCTTTAATGCCTGTGTGTCAGTACCTCAGTCTTGAGTGGCTTTACTTTACCCTGCATGCTATACGCCTGCAGATCACAGTGGGGCTGGAAAACGCCCTCCTGACTATCAGCTCCATCAGCCTCCCGCAGCGGCCGGGGTAAGAGAGCGGGAAGGAAAGCAAACATTGCCCAATGCAGCGCCAGGGCTCGCACGTTTCTGCATGGGGAGGGGGGCGTGTTTATCGCCGGCTATCACCCTGCCCCTATCAGCTTTCAGCTCCACTGGCCACACATGCATCTAATTAGCACCAATTTCACACACTCATCTGTCTCCCTCACTGACAGTCTGTTTGCTTATACAGCCATCCGCAACCCTACACCCAAATGTCTCTGCCCCCCCACACACACGTACACAACATACCCCCACATACAAACACACACACACACACTGAGGTTCACTCACTCCACTCACTCACTCACTCTTATACAGAATACCACAGACCCACTTCACTCTAATCTCAGCAATGTCTCCCTCAAGGTAAACTCTACAACCCACACGGCCTAGCTGCAGGGCCAAAGCTAGCCTTGTTTACAGTCATTCTGTGCTGTGTGTTTGGAAGCCATAGCCTCCTGGCGGTTATGCATGCGTTGCTATTGTATGCTTATTCCAAAGTGGTCTCATGTGAAATTGTCGTATTAAAATTGCTGCATTAATGATGTTGCAAAATACCTTGTGCAAAAGGTACACATTTGCAACCCCGTCAAGTGTACAAATACATTCAGAATATGTGTGCGTGTGTGCACATGTTTATATATAATGAGATTATTTGCTCTCATCAACAGCCAGGTCCAAGGCAACCATGACATTACATGCATGTCACTGGAGCAGAAAACCCATAAGAAGACAAATACAAACAGCCAGTAAGAGTGATTGAGCCTCAAACCAAAAAAGACTCAGATCTAAGCCAACAGCAGTGATTGTTTCAGGGTGCACATAATGCATCTACAGACACATTCTTCTGCACATAAACCAAACCCATTCCTCGCTGATGGTGTGACATGCTCACCAAGGTAGTTGTCGTCCTCCGGCTTCCCAGAGTAGCTGACTTGCTTTATGTCAATGTTGGTCGCTCCTGCTGGGATTCGCACGACAATATTGTAACCTGGGAAGAAAAAGAGAAACGATTGAAATTGCAAGGGAACCTGCAACACATACACCTAATAAACAAACCTCACATCTGTAGCAAGCAGGTCCTCAGGTTTCAATGGCTGGAAACAACCCTACCTTCTCATAACACACTCAGAAGTAATGTGAGAAACTGACCTCCTCAGAGGGCAGTTTTCATTGATAATCGGTAATGGATGGTGATGATAGTTGGTATGTGAGTGCCTTTGTTCTCCTGCCTGTCTCCTGGCAGGAAGGCATCAGTCCAATTAACAGGCTGTGCCACTCGGGGGCAGCACTTGTAAAGGTTGCCTCTCATGTCCATCAAAAAAAAGCCACAGTAATTATCCTTTGATTGAAGCCAAACAGAGGTATGTGCCTTCCCCTACGTTTCATCTGCTCAGCTCCTCGTTAATCACGCCAACGTCTGCAGCAGGGCGACCGCCACGGTGACCACAGAGCCAGCTGAACTCAGCTGATGTAATCTTCAGCACACACAGAATCTATGGGAAACTGTTTCTGTTGTGGTAAACCCAGCCGTAACCTTTCCACTCAGACTGCAAAAGCAGACGCGCATACTTTACAATGCAGGGGTGCTGCCACAGGACAGTTCAAGTGTTAAACATATTCTTAAAACTCAAATAGTTAAAGTTCTGGAAGGGTTTTAATTCAAGATTAGTATTCAATCCCTATTCCCTTACAAAAGAAGCAGGCTGGGCGAGACCACTCAGATGGTAATTCGCTTTGGGAAAGAATTCCACACAAACCATGTTTTAAGTATGATGTTAAACCCCCTCACTAACCAGTAAGGACAGTGTTGCGCTGTAAGTGCTCGTCACAACTGAATTAAAAAAACCGCAGCAGTAACCCCCCCATGGAGAATGCAACAAAGAGCCCTCCCTTAACTAAACTTCAGTCCCGGCCAATGACCACACACACAATCCAACCCAACTGCACAATGCAAACACGGCAAGCTCTGAGAGAAGCCTCCCGACCCACAGCCCAGAACTCCTATCCCTCCTGCCGAGCATTCTGGGAAACTTGAGGTTCCCTCATATGGTGAGGGGATACCGTACTCTGCCTTGGCTGGAGGACCGTGCCAGATCACCAGGGCCTCCTGCCACAGGAATCCGCCTAATCAAAGCCGAGGGCTGGGGTAACCCGCCGGCTCCGCGGGGAGACCGTGACAGGTCCTCTCCGCCATCCTCCCCTCCAAAAGCGCGGAGGCTTTTCCTCAAAGCCAGGAGAGGCCACAGCATGATTAGCTTGTCTGCTTCGGCGCGATGAGACGACAGGCAAATTGAAGACAGAGGTGCCTTACTCAGAGAGCTGTCTAAAGCAGAGCCTGTCTCCCCATCAGCCGGCTGGGGTCCCCCCGGCCACCCCCAGGCTGGAGACAGCCTATGATTTGTTGGATTAGACCCTGAGCGTTGTGGAGGAGGGATATCCTGCTCTGCTTCGGTTTCAGCTAATGTCATCCAAGGCCAGGCCGATGTTTCAGAAGACGTTGGAGGATGAGTCAGAGGTGAGGACGAACACATGTTTGGCACGGATTCCTCCGCAGACAAAAGGTAGACCCAAGAGAGAGACTCGAAAGCAAAAACAAAACAAACATTTGGTAAACACAGTTCCGCCCTGCCCTTGGTAATTAGCAGTAAGTAAACAGTGCTCTCCGTTTCCAGAGAAGACCGGGCGTCCCACAACACTACAAGAGGCTGGATGCAGAGTCGAGATTACCAAACTTAACACAGGATGCAGGGATGCAATAGGGTGGCTTGGAGGAAATGACAACTTTACAGAGCTTTTCCCTGCTTTAGAACAAGGGCCAGGGCATGAGTGGAGCTAATCCTGGCTTTCAGCCTCATCCAAACCTCTAATTCTACCACTCAGTTAATAATTACTACAATTTACTTCATCTGAAAATTCACCTTCTCTACCCCTGTCTGATAAGTTCTAATTTTGCCATGTTGTGTGTTGAAGGCATCCTGCTGCTCTGTGGCTTTGCAGGATCATGGCTTCTCACCGCTGCTCAGTACGGCCATTACAGTGAGGTAAGAGAGGCGTTACGGTCATGGCTGAACGCGGTTGGACCGTGTGCGAGTGGCAGGCTCACCGTACTGAGCGTTGTTGAAGGTCCCAGCCAGAGTTTTGCAGGACGAGTTGTCCCCGCCACACACCCCACACTTGTCGTTCCTGGCCTTGGAGTTAAGAACGTGGTCACATCCCGCTTGCTACAGTAAAATTCAAGAGAAATTATTTAAGGGAAGATTGCAGAGAACTCAAGCAATACTGAGTAAGACACATTCTGGGAACAGTTTCCCACCCTCCCACTCCAACAGGAAAGGTCAAGCTGCATGAATCACTATGGATTTTATTGCTTAACATTCAGGGTCATCAAAGGGCAAACACACGACTCTGCATGTACGCTTGTCTATATTCAAACAGCGTGTAGTAAAGTGAGTGAGAGTACCCTGCAGAGGCCCTGAACGCAGATGTCATCGGTGTCGGGGCCGCACTGAGTCCCGTCGATGACGCGGTCCTTCAGCTGGTAGTACGCCGTAGTCCCGGCGACCCTGCAGAAGAGCTTGCACCGGTCCTTCATCAGAACTGCGGGGAGGAGGAAGAGCGGCTGGTGAGGCCACTGCAAGCTCACAGAGTCCAGGTGAAGCAAAACACCAAATCTGCCCTCACACTGTGCTCAACACAGCCGAACTGAGATCACTGAGATCAGCGTTCCCTTCATGTAAAACATTACTTTCCTCATCAGAACTGGATGTTCTGGTGTTCTTTTACATAATTTCGACAGGGGCACTTGCTGTTAAAACTGCTGAACCCTGTATTACTTTTTGAAAATAAAGTGCATTGCTGTGATGTAATTCCTGCTGCTCGGTGCTGTCAGCTGGTCTGCCTCGGCTGTTTATTGCGATCTCAACCATGTGGACATTGCATCTCGACCATGCCAGTATGTCATGCGTTTTGCCAAACAGCAATCTCGTGGGGGAGTAAGAGCTGTTTTGAGCATGCTCTGGCTATTCCTGTGAGAAAAACTCTCAAACATTCTATCTGTAAGACACAGTAACATATAGACACACATATAGTCTGATTGCACATGTTTCTGGTTTGGATTAATATATGGTATAATTGCCCGTGCTTCTTGTTGCATGTTTTCATTAGGTGAATGTACCCATGTCTCTTCCAATCAGGGAAAAGCAGAGCTCCGATTCCCACCTGACACCATCCAGAGGCCTTAAATAAACAGCTGTGATTGTGGGGCCCTCCTCCACAGAGAAGCACAGGCCTTTTCAGCTATCGGCAGTAACAGTCACATGCGTGTGCACTGCTCGTAACGTTTCTCCACGGCTGCTGCGCACAGCAGAAACTCACTTCCGCTGTACTTGGGCACCCAGCGGACGGTGGGAGGCAGGCCGTTGATGTTGAAGTGTCTGCCGTCGAACTGCGAGCACTGCTCCTCGCGGAAGTCCCGCTGGCCCCGCGGACACGGCTCCGTGTTGCAGGACCGGAACTTCATCCTCCGGCCCACACAGAACCTTCCTCCATTTCTGGGCCTGCAGAATTGGGTCAGTTACAACATTCATGCATAACGTGAGGATGAGGTCCCGGAAGCTGACCAATGAACGAAGTTATCAGCATAGCTTCTCTATCCACATGAATTTATTCTCTAGTAACTGGATACACTTTTCAGTTCCATCCAACTGACTTTCTCTTTAGCTGCTTGATCAGTTCAAATCAAATTTATGCTTCTGGGTTACAATTCCAGGCCTACAAACATGACAAAATATCATTGCATTTGAAATCATCTCACTTCTGCTACCAATGGCACCTAATAACAGGACACAACACAGTTTCACAAAGCCATGAGGCCACTCTGAGTGAGCCTAACAGTACAGTAATTGGTGTTAGGAAAAGCCCGCTGGGCTGCACCTGCGGCTGGCTCCAGCAGGGGGCGACTTACTCGGGTTTGTTGCAGTCTCTGGCGGTGCTTCGGGTGCCCCCGCCGCAGGACCTGGAGCAGGCGCTGTAGGGCCCCCAGGGGCCCCATTCTCCATGCAGGGGTCTCGCCTCCATCTCCTTATTCACACACATCCCGTGTCTGCAGTGCTGAGGAGGGCGGGGACAGGGGGGTGTTTTTAGAGAGACGCACCAACACCACCATGACATTCCTCCATCTGCCCGTCATAACGCCCGGATTCAGACCGTCAACCATCACACGGGCCCGCGCACTGAGAGCCGTGAATGCTCTTCTAATCCTCTGTTTATACGCAAGAGCGTATCTTTAAAGCAAAGCCGGGCAACGCAAATCCCGCCGTTATTTACCCAGCTGAATGTTTATGGTTTCCAGCTGGCGCTTTCTGACACGGCGCGATGAGTGAGCATGATGGCGCGGGAGACACGATCCAGAGCCGGCCTTCTGCAAACTGCAACACCACCACGCTGTCAGAGCCCATTACATCACGTGCCGCCTGAGAGACCGTCTGATGGAAATCTTCAAATGGGGCTGGTTTTTTTTTTAATGAGCAAAGCCAGGTATCTTGTGACACACCTCTTTAGTACCTCAAAGGGGTCTTAAACATTTGTATTCTGTATTGAAAGCCCCTAGTTTTTAACACAGTATGCAATACATTCTGTAAAAAAGAGGACTTGCATCAACGGTTGTTACAGACGTAACAGTCACTTTCCTACAGTGCATTTACACATCCGTTTCCTGCACCAGGACATTAAGGCATAGGGTGTCTCATCGATGGGTTTCTCCTCCAATAGTTGAAGTCGTTTTGCGAGTGCAGCCACCCTCAGCTGTGATCATGTCCTCTGCTCAATACCAGGGTGCCACAGACTCGCCCCAGCCATGACACACAGGACAAAAAGGCATCTGTCCTCAGGCTGCACCCCTGTCGGCTCGCACACAGCAAAGACACCCGAGAGCTCATGCAGCAGGGCTGGAGGCTGGGAAAAGGTGAGGGGTTCAGAGTGCAACAGACATGGGAGCAATCCCCCCTCACCAGAAACACAGAACAGGGCACCCGTGTGGAATCAGTTAGAGGTAAATGACCTGTGTTTCAAAAGTGTCAAACACGGCACCACAGTTCTCTCTCTCTCTCACGGTGCAGACGCTTGCTCTGGCTAAGGTGACATCATTCCCACATATCTGATGAGATTGGGTTTCCTGTGAGCGCATTCCTCTCGGCTGCCTTAGAGAGGGGCCCAGCTGTGAGCCATTACTGCCAGCTCCATCTCGCTAATAAACACTCCGCCTGCCCTCAGAACACGCAGCCCTGGCATTCCTGCCAGTTCAGCAAACCCGTCTTCACCAAGAGCTTTGTTTTTCTTTGCAATTACTACTTTCTTTCAGCTTTGGGTTCTGCTCAGAGCGCTATGCTAAGCACAATGTTTTCAATCTGGTTTTCTCTGTACATCTCCTTTTAAAAGTATCACTACAAAAAGATTTACAAAGATCTGGTTTTCCTCAGACCACATTTACAACATTTACCAAAATTGATTATTACTTATCATTTTTTATTGTGATACAGATTAACATTTTGCAAAAGCATCTACAGCCTATATGCTGGGAGTCTAAAGTGAAGAGGCTGCACTCTAAGATCAAGATGAGGGGACCAGGTTTTTCCAACTCCCTCCATTCCTCTCAGCAGTGAGACAGAGCCTTTCTGTTGGAGGAGTCTAAGCTGACCTCTTCTTCCTGAGGAACTCACTGGTTTTCATGCTGGCTTTTGGACCATAGGAGAGACTCCTGGAACATGTCAAATACAATTAATCCTCCTACAAAACTCGCATGAGGAGAGACAGATTGCACATCCTGACACTGGCACTGTCCAACATTTCCCCAGAGCACAGTTATCTCTGGGATGCTTTTTATCTTCTTTTAAAATAATGGGAGGGCCTGAGTTATTCTCAGTAACACTCAGAGAGAATCACATTCTCTCAGTAACACTCAGAGAGAATCATTCTCTCCCTCTACACTGGGGGAAATCTACTGCATCCATTGAGGCTAGCAGGGTGGATTTAATTCACCCATTGATATTGCACGCGCATGTTCTACAGAACTACCCTCCCTTGGATATGTTGTAATTCCACTGATAAACCAGGGTGTGTAAATCAGCCTTTCCCTGTGGGGAGTCAGTGTTGGCGCATTAACACTCTCTGAAGCCTCTGACCCAGGCACACCTGCGAGGCCTCAGTGCTTGTGGAGAACAGCCGTCTGCATCATTACCCCTGGGCTAATGAAATGCACTGGAATACAATGAATGAGTCTAAGGGTTACTCTCTGCTACAAGCAGGTGTTAACAGCCTCGACGTGCTTTCATTACTAAATTTATACATGAAGACTGGGCCATCCGGTGAGTCTCTCAGCAATGCATGCACTGAAACCTTAGCAATGAACTGCCGAGTCAGATCCAGCCCTCCCTCCAGCAAACGGAAAAAGGAATTGATCATTATTATTATCTGGACCGTTACTCGGAACGGAGCCGCCACATTGGGAGCGTATGTGCACTGTATACAGATCTGGACAAATAAATCACGACTGCTGACTCAATTTAGATCCCCCAACATCCTGGACCCATTAACTGAGTGAACAGAGATGCATTCCTCGTCTGTGGTAAAGCTACAGTGCTGAATAATCAAGGCCAGTCTGCACTGGGGTTAGTGCTCCCCAGACCCTGTTCCAGAGCTCCCCAGTTGGCCTGCTGTTCCGGCTCTGTAGGAGAGAGACCCGCTGTCCTCAATGCTGCTGCGCTGGTGGTCTGAGATGCCGGGGTCTCCTCCAGCAGCCACCGGGGTGCTGCTCCACTGGACCTGAAAGTCTGGGAAACACGAGGAACTGCCCCTCTGAGGGCCGTTTCGACCGGCCCATCTCAAGGGAGGATGGCGAATTGCATGCAGCAGGACCTAAACCCTAAAACAACCTTCCTCTGCCAACTAAGCAGCCATATTTACAACACCCTTCAATTCGGAAAGGAATAGTGGGAAAAAAAGAGAAACATCTGTCATGTGTGAGGAGCAACTGATCCTGTGACGGAAGCAGCAGGAGGTGTGTTCAATCCCAGAGTCCTCTGGGTACTCAGACACAATCTGGACTCCCACAGAGAGCTAAAACTGTCTAGGCAAATCAGGGGCCTCTGTTTCAGACTGAAATGGCTCTTTGCCGAGCTCAGGATGGTCCCTCACTGAGAAGCCTGTGAGACATCTGAGAGGAAGGTGAGAAAAAGCTGCCCAGCTCCTACAACATGTGTTTCAGACCAGGAGCTTTAGGCGCACACACACACACACACACACACACACACACACACACACACACACACACACACACACACATCCACAAATGCATATGCACCCACACATTCACCCATGCCCAGAACAGTGCATGCTTTCTGTCAGTGCATGCTGAAATCCCACACCTTCAGAGGACAGATACCCACATCACTCAGAGAGGTGATGGATGCTTAGCGACTGTGCCCTTTTGAAAAGCTGTCAGCGCCCGATACACTCAGCTCACCTACACTGCCAAGCTGTCTATTTCGGCGAGGAAACACTTCCTGTGAGCACATCATCTCTCAAAGCCGTACATCGGCGAGGAGTGAGAGGGCACGGGGATGGAATTAAACACCTCCCTGCCTTTCATTTTAACACATCCTCCAGGCATCACCCCTCATGCCTCCCCTCTTGCAGTCTGGAGGCTGGAGTCCACCCCCTACAGCAGGTCCAATCTGAGCACCTCAGAATCCTCTCTGCTCCGCAGATATAAAGCAGCTTCAATGTGGCTGTATATCAACACCCAGCTTCCACCAGAGACCACCGCCAAGCAGGTTCTCCACAGGCATCAGGGCCCAGCAGGTCTTTGGTGTCCATAGCAGCAGCTGTGGGGCACTGTAATGGAGAGCTCTGACCATCAGCCTTGTCCAAGTGAGCACAGATGGAGGTCTGGATACATCTAACCTGCTATGAACTGGAGTAAGAGATTATGTACCAAAATGTTTACTCATTGGCCATTTACACAACTGCGAATGTATATAATCAACACAGTTCCTGAATCAACATTTGGAAAGGCTTCCACTTCATTCAGAGTTATACAATGAAAAAGTAATACACAGGGAGAGCAAAAGGGTATTATTTAATGATGTCAGAGTGGGGAGAAAACTGGAATAAACATAGGAAATGCATCAAGCTCTGTAATGATACATTTGACCGGAGGCCAAAAGCAAAGGTAGAAGTCTCTACACAGACCAGACACAATGGACCTGCCGAGAGCTCCACCCACTCATTTCACTGTAATAACAGGCTTGAGCCAGACATACAGGAGGAAGAGCTGTCAAATCCAGCACTTCACACCCTTCTCTCCGCCTCCTGTATGAGGGTACAGAAACCACAGACCTATGCTGTATATCCTTCAGGTGTGAAACCGCACATCAGCACGGATCAGCTCGGGAAATTCCAACAGGGAGCACCTCGCCACGTCCCACTTCCCTCCAATGAGGGGAAACCAGGGAGGCCATTCACTCACTAATAAAGAACAGACACGTACCACTGCAAAATCTCAGAAGTACATTCCAGCCATACTCTGAAAGTACAGGCGATCCCAGCTCCACGCTCAGAGAAAGCTGAAATCCATCAGGACCGGGACACTATTTACTGAACAGAGCCTTACTTGATCAGTAAAACATTGATCAGCTTTTACACTGTTAACATCTCTGTCCCAACCACTCCACTCATGCTAACATTCAGCAGCATCACCCAATTTACAAATAACATGATGCTCAATGTGAAAGAAATAGGGAAGTACACATTTGTGCTTCCTTGCAGATTTGCCCAAACATCCCTGTCGACAGCACTTCACCGCAACCACGCTGCCGAGAGCTAGGAGCACGCCAAACCTCCCTGCGAGCACACTGCCAAGAACAGGGAGCACCAAGCCTCACCACCCACATACCGAGTCTCACCGAACACACGCTGCCGAGAACTACTGCCAAACAGACCGCAGGCACAACTCTGCCTGGAAAAGACTTTCAGCCAGATAGTCATTCCTGATTCACTTCTCAAGTCCTTCAAAATCTCAAACTGTCTGAAACCAGAGCAGCTTCCAGTGGAATGCTGAATGCCAAAGTACTTCTATACATATCTTTAAGAGCACTTTCACTATCTGAGATGTTTCTCATCCAAATCAGCTCCCTATTTCCTCAATTAAAACTTTTGCTTCTTTCAAAACAAAATAATTTAATGCACGTGTCAATTTCATTGCATTTAGCACTAACTAAATGTAATAAACTCCAGAAAAAGATTTAAAATAGCCTATAAATATCAAACAAAACTAGACATAGACACCGAAGGATGGGTGAAACGTGAAATATTAAATCAGAGTACAGAAATGTTTATGTCTGAGGTGAAAGACTTCTTTCAGGACAAACCCCATCCTGTCCCATTCTGTTATAATGTTGCTCTCTCACACACTTTCCTTTCCTCCACCAGTGCAGGGTTTCTGACAGTGGGCATTCACACAGCACAATACTCCTGGTGGAATGTATGCTCGGGGTTGCTAATACCGTGCAGTCTGAACCCGTGCGCTCCCTGGGAAGAGTTCTGCCAGCCGGGGTGAACGAGGCCACACACTCACCCTCGCCTCCACGCTTCCCTCCTCCATCACTGAGCCAGTGAGAGGGCCAGAAAGACAGCCAGGGGGATATTTATAGACACTGATTGGCCACCCTCATTAGAGCACGGCTCGCTGAATTGGATGACAGGCACTGCTGAGGTCATGTGACTGCCTTACCCACTCAAGCATTCCGCGAGATGACTGGCTGATGCAGAGGCAGCCCGGCCAATGATATTCCACCAAACTAGAACTGGTTTACTCTGTTAAAAAAAAGGCTTGTCCTTTGCGTGGATTCATACTGTATCGTTTGTCACGTCAGTAAGCTTGCGTTCCTTTTGTTTGGGTTGGTTCGGATTCACCTCAGGATTACTGTTAAACGCGGCCCTGACAGAGAGGATCAAACGGCTGGTAAAGTCTGGCACCCTGTCAGGAATCCTATGGACCGCCACTAACGTTTCCACGAACTGAGTGTTCCCGCGAGTGTGCTGAAATTACCCAGAAAGCAGGCCTAATGACCGTCTGAGAGGGGCACCGAGGGCACCAGCTCGGGTTACCGAGGTTACTGAGACAATGACCGTCACGTCGCTAGGAAACGCTTTGATCACCCAGCGGCATCCCTCGCTGACACCTCCGTGTCTAAGGCAGCGTCCGGAGTCATGTGACCTCTGGGATGACAGCACAACAGCGCAGACGAGCATAGACATCTCCGGGACGCTCCAGGTACCCCCCCTGCACATGAAAGGGTCCTGCAGGACCAGGTGAGCCCACACCCTCGCTCCTCACCTCCCTGAGCTTCAAAGCCCCCACATCCAAACGGCACAAAACCCCCCCAAAAAACAAAGGTGCTACAAGGTAACAGATACAGCCCTGTGTTTTTCAGTGTATCCCCCTCCGACCCCCCGATGGTCATGGTCCCTCACGGAGCACGGTGACAGCCCTGATAGGATACTCTTTCTGGAATGTTCTGTGCCTCCATAGCATATGCAGGCAGAGTTTAAGCTGCTCAGGTGTTTGTTTCAGCAGGGGTTCAAAGAGGGATTTAAAGCTAAGACTCACGTCAGCACCTCTCTGTGGTGAAAGCTCTGACAGGACAGTTCTGCACACCTACAATGATGTCATAGGTGTGTTTTTTCATAGGTAGCTAATACACGTGATCCTGGTTTTCTTGTCTTCTTGTGATCAGTAATGGTAAAAATTGAACTTACTATCTTTAGGGTTCTACAGTTTTTAGCAGACAGTGATCATCTCCCATTGCAACAATGCAGACCTAACACTGTGCCTTTGGGCACAGGAAAAGTACTCCAGTAACATCACCCAGTGTTGCTCTTAGCCAGACACTGGATCACCAGACACATCACCATAACAGTTACCTTTCCAGTCACTGTGCTGTAGCCGTTGCAGCTCGGTGAACGTGTTATCCAGGTTAGGATTTCATTTATTAATGTGTAGTGAGTTAAGTATTTACAGGATGTGAGTGTAGGTACAGTGAGATGTCAGACCTGCATGATCCAGTGGTTATTCTGAGACACTCCAGACTGGAAGGGGTTAAATGTCTGGGTCCTTCATGCTGTGTGAGTCTCAGCTGTGAGCTCCACTGATCCTGGCCCACTGGCACGCTCCCCTGAATCTTAAAGGGGTTTGAGGTCCTGGGGTCAGAGCAAGGTGGCCAAGGTGTGTACTCCTGCTTTGGGAACTCCTTTCTAACCTCCCTACCTCCTCCACTCTCTGACCATTTCTCTACTGCATTGTACTCAACAAGCTGCCATAATTAGGGTCGATGTGCGCTGATTAAACAAAAAACTTATAACAAAATCCCCTCCCTCTGCTTGCATTGTTTGTGGAAAACAACTGCGGGCACAAAATCCTGCCATAATTAACCTCAAATGATTTACAGATGGCAATGCGTCTATTTACAAAATGGAAATATAGATCAATTCAAATTATACAGGAATACATTTTACAGTATGATAAACATGTAATCGTCACATCATGTCCTTTTTCACTAACAGATAATCAGGGGTAAATTTCAGC
Organism: Megalops atlanticus; assembly: GCA_019176425.1. NCBI lineage: Eukaryota > Metazoa > Chordata > Actinopteri > Elopiformes > Megalopidae > Megalops > Megalops atlanticus. The sequence continues at coordinate 20,640,183 of CM032899.1, forward strand.
CAGTCTAACACTGACACAATGTTCTGTTATATGGTCTATATTTTGAAGGTTATTAGAGGTGAGGAGGAACTGAGCACACTCTGAGAACATGAGCTGAATGCTGGCTCTGATTAGGGAACAGCACTCCAGTGCTGTAAGGGATTTAGCTTCACAGAGGCAATCACAGTGAAACACCACAACCACGAATCCTTGCAACACAGGTATTCAACAGCATGCACACAGCAGTGCACAGGGGACCACGCACACAAAACGCAGGACACACTCATGCACAGAGCCTGTTCTGGGGAGGCAATCTAATCTAACGCTGTGAATTCTCATTGGCTGGCCAGCACACCCGGAAGTGATCTAACCTAACGCACTGAATTCCCATTGGCTGGCTAGCGCACCCAGCGGCGATCTAATGTAAAGCAGTGAATTCTCATTGGCTGTGTAGCTCGGTGTGGGAGGAGCGGCGGCTCTCACCATTCCGTGCCCGCAGTCGGTGCCGTCAGCCAGGGGCATGTGCTGGGTGCGGCAGCCTTTGTGGTCCCCCTCTGCGCTGGAGCACCACAGCCGCTTGCACTGCTTCTGCGGGGGGGGACAGGAGAGGAGAGCGCGGGGTTACCCGGGGACCGCAGCGTGCAGGGCAACCGCCGGGCGGACACCCAACATGTCCATTTCCTGCTGGGCTGGAGCAGTGAGGCAAATGACCGACTTGGACTGCAAGCTCTCCAAAAATCACCCCCCGTTTCGTGCCAAGTTGGCGGCAGTCCTTGCTGTCATCACCCACTCTTTAAACCCTGCTGGGAGCCAGTTTCAGGGCAGAGGCACTGACAGGCGAGACCCAGGCCTGCTCTGCACATAATCCAGCTCTGCTCACCTCACCTGAGTCAGGCCAACTACAAAACACAACCTGGTGCTTGAATGAAGATTAACTGTAACGCTACCCCTCAGAGGAACACAGATCGTTTAGCAATGCAGACACAGTATATACTGGGTATTTTTGGCACTCAAAGGCAGAAACACTGGCAAAAAACTACCTAATTACTGATTTGCAAGTCATTAAAATGATACCCATTAGGTTATTGCCGCAGCGATAAAACATCTGGCCATGACTGGTCTTAAGCTTATGGAAAGCGTAGAGTTGTGATAGAAAAACTGGTCCTACACCAGGCACCTGATTAAGGCATTGTGGCCTTACTGACATCACTGATATTACTCTGCTGTGGCATTATTGAAACAACAGTGATTATTAACACATAGCAGTGGAAGTGGAAGGATCAGAGCAGAAGAATTAAGTTTCACTGTAAAGAATGAAAAGGAGAAGCCCTGCTCTCAGACCGCAGTGTGACATGGGAGGGACGTGCCACAAGACAAAGCGAATCAACCCATTTCCTTTGGAGACAGCCCCAGCATACCCCCGGCTGTGGATGCTAGGAACAGACGTAATTATATTATTATTACAGAGCGGAGCCTCACCATGTAGGGGCAGACCTGGGACCCGGGTCCGAACATGAGCTCACACTGCTTGTTGGCACTGTAGAGCTGGCCGGGGAGCTGTGTGGGGAGGTCGTACGTCCTGCTGACCGGCTCATCCAGGAGGCACTCCCCATATCCAGTGCTGAAAGCCAACACAGAGATGAGACTGTAAACCAAAGGCATGCTCAGCGCTCTCATCTTGCTTCTCTGTCAATATTTGCACAATTGAGGGTGCCTTGAAATCAGCTTTGACATAGTGAATCATAAACCTTACATACATGGACATTGTTTCAAGTAGGTGTCGTGCATCACCTTACTGTGAGTCAGAATCAGCCAGCAGACATACCTCTCTGTAGTCTTCTCATGCCAGACAGTTGAAGCTAAGTGGGGCCAGGCTTGGTTAATACTTGACCAGGAGTGAAAAATCAGGTTGCAGAATAAGATAAGGCAGTTTTCCCTCTGGACCAACTAAATATAATGCCTCAGTGCAGTGATGGGGACACCATACTGTCGGAGGTGCCCTTTCAGTTGAGACAAGGTCTCAACTCACTGTGACCATTAAAGACTTCACAGCACTTATCGAAACAGTGAGGGTTTCAACTCAGATGTCCAGGTGAAATCCTTAAATGATACTCTAAATCTGGTCACCTGATCACCCTCCCCCCCTAAAACTTGATTGGCTACACAAGGCCTTGCATTCTTCATTTCCCATGCTTCCCCAGGTGCAAAAACAGAGTGTCCTCTCAGTCGGCCTTTGGGGATACGCAAAAGTGAACAATAGAAAAATGGAAGGCTGATGCCATGAGACTGGAGCTGACTGTCCTCCACAGCACACGGCCTGTGCCTCAGTTCTGAGAAAAGCCTTTTCTCCTCAGATGACCCTCCCCATCCACACAGAATCCGCACAGAGCGGGGGATTCTCAGAGCGAATGAATCTGCCAACCCGCCGCAATTTAATTACATCAACAAGTCAGGTCTGTCAGCCTTCTGTCTGCAATGACAAATTGTGTGGGTGACCACTCCCACCATCACAGCACAAGGGCCAACAAACGCAGACCTTTTTTGGGGAGAAAAAAAAATCAACTAATTGTATAAATGCCAGAGTTGAGACGTTCTGAAAGCTTTAACACAGAGGAACATTGTTAACCAACATAAAGCAGAACGTGCAGTTCAGAAGGCCTTTCTCTTCCCTTGCCAGAGCAATAGGGAAACAGACACGTAACGGTGCACAGCGTGTGATTACAGGACATGTTGCTGCTGCTTCTGCAATTTGTCCCTGCATTGAGAGGAAGCATCCGCTTGACACCAGCGGGGTCCATAAGCCCCATAATTACAACGGCTTAACTCCGCTCACTGAAGTGGTTTTCCTTTCATTTCTGACATAACTGAAAGAAACCCTTTGTTTCACTAAAGATGCACTCTTTGTGAAATGATTCTCATGCAAAGGGAAAAAAAGCTAATGCTGGAAGGTAGGAAATCATCTGTCATGGCAAAATGATTCAGAGGTATGCCACGTGCTGACTGTGTTTCAACAGCGAAACACGGCAGGACAAACCTTACACTTCAGTTATTTTTTCATACTTTTCATACTTTTTTCATAGCTTTTTAAGTAATGAATGTGGTCCAACTCGGCCAATTCTGTGCCCTCTGGTTATGTAACTAAATACACACCTGCTTCTCATTGGAGAATTTTCTTCAAAGCTTGATCCTTAACAAAATCACAAGATACCATCTCTGTATTGGCCATAAGAGGCAACCATATTGGTGATCTTTCTCATCAGATGCAAATGCTGTGATGTCGCTCACAAATAACCCTGGATGACATGAGTGATGGTGTTTTGTTTATCCCTAGTTTTACAGAAAACATACTATCCTACACTATACGTACTTTGAGGTTTGCTTAATTCACAAAATGCAGAGATAACAACTAACTGCGTTTTGGTAGCGACGTGGTCTGAACACTAACACAAACTTCACTTGCAATGTTAATGTTCATACAGACAAATTCATTGGCAATATGAAGTATGACATAAACTGGCTTATGGCAGAAGGCACTGTAAAGTACAGTCAACCTTCCTTTCTGCGCATAGGGGAAAAAAACTAGACGAAGGCAGCTAAACTAAAGTTGCACTTCCAGAACACACAGCATCATGGGAAATTCCTTCTGCCACTATATGTGCAGGGAAGTGTTAAACATTAGAGGACTCTTGTGGAAGAATGGCCAGTCAAAACACAAATGTACTTGACCATGTCACCTCTGCGGAGACTGGAAGTGTAGCTTTAATGAATGTGCTTCATTGTAAGAGAACAGACCACAAAAGCTGCGACTGTTCATTCAAGGGTCTTTCCCACCACCGTGGGTCTTTACTACCACCCATCACTCACCAGTGAGTGTTTATAAATATTGCCCTTCTTAGGCACTTGTTAGGCAAATCAGTTTTCTCCTGAAACATGTGAGAGGCTACTCTACTGCAACTGCCATTTTCTCCATACTCACACAGGCAGAGAGTAAGCCCCTAACAGGAGAGGGTCACAGCCTATAGCTGCTGGGGTTTGCACATCAAGGTGTTGCTGAAGTTCTGTTTGCGCAGTCCTGCGCAGCACTGCAGAACGATTCAGTCCTGCAGTCCATGCTGGCAGCTCACCAACAAGGCTGCCTTTTGTACAGATCCACAATCAGTGCAGCCGGAGCGGGTTCAGAGGGGTCAGGCCCAGGGGAAAATCCAATTAGAACTGACATGTCCCATCTCAAATGGAACCCCTTTCAGACGGGCCCGTGGGTGCAGCTTTGCTTTGGGGTATGCAGAAGGCTGGTTGCCCCGAGTTACCATTGTAACAGGGAAAGTTCCGGACCGACCGTTTGAGCAGCATCTACAGAATCACTCTACCCTGTGCGGCTGAGGCAGGAGAGTGAGGGAGATCAACCACCCAGATCATCAAAGGTGGATACCTCTTAAAACAGCCAATCACAAGCTGACATTACAACTGTGAGGATAAAAGCACGCAGACACACGACTCTGAAGTGATACCCTGTTATTACTTCGTAAAACCTAGATAACTGAGATGAAGGGACAAAAAAGGAAAGGATATTTGAATAGAAGCCATGCATTTTTAAATTCCTCGAACAGAGTATTTATATTTGTGTCATATCTAGTTTGCTGGCAAATCATCCATTCAGACATGTAAGCTGTTCTAAATAAGGGGGTCAGCGATGGATTTGAATGAAGCAGAATGCAATGTTCTAGAGCTTGAAAACAGTCTCTAAGGCAAAAGGCAGTGAGCTCAGGATAATACACAAGGAAAGGGTACCTACTCGAGAAAGTCAGTGATGTACTTGCGACTGCACTTGGACCAGGACCAGGGGCTGGTGTCATAGTTGAGCGTGGGGGCCATGACGTGGTACTGCTGCTTCATCCCGGACTCTCTGCACTTGAGGTTGTCATCGTGGGGCATGTTGAAGCTGCAGCAGGAAACACACACACACACACACACACACACACAGGCTGTCACACACAGGGCTGGAGGAAGCAGTAAATGTCACTCAGATTTGAAATATGCCAGCTTTCGTGAGGGTCACCTGGACCTTCTGCGGAAATATCAAAATCAATTCCTTCCATATGAGATTCCTCCACCTGGTTTCTGATACCTTCAGAGATTTCAACACCTCTACATCTGGAAGGAGACTTGCTATGGCTTACACACTGTGTGGTCACTGCTTCTCCTTCCTGGCCATCCACACACCATAGAGCGTGGCCTCACTGTCAGTCACAGGCCACAAAACATTCAGCGTCTCTGAATCATTTGATTGTATCATCCGAGTTATGATTTTAGTATTGTTCAAAAATCAGATGTATTCATTTCAAAGGATTTAAAAGCTTCCAGAATAATCCTTTTGATTTAGAGATTTAGAGAAAATTCAACACAATTTTGAGGGGAATATGATGTTGTGTATTTCTATAGCAGTAAGTGATAGCATGCTAAAACATAGCCTATGTCGTCCTGTTGTTATGTCTACCTGAGAAGACATAACCCCTATCTGAAAGGAGACATCACTGTCAGTCATAGTCAGTTGCTGTCAGTTGCTGTCGGTCGCTGTCAGACTCAGGACATGGCACGTAGAGATAGAATGTCACAGGAGCCGCTATCTTTCACCATGGCACTCCAGTGTGTATTTTTTGGTGCGTTGGGTCATTAGTAACAGTGTGTATCCGATTGCTTCTGTCTCCGCTCCCTGTTTCAGGGTCATGCTCGAGGTGCCGGGTGACTGACACCCTCAGCAGAAAATCCAGCCTTGCATTCCTCCTGCGCACATCCCTCTATTCCTCTGGTGGCCTCTTCCAGCCCGGGTTTCCATCTTCTACTGACAAAAAACTTCTACTGCCACAAAAAGGGCCAGCTCTGAACACAGCAAGAAGTGTCACAGGGCAGAACCCAGCTGACAGACTACTATCCCAGCTAACCTCTGTGTCTGTCCTTAAAGGAGACGGACATGACATCGCAGCCCACACATTCAGACTCTGTCTGAATAACCAGGAGTGACAGCCACAGCTACAGTGTCCCGAGCCTGTCCCACTGCTATACACTGCAGAATCAAGGCAGTGCACCACCCCAGAGCAGATTAATGGAACACAGAATCAGTTTTGCAAGAGGAACATTTCACACTTAAATGATGTCAAAGCCTTGTCACGGACACTCTCCGAAGGGAACCACTAAATAACATATTTATCCCCGCTCTGGAGACAACCTCAGTGAACGCCTACCAATGGATCACTTCGTGCATCGCTCCGAGTGATGTACGGAGCCATCGGCAGGGGGATTAACCCTGTTGATCCTCCAGACGTATTGCCCTGAAAACTGGAGTCTTCCCAACACCACCATGACTTCATCTGCAAGTATGCAAAGAGCCAAGCACAGGGCGACAATAACACCCATCCACATCCACGCCATTTTCAAACTTGTTTTTGTGCCTCGGGCGTCCTCCACCATGCCTGAAGGGACTCCTTGTCCTAATCAAAAATCACACAGTGTTCCAGTGACCTCAGTTCTAACACATGTAGAAACATGGGCTGGTTAAGCCCCTCCGATTTTCCTCTCGTAACAATTATTAAATCACCCGACCACACACCATCTTCTGCTACCATGCTCTGGAGCATTTCCTGAAAGATGTCTTGTATTTAATTACATTTAGCACTGTTTTTGTTTTGTTTTGAATTCTAGACTGATTCTAGGAAGTAAGATTAACCTAAGCAAACACAAGTCAATCGAACGCATTAAACGCATCAAACTACTCGTCGGCGTTGATCAGCTGACACCTGCGGGTATGATCCACGAAACATTTGTTTCCAGAATATTTACTACATGTATTGAAATGTTGCTCTGGGCAGAGAGCAATGCCATCTGACACTGGCAGCTCTCTCTCCAGCGCTGTCTGAGCTTCACAACCAACAATCTGCAAGACACCAGGCAGTTTCCACACTCGAGCTGGAAGAATGTTTCCATGCTATGAGGGGGAAGAGAATAACTGTCATTCTTTCACCCCAGCTTTCACACAGAGTCTGTTCACTGCATAGCATGAGTGCAAAGCCATGGCCCTCTTATCCAATGAGAGATCAGACTGCTCTGTGATGCCCTTTCACCTCTCATGATGTCACCAGCATAAAGATTCCCAACAAAGATGGAGCCGGCCCTCCAGCATATTTTCTGCGCAATGCCACATGTGGCAACATTAGAATGTTTTGGAGGCAGTAATGGAGTGCTGTAAAGCAATAATGTGATTATTAAATCATAATTACAACCTAACATATGGCTGTAATATATCAGCCAGACAGCCAACAGAAAGCAGAGCTTTGTGGATAAAATGTACGACTAGTTGGGAGTTTCTGTGGGATTACTGATGATACTGTATTAAGGTCACGTTAGCTTGTTCCGAACACTGAAACTCTATCCCTGCTTAACAGCATATGTGAATAATTTCATCCTTCACTGTACAAAACTGCAGAGAAAAACGTCTAAAGAAGGTATGTTTTGGTTGCTTCTCAGTACAGCTTACACCCCTACAAATAACGTAGTGCAATATTAGAGTGCTCAAGTGCAGAAGTATTACATACCTATGCACCTATGCATGTAACCACTCCTCAAGGCAGAAGTTCTGCAGCTGGTAGGGAGCCAGACTTACCAGCAGGCTATCTGAGTCTGAAGTGTGACACTACCCTTATACTCTTTAGGAAGGAACTTAACCTGAAATGCTTCAATGAGTATCCATCATTTAAAAGAAATAAAAAGTCCTCTAAAACTCTCTCTCGCCAAGCACCTGGAGGCACGCTGAAAAGTCCCACCCATGACAGGGTTAACACCCCCGAAGAGCCGAACCTGGGCATGTCTCATATCGAGGCCTGCGTGTTATTAGGCTTTCCCTTATTGCTCATTATGTTTTGCACCTGCAGTCACTCCTGGATAAGAGGGCTTTTGTGTGGGGATTTCGGGAGCCCCGGGGAGGTGGGGGGGGGGATACTCACACATGACCCAGCTCGTGAGCGATGGTGAAGGAGGCGCTGAGGCCGTTCTCCTCGCTGATGGAGCAGCTGCGGTACGGGTCACACATCGTCCCCAGCTCCGCCAGGCCTGCAAGGTCACCAACACAGCTGTGACGTCCCCGCAGGAGCCCTCCGAAAGACAATGAAGCCACCAGACCCTGACCGGTCGTGTCACCTAACGTCCGCCCCCTTCTCTCGATACGTTTAATTTAAAGCCTCTGTCATCCGCTGGCTGTCAGTGTCTCATAAACTCGGTTAACTGCGCCCGGAGCGGGGCCAGGCAGCGGTCGTTCAATAACACAGCCCAGAGTACGAATGTGAGAGCGCTCGGTCAGTTTCGCGGGAGAAATCAGCTTACCCAGTGTGTCACACTTGTCTTTTGCCCGGCAGATATCTTCCCTGTTTGAAGATAAATTTGCATACCGTTAGAGTCAGGTGTATTGCAATATGTTGACACGTCAGTCCAGACAAATACTGTCTAATAAGTGGGAATGACTCTGCATTAAAACACCACAGCACAGTTTTCTTTGTGGGCTTATAATAAGACTTCAGTGCCATCATGGGTCAAAGAGGTCAGGACATGGGGTCAAAGGTGAACACCTGGTGATGAGGAGCGCGGTGTCATGGTGGGAGGGGTGGCTGTCGTCCAGAACATTTTGGCTCTGTTGCCACACGCAGAAGTTGTGGAGGGTAGTAGCAGCATTGAAATTAATGGAGGGTCCTTCCTGTGACAGAGACATAAGAGTAAGAGTTGGAGAGAGGGTGAGGGTTATGGCTTTATCTTTTCGGACACCATTTTACAGGGTAACACATTTTTTGCTGGTAAGAATACTACAATTTCTAAACATCAGTTCAGTTGTGTTGACTGGGCTACAGCATGTGGCATGGCTATCGATAAGCAGTTCACTTCAGACAGCAGTGAATTCCAGTCCGGCCCATGCAGAAACATGTACTCAGTGGTGCCATTAACTGCACAGTGCTGTACCGATGTGCTAAACTGTCTATCCTTAACCAGTGAGGACAGAAGATCTGTGAAGAGCTCAATAACAATCTGATGCAACTTTGCCAGCTATTGCCTTACTAATCAATTCTGTTTAGGAAGTCTTATTTCTCAGTTGGCCAAAAGGCAACGAGGACAAAGCGAAAACCCAGACCACCTCCTCACCTGCTCGTTATGGATAACCAATAACTTCACGATCACAATATTGATCAGATTCCCCACACTGGGATCCTTATAGATGGCAGCAACCTGTAACAACATAAAGACAAGGACAAGAAATGCTGACCTCAACAAAGTGTTCAACACTGTACACAGGCAATCAATCATTCCCAGTATACCCTGGAGGCCGGGCAGGCAGGATTGGTGGGGCGTGGCTGCAATGCTGCCCTCTCCTGGCCACATGCAGCCTCCGCATTCTCTGGGACAAGGCTGCTACCTGCGGCCAGCTGCCCAATCAGCTCAGCGTAAAAGGAGCTCTCTGACTGCGCTTGAGATCTGAGAGTGAGCGAGGAGCAAGGAGTAAAAGGCAAACCTGTGAAGCGGATAACCAGCCAGGTTAAAATGAGAAAGGAGGAGGAGGAGTTGGTGTGAGAAACTAGCTCTAGCAGGACTGAAGTTCTATTTAAACTGTTGAAAGGGAGTTCATTCTGAGTGTTTTTTCTTCATCTTTTTGCATGGGCCATTATGAGTTAATCATTTTTTTGCATTATTGTTTTGGAACGTTAATTCCTTTTAATAATTCTGTATGGCTGCCTCTGTGGCTGCATTACATGTAATGCAACCGTCCCCACCCTGGGTTGTACTACAATATTTATTAACTGAACAGTATTCAAGAGTAAGAGTATAGAGATGTATTTAAAGCAGCTGTTTGCCTTCTCTTCTGCTCTGCTAGGATTCATTTATCAACAGGACTAAACTCAGCCAGTCAAGAAGCATTTCCGGGAACCAGAAGATCAAGTTTATCAAGAGTCACAGAGCCATTTTAACGAGAAAAATAATTATAAAAAATGCTAATTACTTAAAAAGCACAGAATTTGTGCTTAGCACTAGCTACAAAGTAAAGAGAAGACTTGTACAGCAGCTCCGTAAAAAAAAATCAGCAGGCTTCAATTCCCATCCACTGACATTTTTAGAGCTAATTATGGAGAAAGTGTTGGGTTCATTTTCCGAAAGCCTTCACAGCCAAACCCAATGTCCCTCTGCGGTGAAGCACTGCCTCTGCAGCCCCCCAAAACTCATTAGGCCACTGTAAACATTTAGCCTGTAATACGCCACAGGCCAGTGAGAAACACAGGGCTCTCAGACAGACACCACAGCATAAATCGCAGAGTCACCACTGGAAATACCCATAATGCACCCCGGCATGCTTAGGTATTCCAAACTCTGCTGCCCCGTGGCAGAACTCAATGCGCTGATGTTACTTCACTGTTTTAACGGCTGGCCAGAAAGCACTCGACCTCCGAACGGGGGTGAAATACGCCAGCGCCCGTACCATGAACGCAATGACGTGGATCTGAGGATGTAACAATCGAGCTTTTTCATAGTATTTTTACTCAGTTGCATATGAAGCACGGGGCTCAAATGGCTGTGCGGTTTTACTTTTGGACACTAAATCTATGCATGAACCCATAGGCAAACAACTAGAAGAAAAAACAATAAATCAATAAAAAAAACTATTTAAAACAGTGTCTCACAACAGATCAATGCCAATGTTGATACAGGCCAGCCTCAAACCAACACACAGCCTTTAAAGACTTCTCTTTTTTCTCTGTGAAAGTACAAATGCTATATCCAGTCTCCCTCTTTCAGAGCTTTCGGAGGCTATCAGACACACATAAGAGGATGAACCCAGCTGGTCCCACCCTATCGAAACAGAGGTTTTGATACTGTGGAGAGTACCACTGTGGAAACAGGGTGATAAGTAACAGATGACAGGGAAGAATCCACAAGGTAAAGAATGCTCAAATGAAAGAAAGGACTGTTCACAGGAGCCAAAGTCTACACAGGGTTAAGGCATGAAAGAATCTCTTCTAAAGGTGACAAAAATGAAGCAAAATTTTGTTAAAATGTTAAAACCATATTGACAATTAATTATGCTCTATAGCTTGATATTCTAAATGATCTTACTAATACAGGTATACAAGTAATATACAACAAAATTACACTTAAAGCGTACCTCCATAGGAAATAACTAGAGAGCAGCTGAGAAGCTGATGGCATAATATAAACTGTGCTACACCATGTTAATGCAAGTGTTGGTTTACATACTTTTAACTGTAGGGTGTTCTGGCATCATGTGGCAGGAGAATCAGATCAGTAATTTTAAAGAGGTGTTGTGAAAACACTGCCTCTGGCGAGAAAAAAATATATACTGGATCCAATTCCTTGTCTTTGATGATACTACACTAGGTTACCTCACAGTTAGCTATCAGTGCACTGACTATATATTAACCTGTGGGCAGGTAATCATTATCTGTGTACAAACCTTAAGACTCCATTTATGAAAACAGTATACAGCACTGAGGGAAAAAAACAGAACCGTGCCGAACAGAGAGAACAGTTATGTGTGTCTCTGACAGCAGCAACAGCAAACACCACATACAGATAGCCAGGGCATGCATAACAGTACAAGTATCATTCATCCAGCATGGTAGTTTTTAAAAGGGTTTTACTTACTACTGACATGATTGTTAGGATGTAATGCTCTAGGTTGGGTCCATGGTGTCTGGCCATCTTGGCGTCCGCAGTGACCATCAGTTCCACGAATCGCGGGTACGAGAGAAACCTCTTCCGTCGCGAGTGGGAGTGGTTCTGGGAGTCCGCTGTGTGAGCGAGACCCATCGTTTCTCTGATGGAATGAAGCTCTTCTCCAATGCTTCTGTTGCTCTGAAGATTAATTTGATTTTGAAAATGTTGATCTGTGAGCGTAAAAAAAAAAAAAACAAAAGAACACAATCAACGAATTTCACAAGGAAAACCCAATTAGGACAAAATATTGAGAGCAGCATTACAATGAAGATTAAAATGTTCCACTGTCCCTTACTGCTGAAAACAGCCACTGTTAAAAAATTAGCATTTATCAGTTCTAGTGTGGGACAGAGCAATGTGGCCTTGATGCTGACAGGTGCTTTCACACAGATACTTATTGCAGCACTCTGATCTCCTGCGATGCAATGGGCACTGACAGGACTGCAGTGTGCCTATACCTGACTGCAGAGCACATAAGCACAGAGAAACCCACATGCCTCCGCAGAATGGGATCTGAATCAAATGCAGCAAAGGTATGTCAGGGTATGAGCACAGAGTGGAAACACCAGTCTCACAAAGTGTAACACCTGTTATTATGCACAGCACCCCAAGGCTGCCAGGATATTACACTGAATGAAAAGCCACGCGGTCAGTAATCACATATCCTGTCCCAATGATGAGTGAAGTAATGCAACTTCACCTCAAGGCTCATACAGAGCCCAGTCATTCAGCACTAGAGTTGTTCAAGAAGGAATAATCAGCACTGTAAAAACACAGACGTGTTGGAAAGGCAACACATGCCTTTCAGGAGACTGAAAGCAGAGGCGTGGGAGAGGCCAGTCTGAGGGGAGGTCTTACCCGTGTGTGTTTATATTGTCTGTGAAGGCTGAGGTCAGGACTGCTCTGCTGAGATCCTACAGTGCTCTTTCTCCTATGTGCTAAGAAGCCCATGCAACTCCACAGACTGTCGCTATATTAGGGAAAAGCGTGTGTGTTTGTGTGTAGGTGTGTATATGCGTGCATGTGTGGGTGTGTGTATGTGTGTGTCATCCTTGTTTGGGACACTGTAAAACACAGCTGTGGAGGGGCTGTCCTCTCTGCAAAATGAAAGTGATGCCTCCGCAATAAAGGCCTGATACCGCAGAGAACATTTTACCAACCAATATCACAGCATACATCTTCATGTACTTTCTCCACAGACACAGATACGCTGCCCTCTAACCTGAGACACACATGGTAATGCCTTGTTTGGATTAGCACTGCGTGGCTCACAGAAAGTAAATCACACTGGCCAGAGGTACACTGATGTAAGCCACATGTCCTCCACTGCCACTGTAACGCTGCTGCTCCCAGCCCTGCAGGGAGAGGAGAGATCTCTGCAGCACAACGTTCCCCCCGGAAATGACCAGGGAAGGGGTGGGGGGGGTGAACACATGGATAGCGACTGGTCATCCCGACAGCGATACCGCTACCTTTAATCTCAGTACTCTTGTTTCTTTTTGCAAAGACATTTGTAAAATGTTCCACCATTAAGAGGTCCAGGTGCTCCGTTTGGGAACTATGCTCCGATGTTACTCACTGGTGTGGAAAATGTGTCCAGTCAGACCTTTGCTAAACCCTCCTGACCACAGACAATATAAACCTATGTAATTGCTTCCTCCACTTACCTCCGTAGCCTGGGGGAGACTTCCCTTTCTGAACTCCCTTTACCTGTACTCACCTGGTCATGCAGAAGGAATCTATCCTCTGAAAGCACTATGAGTCAGAGCAATGTGCCTGAAAAGTACTAAAACTGCACTGTGCTGTTAGTTGTATATACTGTAAACTGACTGTGTAAGTGCGAGGGAAAATGGACAGGGATCAGACAGCAGAGTTGGACCCGAGTGAGTGGAATCATGCATGTTTGTGTCCCACAGAGAGAGAGATGCCTGTGGTCTCCCTGATCTTTAAAGCGGTGCCCGCCGCTGGCTTGCCCACAGCGGGCACACGAGGGAGCGTGAAGGCCTGGCACAGCCACCCCGCTGCCACCGGCGCCCTCCGGGGGCAGGAGCCGGGACCAGCGCCAGGCCTGGACCCATTCCGACCCGCGTGCCTGAGCGGCTCCGAACTGCAGTTTAATTTATTCCCTCTGTCACAAACGGCAAGGACGAGCCTTCTCACACACACACACACACACACACACACACACACACACACACGCACACACACACGCACTCACACGCACACACACACACGCACTCACACGCACACACACACACGCACGCACACACACGCACGCACACACACACACGCGTGCACACACACGCACACGCGCACACACACGCACACGCACGCACACACACGCACAAGCACACACACACACACACACACAAGCGCGGACACACACACACACACTCTCACCAGTGGACACACATCCCTCTATAATAATGGACAATGATATGAATAAGACCACAACTGAACCATGGCTGTAAAGACCAGTAGCATCTGTGAAGATTCATTTTCCTCTGGTATAACCTTAAAAACTAGAAAAGCAGTCATACGTGTGTCACACTCAGAAATGCCAGATGACCGACTGCTTCCTCACTGTGTAACACCCTCTGACTTGTGAGGGGCTTGACAAGCAGGTGTTAAACTTTAACCACAACACTCCAGCCACAGTGCTTTGGTAGGAGTCGCTATGTTTGATGGGAATTGCCAAAGCACTCAGAAGACCTTCAGGTCTACACTTTCTCCCATGGCCTTTCTGGCAGGTTGTGTATCACGATAAGTGCATATATCCCCCACAGGCCCTATTATCATTTCACAAGTTAAAAATATAAAGGGCAGTTAGTTCCCTTGAAACTTTCAGCTTTAAGCTTTCTTGTATTGCCCTATAATGACACTGCTTAAGTCACGTCAGATCAACCACACACAACCTCCAAATCCACAGAAATCCACTTACATTCAAATCCTCTCTGGCGGTGGAATAAGCTGCAACTTATACCGTGAGAATGGCAGCAGTGCCAAGATTAACAGTGTGTGTGTGTGTGTGTGAGTGAGTGAGTGAGTGAGTGAGTGAGTGAGTGAGTGAGTGAGTGAGTGAGTGTGTGTGTGTGTGTGTGTGTGCGCACGCAAGCACGCCTTTCCCCCATGCAGACTTTGACCATTTCTGCTTCAAAGCTTGGGTTTTTTCAGGCTCCCATTATGATGTTAAACCTCTATGCCGAGTAAGAACACCAGGCAACATTTATTTAATTACTGAATTAATTAACATGCACATACAATAGCCTACTGAGAAAAAGAGGGAGGCCACTCGGGTGCCAATTAAACAGGCAGCGTTCTTTACATCACAAATAGCTATTCCTGCTCCATATGACAGCTCCACTGAGGGTGCAGACTTGCTGACAGGGAAATTGGTAGTCCTGGCATTAAGTGCAATTTGCAGAAGACGGGCTCAGACAGAGAGAGACAGAGCCAACACGTGCAAAGACATATTTTGACATGACCTGGCATGGCGTTCGGACTATGGGAGATTATTTGTCTCCAAGCCACTATGCTATTATCCAAACCAATTCCCCAATCATCCCAGTCGACTGGCTTCCCTTTGTTCTCCCTTTGTTATTCCCAATTACCTAGCAGTTGTAATGCATTAACTTTGTGCACGCTTTTTAAATGTTTTACATGTGGGATAGCATAATTGGAACGGCACTTAAATAGCTGCATGTTCATTTTTGACAAGCCTTTGGCAGAAGTGCTACTTCGACATTCAGTAAGGATGTGAGGAGCAAATACAAAGGCAGGAATCCCAGGTGCTGAATCACTTATGCACTGCACTAGCCACCTGTGTTTCTCAGCTACATTCTCGTTTTTTTTTTACCAACACCCTGCAAAGTACTGCACCCACAGATCAGGATTTCTGACCTCTTCCCCAAAACCCTCAATGGAACTCCCAGAAAACTCTGTCATATGAGCCACAGTGAATTCACAGATGTGTTTTAAGACAGACTGAAAATGGAAAGTCACGGCAATCCAATCACGGTTCAGTCCTGCCTTTGGTCCTTTTAGTCCCTCTGGTGTTGATCTTCAATCGGCAGGTGGACTGCATGCGACTAAACCTGCGTTCTCTCTCGCAACTGTTTTCTTTTCATGCTGTGACCCTGTTCAGATACAGTTCCCAGCATTACACTGTATTGCAGTTCTAGTAACATTTCTTTGAATGTTCACAGGTGATGGGAAGGCACACCACAGCAGGGTCTCCGAGGAGTCACTGACAGGTCACCCAAGGGTCACGGATGCCCCTGGCCTAGTAACTGCTACCTCCTCTCCACCTGTCAGCACCTCTTACATGCATGTGCTGTCACGATGGAGTCAACTCTCTCTGTCTAAAATACCCAGACAGTAACCCAACATACAGCTGCAAAAAATAGCTGCTGGAATCTGACACTGGAATTCACCCACACACACAGCATAGCCAGTGCACTACGAACAGGGCAAAAAAGCTGGGTCCACACCACAGACACACAGTTTGGGTTACCAAAGCACAGATTATAAACTGAAACAGTAAAAAACAGAATAACATTATAACTGTTCTATGTAACCAACCACACCCTGAGGACGGAGTCCAAGCAGTGTCTGTGTGCTCACACCTGGCTGGAAGAATAAGGGTGCTGTCTGTTCAATTACCTTCAATCCACCTAATCATCCTCACCAGGCAGGACACAGGACACAGGTCACAACAAGAACAAGAGCAGTGAGGGGTAACCAGAGAATAACTACCAGGAACACCTCTCTGGGACCTGGGGTGCATAGTAAGGTTACTGACAAATCAGCAATCACCATCAAATACAAACAAAGGGACATTAGTAATGAGCTGTCAAGTGACAGGGTATAAAACAACCTGAAATCAGCCAGTCCGATACTTAAAAGCCAAAGGCAACATGGAGGGGGATTGCCCATGATAACAAGCCTGGCAAAACCCGCTCTGGGGGAAAGCATCTGTCACCAGGAGAAGTGGGGGGTCTCACATGGAGCACTTTAGGGGAGAGCAGGCAGCACCAGCTGAGACGGGCTCTTCGGAAACGTGCAGACAGACAAACCCCCTCCTGGCCCTCAGCCTTCTCCCGCTCCGGAGCGAGACAGAGGCGGCGGAGAGGCGGCTTCATCAGGATGCATGCTGGGACAGGAACCCGAGGAGCCCCCGCTGTTTTAGGCACACAGTACCCCGCCTGATAGATGTGCTCCTCAGACAGGGAACTCTGGCCGTCTTCCTGACGTCAGACACACTCGTTTAAAGAGCGCAAAGGAATGTGCCCCAGTTCAGTGTGCCCCCATGCCTTACAATCTCCTCAATACTGTACAGTACGTTCAGAGTGATGTGCAAGCCAACAGATAACCCCCCACCTCCGTACCGTCGCAATATTCAGTAGGAGCCGCCATGCTGTGATCACAGTCAGATGGGCTTATCTGAAGATGTCCCCAGACAAAATGAACACTGCCATTAAAAGTTAATCACCCTCACAACAATCGCTCACATTTCAGCTATCAAAAACATTTGTACATCAAGCACTGTCATACACTTGGCAGCAAGTTTTGGTGTTCAGAGGAGTCTGTTTAAAAGAGAGACGTGTGTGTGTATTTCAATGTATGTAAAGTATCACAGAACATTCTCTCAGAAAATATCTTTCTCATAAAGAAAGATCACATGAAGAAAGCAGCAAGGCTTAAGACCTACAAGACCTATAATTTTCTAATTCCATTAAGAACTTAAAAGAGAAGAATAAAAAGTTTAATAAAGGTCAAGAGGAACTGAAGAGCTCACTTTAAAGGGCTTCATTATTCTGCTTCTCTCTCAGCACCCCATAAAGACCAGGGCTGCAACCTCAGATACTTCTGCTGAAAGACAGAGAAAATCTCTTCTGTTAGAACCCGAGCGTTTAAGAGGAAAAAAAAAATCATTAAAAAATGGACAGCACTGAACCATGGATTTCTGCACATCACAGAAACATCTTTAATAAGGGTGCACTAGTTGCTTGGAATATTCTAATTTGATCTGGAATCAAATGCTTTTGGCCATTTTGTGGCACCAGGGACAGAACCGAAGAGAGATGATGCCTGTATGCAAGAGAGTCGGCTTCATTAAAATGATACAGTCCAGAGGGCAACAGAGAGCTGGCAAAGCAGCTAAAACTACCATTAAGCAGCATCTCCATCCACTCAAGAGGCTAAGTGCATAGCTGGCCCCCAGCATATTTATGAAATGCTGATTTGGCCTCTAATGTTAGGACAGTGGAACGCTGGGACCGCAAGTATTTAAGAAATTCAAAGGGATCCTGCGCAACAGCAATTTGAGCTCTACCCAAAAACAATCATTGATTCACGTGTACAAGAATATCATTAGACTTTACTGGGCTCTACGAGAAAAAAATACAAAGCAGATGCTCTCCAGGAGAAAATTTACGTACATAAAACAGACAACTGAGTTTAAATGTAGAATATTCATAAGTTCCATTTTATGACTCATCACCAGTCATTGTATTTATCATTAAATCCAAGACACAACGACAGTACATTGAATATGTTTTAAGGTTGACACTATGCTGGTGCAAATTATCTGAAGGCGGGTGTCTTTTCATCTTTGTTTGTTTCTCCCAAGTGCAGAGCTAGGAAAAAGCTTTCACAGGAAAGAGTGGCAGGACTTTTTGTGTAGAATATGCCAGTTGACTTAGCTGTTGTGAGTCTAAAGCTTTTCATGCATTTGGTTAAATATGGACAGACTGCAGGCTGAGCCCATCTCCCCTTTAGAGAAATCAAACTCTGGCAACTGACTTTGTTTTGAGACAGGACTTGTCTTTCAGGAGAAGTAGAGAGCAAGAACCACTGAAAACAGAGGCTTTATACCTACTGAGGTAGGGGACTGACAGGAGGTCCTTCACTTTTTCATAAGGTGTGGCTCCAGTCTTTGTGGGACTTATGATGTAAAGTAAACTGCACAAACTTATTGCTCTAAATGAACTACTGAGCCAGCAGAGCTGACAGGTCCTTCTGGTCCTTTATAGACCATGGGCTCCCCGATAAAAGCATTTGCACTACTTGGCACGAGCCCCTGTCTCTGAGAGCATTTGCTTAAATGCGCTCTGGCCGAAACGTGGCAGGCCCTCAGTTGCCCTCTGATCCCCTGTGGTGGTCCAGTCCCCACGGAGACACCCTCTGACTGTGCAGTGTGAGGGAGAGGAACTTCTCTGGCAGCCTTTTTTTTCCAGCAGCACCCTGGTGCGAAAGATGGCCCAATCAGCCGCTGCCCCGAGGCCTCACTTTCAGCTGCAGCCCTCTCTCTCCCGGCGGGAAGCCCGGGGTGGCCTGCTCTTGCACAAACTGTTTTGATTTCCAGCAATTAAAGCTGCGCTAAACAGTTCCACATTTCAGCGAGGCCCCGCCCACAGCGCGCCAACTCCCTGCGAGGCTCGACGGTCAAAAGCGAAGGCCTGCCAGAGATTCTCCGCTGTTGGGCTGAAGTCACGGTCTAAAAAGGGCTGGTTTGGAGCAAAGAGACAGGGGGAGAGGTGAGGAGAAGTGATTGCAGATACAAAGCCAGACAGCCCGCAGACAGCATCCCAGGTGTTTGTGGAAGGACTTAACACACTGAGAAGTTTGCTTTACATCAGCATCCGTCGCTTCACCACTGTTCCAGCCAACATCCAGCAAAGACAAACAAGTAAACACACCGAAATTTCATGCCTCAATGCAGGAAACGGGGAAGGAATTAGACCCATGCATCGCGTGATCTTCACAACCCTGATCTCCTCAACAACAACACAAGAAACGTGAGTTCAGAGGTGTCTGAGTGCAGGGCTCAGGGACAGCACTGCACGGGAGGGAGGAGAGAGCACAGCTTTACAGCTTCCTCTCCATTACTCAGACTCTGCTTTGAAATGGGACACAGCTGAATCCCTTAGAGTTTTACAATGCAATCTAAAGTTGCAGTGCATTTTGTTGCGCTCCTAAAGCAGGGAAACGCTCACTACAAAGACAGTGTGGAGATAGTGGCAGTGATTGCGGGGCCCAGGCAAAGGAAGAGCCAAACAAGTCCTTCACAACAAAGAGGCAGTTTATCTCTGCATCTGAAGAGGGTGCAATCTGATTGGAAGCACAGCTCGAGGACACTACCTTTCATTGGGTGGATGGCTCAGGTATCCCTTCTCCCTCTCCCTCATTCAGTCACCCTGCCCACAGCAACCTCATGCAGAGCAGTGTTCCTACTGCAGCTCTGTTTCAGAGACACTCAGAAACCCACAGAGCCGCAGACTGCCCTTCTGAAAGCTACACAAAGGCAGGGTGTAAACACATATTCAGAGCAGCCCCAGTCTGGGCTGGATACAGCCCGCTGAAAGATTAGAGCGATACTGTGCATTTTAGAAACTCCACCCCCAGCACACTACATCTTTCAAATGCATATTAAGCTTTGGCTGAGACAGCCTTGTGGAAAGCTGTTTTTGCCCCGCACACACCAAGAAATGAAAAGAAGGCGTGTTAACCAGGGTATGAGCCCAGACCTACAGGTCACTAAACCTCCTCCAATCTTCAATGCAGATCACTGATGCTGCTCACAGACAACACAAAACTGACAGGCTCAGATAACCAGCAAATCATGCCATCCACAGATAAAAGATTTATTACATCCACACAAAGCGAGCCCAGAGAGATTACTTCTAGTGATCTTTTGAGTTCCGTGCCATGACAGTCTTCGAGGGGATGGAATTCCTTTAGTGGACTGCTCCTCCACCAAAGGAGTGAGCACTGCTAAACCTGAACTAGAAAAGGAGGAATCAAACCCCCAATGCAAGGCCTCTTTTTCGCGCCAGCTAGAAAGGAATGATTTTGCAATTTCGCAACAACCTCAAGAGAAAATGCACCAAAAATACAGATGAAAAGCCAGATATCCTGGACTTCACTGGCAGCTAATTTTTAACATTAAATGACCTCACCACCCTTTTTAATCAGGACCTGACTGAACACTGGCACCGTGCTGCCAGTGACTGCATCTGCACAGTGTTAGTGCGTCATCACGGCGGCTGAGCAGAAAGTGTCCTTAGTACTGCAGCGTGTGCTAGCGCCCCAGGGCTGGTGTTTAACGCAGCACAGAGATGGCGCGTCCGCTCCCACCTGACGCCCCGCACGGCTCGCTGCGGTTGCCCGCAGGACTCCACGTCTTCCCGTCGCGCCGGTACATCAGGTGAGGTTTGCTGTGTTCGTCTTCATAGTCTCCTCCGTCCGACTTCATCAGTGGCTCTAAAAAATATTCACCGTTTTGGGTCGTAAAAGTCCCAATCTGAAAGAGAAGGCAAACGTCCACAGATCACCTGGGAGGGAAATGCTGGTTCAAAAACTCTTTGCATTACACTTATGTTATTATGATTACTGCAGGAATGTGTGTAATAGCACATACATTACCACTACTTTGTAACTTATTTGGAATGCAGTCATGCCGTTGTGCAACTGTAATTACACAAATGGCACAACTTGGTTTGCTATCAGTTACTATGTGGTTTTTATATAAATGTGCTGTTACAGACTCATTCCTAAAGCTGTTACAATGTTACACTAGCATGAAGCCAGCTGAATGTAGTGTTACTGCAATAACAAGAACAGAGAGGGAACATCATCGACCCAGACTACTGAAAATGCTCTGCATGTCACACACGTCATTGGATGGTAAAGGACCAATGGCAGGCCTCCATCACCCAGAATCTCACCTATTCTGTGAAACTGATGTGGAATTCTGTAAAGGTGACTCTGCATGTTTGGACAGCCATGCACAGAGGATATAAGGACAGCATGCTTTATTTTGCAGCTGGAATATTAAGTCTGTTGACAGCAAGGGCAGGGGCCACCGCAACACCCCTCCTTGTCATGTCAGAGGTCTCCCACCAGCGTCTGATGTTCTCATTCACTCATGGACTATATAACAGCAATCTACGCAGCTGTTGTGAAAAGCTGGATTACAGCCTGGTGTTATGGTTTTCCAACATATGTAATGGGGAGGCCTCCTATTGGTGCACATCTGGAGAGAGCAGGGGGAAGTCCCACAGTTGTAGGCTGTACATTCCACCTTTGACTGTGGTATGACTACACTAGAAAGATTACATCATCAGAGTTATATGAAGCTGCCTCCAGTGACACATTGTGACCGCTGTCAGGGAAATATAAATACTGACTGAAGCCGTCACCTAACCACTTATAACTGCACGAGCCTTTTTAACCCTGCAGACAGAGCTGTTCATGTGGTAATACCATACAGGCTCTCCAACAGGACAGAGGGGGCTGGAATGTTACTCATTTTGGTCTCTTCTATTAACATCTCAGGTGTCAACAGTCCCTGACAAAGATCCTGACAGGGGGGTCAGAGAAGGTGGAAAAATTACATCACTGGAGAGAAATCCGCCATTCGGTTGCAGCGTCAAGTCTAACCAAGAGCTCAGCTAGAACACAAAGCCAATACACT
This sequence comes from Megalops atlanticus, assembly GCA_019176425.1. Lineage (NCBI taxonomy): Eukaryota > Metazoa > Chordata > Actinopteri > Elopiformes > Megalopidae > Megalops > Megalops atlanticus. The sequence goes on from CM032899.1 coordinate 20,662,399, forward strand.
CAGTCAATAACAAAATACAGTGGTGGGTGACAGTCTTATGGGACTGTCTGAACTACATAAGAAGATCTTTTACAGGATTTTCTTTTCATATATGACGAATATACAAGAAAGCCAGGAGGCGTAAGAGTGGCCTCCCACAGAATGTAAAATGCACAGTAAGTCACAAATCTTCTGCAGATGCTGAACGCCTTTCTATGCATTAAAATTCCCAGTCAGCCGAACAGAGAACAAGGTCAGAGTGATGCAGTCCACTGCACTGCTAGACAGCCACAGCAGACCTAATACTAAACTTAGCTGAAGCTATTAAAGGCTCAGCCACGCCTGGAGCGGTGGGCAGTTGTGGAAAATCTTGAACTCGGCCTGCTGCTGGAGAGAAAGAAAAAGGCCCTGTGCTGGAATGAGAGGAAATGAATTTGCAGAGCCTGACGGCAGCCGGGGCATTACAGCGGAGTCCGATTACAATATAGCATTGTGCGGCCAGCGACACGGGCCGTGGGTATTTGTATACAAGGCCATCAGCAAACAGCGTGTACCCGCGGTATTATGCCAGGTGAGAACAGACGCTGTCATCCAGGGATGCAGTGAGAATGTTACACCGCTCTCCGCTGATGTCAAAGATGAGTGATTACTGGATTACTGTACCGCAGACAAGGCTAACACACACGGAAACTCTTTGTGCTGTCTGTCACCCTATACAGTGAAATCCCTGAATGGCCCTGCAAAGGGCAAATGGCCTTAAATGTCCAATTACATCTCAGCCTTTACGAGCTTTAGTCAGTGGGACATTGAACCTGTGGCAAACACAGCCAACCAAACACAACCAAACACTAAGAGAGCGCTGAACATTAGTTTGGTTATATTGGCCATACCCTGTGTAAACCTGCTATTTCAGTGTGGGCTTGGTCCTTCTCTGCTGGGAACCACATACTGATACACAATGGATGCTGTTCAGAAATGGGTGCTGAAACGCACCTTGAGGTTCGCCTCCGGCTCGAAGCAGGACAGAGCCCGTTAGCAACGTCTGCCTTTGTGCAAAGAGGGAGAAAAGCGGGCCGAGCTTTGGCAGAGAGTGAGTAAATCTCTCAGGTCAAACAAAGTGTGAAAGAGGCCGACGCCTGGTCTGCACACAGGCATTCATCACCCGGCTCTGCCTGCAGGACGGGGTCTCACTGTGCAGCTACTGTCCTCTGTGAGCGTCACGGATACGCAGGGCTCTGCTGTCATGTGAGCTCAGGATATCAATCTGACCGGGACAAAAACTTTCCCACACTGTAGTTCCTGTGTCTTAAACCTCCAAAAAAACGACCCACGCAGCAGTTCCTGTGTCTTAAACCTCCAAAAAAATGACCCACGCAGCAGTTCCTGTGTCTTAAAACTCCAGATGCCTGCAGCTGAACTGTCTCTACACTCCTGTAGAAGTCTGCAGCTCCTGCAGCTCAGTAAGGCCCATGAACACTGTTCTCATACCTCACTGTGTCACTCACTGTGCCTTGGTCCACTAACCCACTGACACAACTGGCCTGCCTCTGTCTAGGGTCTTTATTCCCTCCTACCCCCCCAAAAGTGCAGCAAACTATGCACGTGTGAAATAAGGTTGAGGTCACCAGTTCCATTTCCAAACACACTGCTGACTGTGGCTGGGTTCTGCTCCACAGAGTGGACATATGGGTACCCTCTTTTACACAACTGGACCATGAAGGTGAGGTCAGCGTGCGCTCCCTCTGCACCCGTGAGGTCATCCTTTGAAGGCAGGATCTGATTGGTGCTTTCACATGGGGTTCAATGCATTGCACTGACACAGATCTCGAGCAAATTCCTGGCATAGTTTGAATGACAGCATGTAGCCTGCTGTTCAAACAGACCTAAAATAATACAAAACGTGTGTGATGTAGTAGTAACTACATATCCTTAATTCCCTGCATCTTTTAAGTCATTCCAGACTTAAGAACAAAAATCAAATCCTCCAAACATTTTTACAGGAGTCACTTTGTTTACTGTCAGAAACTGCCTTGTTACAGAACCAGACCTGTCTCAAGCAGCAATGACACAAACCACACAGCCTGTCGGGGTCAGGCCTGACAGACACCCAAAACAAATGACCTCACAAACCCTGGCACCACAGTGCAGCCAACAGCCTTTCCAAAGCAGTGGAGTTCATCGCTGCGAGAGCTCATTTCACCTGACCTGACACCAGCTATTCACCTCTGTGCAGCGAGTCAATCCAGCACACTCTGAAACGACAGCCGCTGCTTCTGCCCATTGCCTGTGTTTGAAAATAACTCATTCCCTAATTGCTTTTAATTGACGTTGTGAACTCCTTGTGCGTAGTGTGATGTATGCATCTGTGCCTGAACCTGTTGAGCTGTGGTGCAGTTACGGATACTGGGGAGCTCTTTTGCATGGGACTGAAAAGAATCCATCATCAGCTCTGACTAAGCCGAACAGTTTCTCATGTTTCTCAGTTACTGACATCATCTACTAACAGACAACACAAGGAAGCTAATCAACATCATGAGGTCCAAAAAAGCCAACCAAAATCTGACATTAACAACTGCGCAAAATGTGCCTCTCGAACCGAACTCCCGAAGCGCGTGCTCCCTCTCCAGCTGATGATAACTACACAGCGACACATGGTTGCACTGCACCGACATGCACTTCACTGGGTCAATGTAAAGATGTTATACAATGTTATACATGCGGAGAGTGCGTTGAAACGTGGAAAACTGAAAGGAGCTTTCACAAAGTGATAACGGTATCCAACTTCGGGGGACAAAGAGTTATACTTACGAGGCCAGTGCATAAACTGAAGGCCGCCGGGAATTCACTTCTGGCGTTGACGTGACCACTGAAGAAGCAGTGCCTCATATCAGCGCTGTCCTGCAGAGAGTCCGTCGCGTTGCTGTGCTCTGCTCCTATGTGTGTCACAGCGTACGCTGGAGCAATAAACCCGGAATCAGCGGTTAAATTGAGGTGAAAGCGTTGCCCAAAAGCATCAATTCTGTAGTGCGCCCGTAAGCCGGATAAGTCTGCATCCACGCTCCTCCGTCTTCTCTTGTAGTGCAGCGTGGGTGGGAAAGATTCTCCAAAGTCATTCACTCGCAGCGGGGTGATAATTTCATAAGATGACAGCTGATTGATGAAGTTTTCTAGAAACAAATAAATAATAAGTATCATAATAATACTGTTTGTTAATAATGCTGTTTCTAAAAGCAACATGGGTATTTAGTTTCTCTTACAAAGATACAGTTCAGCTAAACCAGACAGTCAATTTTGGTAATAATGCACTCAGTGTAATATTTACTCCACAACTGCAGACACCATTCATAACTGACACTGAGGTTCCTAGCATAAATGTTTTGCGTAAATAAAATGTGTAGGCCTACTAGTTGCATTTGTACTTAACTTACACAAGGGACATCGCCATTACCACTGTTAAATGCCTTTAAATGCTGCCCTTCAGAGTTCAAAATCTCAGTATGTCCCCCCTCTTTCAAAAAGCCAAGTACCTTGTTTGGGGTGCAAACTATATTGCATTGAATTCCAGACGCGTGCGGAGAGATGACACATAAGCCCCACCAGCCAGATTGCAAGCTGCATGATTTCCCCGGCGAAGAAAGCACGGCTTTCGTCTCCAGGGCAGCACCTTCCCGAGCGGCTCTCCCCCCGCGTCCGTCTCCCGGCTTGTCAGCAACAGGTCGTGGGATCCGTGGAGGGTCTCCGAAGCACGAGTCTCGCAAAGTGCACTGGCCTCATCGCATTGCTAAGACGGCATCCCCCTCGCCTCTGTAAACACGCGCTACTTTCCGTGCATTCCAAAGATTCGGAATCTGCGCTTAAGTATACTAGCTAGATACGTCTGCGCAGAGGAGGGATCGGTGCCAACTAAACTTTTCTTCAGCCATCCATAGAACACCCCTTACACCCCAGGCTTTCTCTAACATCAAATAGAGGGAACGCCTCCGGGCTGGGGAACCAATCACGACACGGCATCAGTGGATACCGTTCTACTTAGAACTGCTTTGCAGTTGCGGGGAGACGCAAATTGCGATCTCAGTGCGTGCGCCTAATTTTCTACCATGCAGCATCACGGGCAGTGACAGTGGCACAGTTACAAAAACACAGTGCAATTAGACAATATTCAAGCAACATTTTTTAAATCAATCCAATCACAATGCAGGTATTCTGATCACATCTGTCGACAGCATCCGTGGACTGCCGGTTACATTCCACACTCTACACTCTACACTGCGATTTTTAAAGTGTTACTTCAAGGATGCCGTATGTTAATTAACGGTATTTAAGCAAGTGCTCATCCAGCTAATATTATTGGTGAATGGCCCTTTTTGGATATGCTGGGAAATCAAATAAGTTTAAGTAAGCAGCGACTATTATCAAGGACAAAATGAAACAAAATTAAATAAAAACCTGAAAAAAATATTGACATAATTGTATTTATATGTTGCAGGACCCATTTCACAACTCCACGCAGACTCATTGTGATTTCAAAGGAATGGACAGATTTGTTTGGAGTTATAAGACAAATAAAATTAATTTTACATTCAAATGTGACATGGAAGGAGGGAACTAATCCTCTGTACTTATAGCCTATAACCCAGTGCGCTGCTACCCTGGTGTGTTATTCATTCATTTAATCCTTTGGCAAGGCTTCTGAATTTATGCCACTCTTGAATTCTTTTCAATGCTGATCACAATCTTATTACCAACGTTGCTGGATAAGATTCAAGGAAAAGGAGAAAAAATACTACACACACACACATATCACTGTTCACACATCTCACAGTGATGGATAGACAGACAGACAGATCAGACACCCTCCTTCTACTTTCCAGTGTTTGACTTACTCAGTACACTGTCCCCTCTGTCCCTGTACACACTGCTCCCCTGCAGACCACATACTCATAAAATATTATATTGCACCCCCAAAAATAAGGTCTTATTTTAGGGTATGATTCTGCAAGAAATTCTCCACAGATTTACTGAACTTTAATTTGTTGTAACTGCAATGCCAGCCACTCCACATATTATAAAGATCATGAAATGTTTCCCAGCATGATATCATAAAACACAATCTAAGGCCTAAATGAGTCTGAGGACATCATGTGGAGCAAAACAGCATGTAGACTGACGTGGTTCTTCAAATTACAGCAGAGAAACACCTTCATTCAATAGCAACAGAGAAACTTCATGTTTTGGTGTTTGACTTCGAAGCAAAATCCATCTGGTCAATCAGAAAGGCACGTGTTGCTACAACACTTTAATAGAAGTTTGTGTGGTCTCAGGTCTCGGGTCCTGTGACCACTTTTACTGCACAGGTTTATAGGTTTCCAGACTGGATTCTGTAATTTCCTGAAGGTCTCAGCCATTGCCCATGCCACAGTGGCTAGAATGAGTCAGGCCAGTCTGGTGAAGACTCAGGTTGGCATTGCATGCAGTCCCCTCCTGGCCACCTGGGATGTAAGCCAACACTTTCCTGAGCAGTCTTCCTCCTGTCTGTGTCTAAGATTAAAGCTTCTGTCACATCAGCAAAAGCCTCACATGGAGAATCCAAAAGACTGGTCAGCGTCATTGGTCCAAGTATCAGAGTGGAGCAACTGTCCATCCTTGGCGTCTCTCTGTAAAGTGGAGAGTGTCGCACCAGTACTTGCACTTCTCAATTAAATGTATTAATAAAATCCCTGAATGAAGGCACTTCTCACAGGACTTCCCCACATTCTCTGGCCCATACCTTTTTTGCAGCAGCAGCACAGCAACATCACAACACCAGCAAGCCATGTCTTCACTTTCCCAGTTAGCCTCAGTACTGAGTCCTTTACCACCACCTACATGCATGAACCTGTTGCATCTGCCCAGGTCATAAATCTCACTGACCGCCATTAGCCTTTGTTCTCCATGGATGTAATGGTCAATTACCGGTACCTCCTGCAGGAATCTCTGATTTTTATCTGTCTTTACAGGGCTGTGTTGTGCTGCAGCTTCAAGGGAGCTTTTAACGTGCTTAATTCTTCATTGGGTTCCTTAATGCATGTCTGTAATTGAAGTCCTTAGAGTCCTGTAAAATTGCAATGGAGCATGGCCTATAAAATGCATTGACAGCAAGTGCCTCAGCAGAGACTGCAGACATGTGTCTGGGTCTAGTGACACTGAAAATTTAGTTACCCGATGGTCTTTGTCCTTGTGTATGGGGATGCATTGGGGAGGTCACTCCCATAGCAGACTCCAAATCACCAGCATGTGGAGCCTGTTTCTTCACTGGATCCGGTGACAGTGATATTAACAAACTAGTGTTTTGTGTGGATGAGTTCCACATGTTTGGAGACCTCGTTGTGTAATGACTGAGAGCCCTTGAGTGGCCCTCTCTTGCTCCTTCAGCCCTGCTGACCTGGAGGGCCATGCCTGTCTCAGGACCTAGTGCTAGGCTAATGAGAGGGGACAGAGATCCAGCCAATGAGCTGTGGCTCAGAGGATAACCCATGGGGAGGCAGGCCTCAGTGCTGTAGACCTATACGCTCCACTGTACTTCATGGATGGAAACAACGTGTCTATATGCACACATCTGCTATAGTGTACATAGTACCACAGCACAACTGTCTTACACAAACCTTTAAATTTCTCCATAACACATTAGAGAGAACAACCTGCTGGCCTATATCTAACAGTGCATTGATTTTAGTCTGTGTCTGAAAATTGTTTTAAAAATCATAGCAGTTAAACAGCAATTAAACATAATTATGGGAAGATCTATTTCAGAAACGTACAAGGAAAGAGATGAAAAAAAGGAAAAATGGATGACATGAGAATGGCAAAAAAAAAAAATTAGAGTCCATTCTCATCTGTCACACTAAACAACTTGAGTTTGGCTTGAAAATCACAGCTGTGATTGGCACAGAAGGGTCAGCTTTGAAAAGGTCCAATGTTGCTTTTCATGTTTCCTTTCTCAAGGGAGGCACCTGTCTTCAAGACACATAAAATGAGAAAAGTAGACAACATAAAAGTCTGAGCACAAGAGCAATGCATCTGAGTTATTTTCAAAAGCAAATTCCTAAGCAATCTTTAACTAAGTGCAAATACCCAGAGTGTGGTTGCTGAAGACACCTATTTGAACAGCGTTGTAGTCATGTAGTGTGACTATGTCCCCCCCAAAAATGAAAATAATCCCCAAACAAAGGCTGTACAAATGAACAAATACCTCCTGCATCGAGCACACTGGCCTTCCCTCTGTAGGGTGACCTCTTTAAGGTGTTGCGCAATGACAGAAAGCAGAGTTCCAGCACATATGATGCAGGGGTCATTCGTCTCTATCGCTGAAGATGCCCGGCTGACAGGAGAACCTGGTGTCACTGTGTGATCACCTGAAGGTGTTTGCCACTGCTTCTAGTCAGAAGAGAAAACACTCTGTGCTCCGTTTCCATTGTACACCTTTTACCTTCTACCTGGGGAAGGTTTCTTTGACCTTTTGATAATTTACATGGAGCTGAAAATTCACCAATAAAGGTATTTATTTCAAATCATGACAAAATCGATAATTTGTTGTGTTAGTGTGTTTTTTATGATGGGAAATGTTACATATGTGATTCTGAAGAGGAAAGCCCAGTTATCATAGACTTACTTAACAAAAATAGACAGACTACAGGTGTGTAAAACACTCTGTTGGACGCATAATATGGACCTGCAGTGCGAGCAATTAAGATGGGACACGTCCATGGCAAATGCATAATAAATATATTATGAGATGAGATGTTCAGAGTACTTGATAGGAATAATTATATCCAATCATGCAATCCTGGCCCAGGTTCATCTAACTGCAATACACACTATCCTTAACATAGAAATGAATTTAAGCATGTTAATGAATATGTTGCTGGAGGATATGGGTTTCAGTGGCTTGATTAAATCTGGGCCCTGGTCACATTAAAGAAGATTATATTCCTATTGTGCAGTATGACTAAAAGAGACACAAGGACTTTTTTCTCCGGCATGTAATTTATCAAACAACAAAGCAAGCCCTTACTTTTTCCCCAACAGGAGCTCTGACTGTCCTTGAGAGTTCAAACAAACACACTCCCTCTAAGCAAGGTTCAGTGGGTTTACGCCTAGCCCAGAATGCTGATCTCTCAATGTCTCCAGATAGGGAGCAGCAGGCCAACACCTCACCCATTTTCCACCCCACCTACGGCGTGACTCCAGCCGTCACTCAGGCACTTTGCACTCGGACAGTACGACACCGTACACCGGAGTGCGAAGCAACGTTCCTGCTGACTGGAGAAGAAACTGGACGAAAGGTCAACTGATATCCCACTGAAACAGTGAAGCTGTATCGCGCTGTTTGGTTACATATCAGCACCGGGTTTCAGGTTGGATAATCTGGTTATTGAATGACTGGATTTATTGCCATGTTTTTGTGTAAAATAAACACTTGGTATAAGTTGGTTTAGTGAGGATATGCTTGCAGGGACATGTCATTAAATTTATGATCACAGATTAAAATATCTACTTCTGTAAAAAAACGTCTTTTCTTTACGACATGCACACCCCATCTTGCTTTCACAGGCCTCCTGTTGTTAATCATTAAAATGCATGTGAGTGAATTAATTACACTAATTAACTTGGAGCACTGCGGAGTGCCTTGCTCAGATGTCTCAGATGGATTGATACAACGACCAGACCCAACAGTTTTAAAATTAATAAATTCCAACTGTTTCATTTCCATTGTATTGTAATTCCGTCTGATTGTGGCCCCTTATGGTTATTGTTGCTCTTATTTTGTGTGTCATGCAGTATTACCTTCGTACAGTAAGACACTCTGGGTAACAGCTCCTAATAAGTGGCAGTTACATTACATTACATTATGTGCATTTAGCAGACGATCTTCTCCAGGGCGACGTCCATCACAATAGAACATAAGTTTATCCTTTCAGTTTAAACGAGCAACAGTGTCAGAGCAGGCTAACAACACTCCCAGAGCAGTGAGTGTGAGCTTAACACTGTTCCGGCCCGGTTTGGTGTGCTCCTTGGGCCCAGGATTGCAGAGCCGTTCCCGCTGAGAGAACAGGCTGGCTTGTGCTGCTCCCCGTCCCTGCTCCGCCCTGCTCCATACGCTGCGCATTCCACAGCACAGAAACACAGCGCTGTAACTGTGGTCTCTCTGCCTGCCCACAGAGCCCCGGGGGCCGGCCCCAGGACAGCCAGGAAGCGCTGTCAGGACGGATCTCACACCTGTCACCACGGTTACTGTCACTGCTGTGATGGTACTGCATGATGTCATGGTGCGATGTCAAAATATTGGAAAAAGAGCCTTTTATCTTCACCTCTGAAGAAGAGGGGAAACAACCTGGTAGGTAGGGCGAGGGTAGCAGGACACAAGATTTTCATTTGAAATAGCGCACACACACAGACACACACACACACACACACACACACACACACACACATACAGTGTGTTTGTGTAGAAGTAAGGGAAGGTAAGCATACTGTAACTGCCTGTTCATCATTGTGTTACTGGGCCTCTATTGAATGGTGCTTCAATACACAGCAATGCTAACTTTAAAAATGCGAACATTTTACTATATGCCACTGTAAAGTATCATAATGGCTACCTGTGTCACTTATGAAACAGTGACATCTGCAATACCTTAATTTATACAGTATTTCAGCGCAATGTGCAGTTAATTCTGAATACTCACAAATAAAAAACGTCACTTTAACTTCCCCAGATGCGTAAGCCCCCTTTTTTTAAGGCAGGAACTTTACAAACACATGGAGCTGGACACTGGTGTGCTTGACAGAAAGCCGCAAAACAGACACACACCCCACATTTGACAGCCATTCAAATCTGCAATGTTTCCCCTGTAATATAAAATAGATAAATAAGTTAAATAAAATAGACTTGCATATCTCAAAGCCATTTTTTAAACTGTAAATCTCCATGAAAGAGAAACTGGCACCATGCTACATTTCTCTGCCCTCTGTCACTGTTAGCCTAATCCAGAAAGATCCGCTCCATATGTGAGTTCCGTTTACAGGGGGCTCGACTAGGAAAGAAAAAACCCCTTTAATTAACAAAGCTTTTCCTCTGTACAAGGACAGTGTTACAAAGCCTTCTCCGAGCTCAATTTCCTGCGCTACACATCCTATAGTGCATATATTTACCCTCTGCTTAAACCAGCCATACTCTCTGTACTGCTACCTCCATACTCCTTCTGTGTTAATGGGTATTTTGAGGGAAGGTGTTGATGTGTGAGTAGGCATTCTGGCTGGAGTCACAGTATGTGAAAGGGAAGATATGCTGTATAGATTGTTTAAAAGAGCTATCCAATGTGTTTATATGTTTGTGTAATTTGTGTATTGTGTACAAGTTGTCATCTTATATTGAAGCTGTTCTGAATTATATGAAATTTTGACAGTACCCGTTATTGTTTCTGTTGCCCCTGTGATATGTAGCTCGCTGATTTCACCATAATACTCTTGTAAGTCGCTCTGGATAAGAACTTCTGTTGAATAATAATAAAGTAAAACATATTACTATGATACATGGTATTACACTATAGCTGAATGTAGCATACATGATCATATGTGAAGCATGCATGGTACAGACAGACCCTCTGCCTGCTGTATGATCCAGTGGAGTGCCTCAGTTTGTGTGTCTTATCAGGTTTCATTGAGAGACATAAGGATCCGGGAAGCAGCTGTCTAATTCCTGGGCAACAGCTTTTTAATTTCCTCCTGGGCCCCCAGTGAAGCACGCACCCTTCAGGGGTCACTCTGACAGGGTCAGCAGCTTTAAATACGGCCTCATGCTGTGAGGGTGTCCCACAGCTTACCTGTGACTGTGCCTTCATTCCACTCACCTGTGACTGTACCTTCATTCCCATCACCTGAGACTGTAACTACACTCACATTGTCTTCTGCTCTACTTTCAGCTACGCCACCAAAAATATGGGAATTTGCACTGCAGAGGCAGGATGTGTACTGTAGGATGTCTTTCTCTGTCCCTTGATAAATCAAACACGTGTAGTTTTTACCAGAGATCAAGGCTATGGCATTAAAATATTAAAAACTTACTTCAGACTGAAATTTGCTTCTGAAACTTTCTTCATCATTCTGAGCAGAACAACCCCTGTAACGGCTGAGATTCCACCCCAGAATGCACCTGTACTCTCAGTCAAACATCCTGCCACGTTCATCGCCAGCCTCTCCCACTCCTCTCACAGAGTCAGGTGCTGCCCTTTTCCATCAGGAGGCCTTGCATTTTGCGGCCTTCCGTGCTGTGATAATCCCCTGGTGATAGGTGCCCTGCCCTGCGCCGGGACCACAGCTGCTCAGCATTTGCGTTATTAACAGCTGTGAACTGCTCGCTGCGATGACTCATGAGATTTGATGACAGTCTGGTTGATGGACTGTCATTTTCCATCTTATTTATTTATTTTACCACACATATATGTGATAATAATGGTTCCTTTTAGATTACTTCATGATTAAACATCGTCCTGCACTTGCCTCTGCTTCTACAGGTTTCTCCTTCAGGTCCAGGTAACGTAGAAGCAGAGGGCTTGACCTTAATTTGATAATTGTGAGATGCTTCTTATAATCCACTTAAAGTAATATCAAGCCACAACAAAAGCTTGCAGGCCAAACGGGGTATATTTAGAGGTGTAGAGTAGAATTTCAGAAGCCTATGTTTTCAACAGGGATGGAGGCAGAAATATACTTTTTCTAAAAGCATTTTAATCTTCCGGTAATTTCCTGTGACTGTAACTGAAATGACTCTGAATGCTGTGAACCGACCGTCAAAGGAAGATGAGTGGAATGATCTTGTTCTGCAGTCATCTGGAATGAGCGCTCGCGGAGCGGTCTTGAGGAGGCTGCCATGTTCGGAGCAGGGAGAGGAGAAGTGAGATGCATGCTGAGAGCTTGTTAATACCCCGAGGCACACGGGAGGGACAACTGCTGCACTATTTGTGAACTGAAACCAAAATAACGGGATAGCAGGGAATCCAGCCAGAGCGTAGACCAAGTATCCTGTATCCCAGACCGCCAGGCTCATGTCAGGGCCTGTAGAGCGGGTGAGTGTTACAGGTTCAAATAACGTTTTTACACTTGGGTGCCACACAGCGAAACTGAGAAATAGTCACGGTTGGCGTGCGTCTCCAGCATCGAACGACCCTGCTGAGCAAGGGAAGCCCACTGGCTCTCCGCTGCAGTCCGTGAGTGCTTATCTTAACCAAGCATACTAATGTGACCAGATGTACTATACAAGAGGCTGGGTGAATGAAGCGGGCCTCATCCACAGCTAGTTCAGTGGATGTGAACTTCCACACAATCAAAGCACAAAGGTAGCGTATGAACGGTATAGTGGCTTATAAGGATCCACCGGGCTGTGGGTTGAGGTTGTTGATCCCCTGTTTGGACATCATAAACAGGGAAAAAGGAAGGGGGGAAAATGTGGTGCAGGAGGGATACTGTGAACAGCTGACACAGAAAGGAAGTGAGATGTTTACAGCTGTGGATGGGACCGTTTGTCTAGGTTTGGTTAACTGTGTAGGCATTCTCGGAAAACTCAATGTATAAACAATACTTATTTCATAGGATTGATAAGCCCACAGGACAATCAGAGAGGAGACGTTGGTGAGAGGATGAGAGGTAACTGTTACCCGTTCAGAAAGAAGATCCCTTAAATAACTCTGAAACAAAACACATTACTCAACGGAAAAAAAATCACTCCCATATCAGTCTCCTTTCACATCGTCTCCATCAAATGACATGCGGTTTCACCAACTGTTTCACTGTTTACATGATTTCATTTGCATCTCCCAGATGCTGGAAAAAAAGCTGTCATAAAGTTAATATTTACAGGATGCTACTTCAAGAGGTGACTCACCACCACTGAGTCCAGACCCTGTCCCCGCAGGGCAGTGGAAAAGAAGCATCAGCTTTTTGATGCAGATAGATTCAAAACATAACCCTAAGAAAAATGCGCTTACACGCTGTCAGTCTGCTCATGTAAATTCCCAACAATCTTTGGATTTGCAGAGTACACGGAACTATCAATCACCCAGAGGTCCTCAGATAGCTGCAGTTCTGAAAATGTTGATCACGTAACAGCCGTGTAATGTATATTCATACTGCTTCCTGTAAACAAAATCCATCCAGCACTTTTAAACAGCTCATCGATATGTAAACAATTACAATTTTGGGTTTCGCCCATATGAAGCAGCAATCGCTAATGAAGAGCAAACTGCCTGCCATCAGCGCTCATGATCTACGGCTGGATCTGTGTACATTCATATCCCAGCGGAGTCCGCGCGTGTTTACAGGAGCAGGGCTGGGTGACTCTGTCTGTTGGGGTAACTCTTCACGTGGGTGGTGACCACAGCTGTCTGACCTCGCATGTTCTGCATGTGTCTGATTTCAGACGACACCCTCACTCGTGCTGACACAGGCCCTGAAGGGAAGCCGAGGGACCCTAACGTCTCTGACAGCATCAGACAGACCCTGCAGAGAAACTCAGCCCTGGCTGCAGGATTAGGATTTCAGTGTTAAGTTCAGGGTGTTCTTGCACCCACACCAGCTGCCTGTCCCCATGACCCCCCTGCTGTGTGTGGGGTGATGCTCCCGGGGTGTCCCCCGATGCAGCCCTGGACCCCGGTTCTCAGAACTGTAACTCAAACCAGACTGCGTCGAGATTAGGACTGCTGCACTGAAGTTAGCCCCTAGTGTTCTAGAAAGTTTCAGATACCGTTTTACACTCCACCCCGTATCTGCTCTGTCTCTTCACTGCATTTGCCTCTTTTCTCGGCCACTGTTGACAGATAACAGTGCCTGTATTATATTAGGACTTCAGCAAAAAATGAAATAAAGAAAAAGAGAATGAGATTTTCTGCACTTTGAATTAAGTGCAGTCCCTGGCCCCGGGGTTTGTTGTGCATGGTGTTTCTCTGCTTCAACACAGCGGGAAATGGAGCAGAACCTTCCTGTCACATGTGCACGGTTCTCATATCTGCAAAGGTGCAGACAGCCCCTCAGCGTGGGTAATCTGTCCGCGTCTCTGTATGTGTGCGTGTGTGTGATTTAAAGTTGGTAACAGCAGGATATTACCATATTGCCTTAGCCCTGTTATCCTTGAAACTGTTTCAAAACTTCACCCCTATTGTTTTAGGTGAAGTCACACCAGCGGAACTTATCCATGCAACATGTTTTTCAATACAAATGCAATAAGCAAGGGGCCAGACGTTAGTGCTGCATTCTACCATGAAGTCTGTTATATTGTCTGCTAAACAATAATGTCCTGTGTCATGTGAAGGTTAGTGAAGCAGACATTTCCTTCTTTGACCTAAGTATTGCCTCTGACCATCCATGATGACAGTCTTTTCTACACTTACATTTAAATTTGGTCAGTTAGCAGATGCTCTATTCAGAGCAACTTACAAAAGTGCATTCTAGAAGGTTAGGCTAAAATGAGAGACATTTCTAAATTGTAAGCATCACAATCTGATTGTGGGAGTCATTACATAACATATCATACTCTGCCAAGTGCCACAGTAGGTGCAAGAGGAAGTTATAGCATGAATGTTTTAGACTTCAGTGTTAGTTGAACCAAGATGCAGTTTGAATTGAAGAGTTTTCAGTCTGTGTTGAAAAATGGACAGTGATTTGGCAGTTTTGACTGTGGTGAGGAGTTCATTCCACCACTGAGGGGCCAGAGAAGAGAACAGGCATGACCGAGAGGATGGACCCCTTCAGATAGGGATGGCAAGGCAATAAGAGGTTGTGAAGTTTGTCTTGCTGCCACGTAGGCTGGGACCAGGGAAGTGTATTTTATTCTGGCCACAATAAATAACCAGTGGGGGGAGATGAGGAGAGGCGTGACGTGTGAGTATTATCGCTGGTTACAGTCGAGATGAGCAGCAGCACTCTGTATGAGCTGCAGGGGCCTGATGGCACATTTACAGAGACTGGCATGGAGAGAGTCTCAGTCCGGTCAGGACAGCACAAGCGCCTGGACAATGAGCCGGGAAGCATATGCAGAGAGACACAGATGGATTTTGCAAAGATATCGTAAAGAAAGCATAGACAGCTCCAGGTAACTGATGACACCACAGGAAAGAGTGTTACCCAGAATCACACCAATTTTTAATACTAAATGCAGCAACTCACCTCTCGAGCTCAGCCCTGGTGGAACACACCAGTCACTGCATGCGTGATTTCCCATGTTTCTCAGGTTCATGGCGGGAGAATCCTGCTCCAGTCCACACTCTCCAGGCCTGTTTCAGATCGTCCACTGCATTAATCCCATGGTGTGAGCCCATGGCGGCTGGAGCTGAAAGGGTTAATCTGTGACCAGGTGGTCCTCATTACAGACCACATGTGGAGGGTCCATGAGGCCCCCCAGCCCCGCCCTGCCCCGCCCCACCCACACTGTGAAGCACCGCAGGTGGCTTCAACACCTCGGCTTCACTCACCTTTTATTTCTCATCCCCTCGCCTCACAGCTCGTAAAAACCCTGAATCTCTATTACATTCCATACAGTGATGGATGGGTCTCAGCAGAGATTTCCCCTCACGCAGTACATAAAACCTTTCTCTCAGTGAGGGACAAGATAAAACCATTTACAAGAGCAGAACGGTTTGCTGATGGGAGTTATCTTTCATTTTTCCTTACAATGTGACAACCTGAGCGTTTACTGTAAGGCCTCGCCCTTTACCAGAAGCTACAAAAAGTACATGTATGATCATGTATGTAAATAAACTGGATACATATACACAAGTGTAACGTTCAGCTGAATTTTATAAAGCAACACTCTTATAGGTGCTGCAATTTAATGACTCAGAGCAATGTGGATGAGATGTGGTCTTTAGAAACACAGTGTTCAGGACAGTAAAGAAAGACCCGTGCCAGTAGATCAATGGTCACAAAGGAGCTCAGATGGAAGTCGACGGACTCAGGGGGACGGACGGACACTAGAAAGAGAGAGGAAAAAAAGCCTCGCGGAAACTCACCCAAGGTGTTGGCAGTGTCCTAAATGTTATTTTTGCAGGTTATTGTCCCGCGTGACAGCGTCTGAAGGAGCCTCCGGCTGCATTCTGCCCGTGCCGCCCAATCGCGGACACGGGGGGGACCACCCAATCCCTGCTCTCGCCGGGACGCCTATTCAGCCCTCACGCCCCATTCAGGGAGCTGTCCATCTCCCCCCGCGCAGGGGGGCTTAGTCCTCTGGAGAGGGGAGTGCAGGGGGGTGCGGGCGGCTTTCAGGCAGGCACAATCCGGGGACACCCGCGGTGACAGATCGGGGCTTCCGTCCGGTGCCCCACACAGCCCCCTTGTAGCGGGACAATCACCTCGGCCGCCACAAAAGCCCCCGGTGAACTCCGGGCCCGTGCTTTTCCTCTCGCTAAGAGAAGGCCGTGACAGAGCTGGCATGTCTATGCACACTGAGGCAGGGCGGTGACGCATGGGGACAGCACGCTGGTGGCTACGACCTCACGGTGACATCATGGTGATGACATCACAGTGACATCACGGCGAGCGCTGGCGGCCCTGTGCAGACGGGCCCACCTAAGTGGAGCTTCACAGGGCTGCTTCATATTACCGCGCTGGACGCCTCCAAATGTGCTTCACATTACGGCGGGCAGTGGCGCGGTTGGAAATTGATTCAGAGAGTGCGCACGGAGGGGAATGACCTAATTACTTTACTATTTATCTGCGACAGCCCTGCTCTCTGTGTTTTATGGAGTGTACCTTAAAGTCCAATTTCCTCCACAGATTCAAGCCTTTCCTGATGTCCTGCACAGGCACGAGGTGGGCAGTAAATAAGGTTTCTTCAATCCTATTTTCAATGGGAGACGTGTCAAACCTACACAATTCACATTCTTAATTAACTGTCATTATTTGGAATGTAATTTGTATAGAAGACTAAATTATTGACAAAGACATTTACACTGAAGCAAATGCATTCAGCTGTCATCTGTCAAATATTACCTCCCATAACAAATCTTTTTTTAAATCTAATTTTATGGAGATTACACAATTGAAATCAATTTCAGTGAAATGAATAGCAAAATATCAACTCAGTCCTTTCTACTTATCATGATTAAAACTTACTGATATAACAGATTGTTGAAAATGATGTTAAAAGTTGTCATGCATTTTTTTCAAATGTGATTAACAATGCCTTACAGCAAGAGGGTTGTATAAGTAAGAGGTCCTCTTCAGCTTAAGAAAAGATGGCATTAGGAGAAAACATCTGAAATGAGTTGCTGATACAACACGGACAGTCCCTTTGAGCTACAAAGGCCTGGACACACAGCCCTTACAATGACTGCGTACCAAACAGCAACATAAACATGAAATTACAGTCGTAAATGTACACTTTGAAGAATAGTGCTAACCATGTGTGGCAGAAAGTGCACTGTACATGACCGCTATATTTGCCCTGGGGTAATTCTCCATAAAAATACAGTAAGAAAAAAAAGAGTCCCTTTCATACCACTATAAAACCTCATAAATTCTAGTCCACCAATTTATTTATGAAAATAATTTAATCATTTCATAGAGCCAAAGTTTTGAACATTTATGTCTGGACTTAATACTAGTGAGATTCATTGCATATAAAACACATGTGGTATTCAATAAACACAACCTCTCCGGCACTTGAACAGCCTTGCTGCTCTGATGCAGCTGCAGGTGTCTTCCTGTTTAGACACTAAGCTGAGCTAACAGGAGGCCTAAGGCACCACATTCACTAAGACCAAATTCCTGTGTCACTGCTGCTCAGTACATGTGTGCATAACCACACGGAGTAACCATCACTCCCATGGCAACCAGTAACAGTAAAAATCTTTCCACATATGGATATCATATGGCAAAGGAATACAATACTGAAAAACGGGATTTGGATCAACTGCAGTGATCAAACTGTGTAATTAATAATATGAAATAAATTACAAGCAGTAATCTTAAACCCTGAGTCCAATGAGATGCTGAGAAACCGACACAAAACATGAATTATCACAGGAAATGAGAACTAAAGGTGATAAAACATTTTTTTACTTTATGTCATCCATACAAAAATCCAGGCAAGCTACAGCTCATTAATTAGTTTTTGTTTCAGTACTGTATATGACATACCAATTACCAACCTGCTTTAGATACTGTAGTAATTATTCAATATTGCTTTACTGTTTCTTAGGCTTATATATTCAGTAACTGGAATACAATGATTCTCCAATCCCTGACCTAAAGGAGGGCTTTGCAGTTTTCCCACCATGAAAAAAAAAGCAGGACACTAAGGAGTGCCATATGAATTAAATACATGTCATAATCTTACACTGCTAAAAGGCAGTGGCTCAGCCATGCCAAACAGCAAATCTCATCTTTATATTACATTTACATTCCATTCATCAGCCCTTTCCATTGCTTTATTAGCCTTTGCCATTGCCAAGAAATGCAGACATGCACACATACTCACTATGTTCTAAATAATGTTTAGTGGTGATTAATCAGCATTTACTAACAGCAGCATCAAAGCTTTGTAGTGGTAGGACTACAAAAGAAGGTAGGATAAACACTGGCTCATTTTACGGCCATATCCATGAGCACAGGAAGGGCCCGGTAACCAGGGGATTTCAGGACGCCTCATTCAATCTGAGTTCAATGGAAACATGCGCTACTTCCTCAACCAGTTACAGACATCAGATACCCCACATTGCAATGCATCCACAGAAACACCTTGACTGCTCGGAGCTCCAGCAGAAAGCCCACGGCGGCCCTCTCCTTTCGCTCTGTGTGCAGAGAGCGCGCTTTAGCACGCTGACAGGTTCAGCATTCAGCGCAGCTCGTATCTGCAGGAGCTGGGCCGCCCGTCCCCTTTCAGCCTGCAGTAATCCCTGCGTCTGTGTCCTTGGTGGAGCTCCACAGAAGAGCCATTATTCCGCTCTTATTACGCCGCTCCTCACAGCTTATCTCCTTCCTGGTGACAGTCTTTTCAAGCCTTTCCTAATGACCTGGGGAAACTCACATGCTCAGTTTCCCAGGCCGGGAGGCTGGATGATGTCAGAGGGGTTGGGGGGTATCCAGCTCAATTCTGCAGGATATTCTGAGGAAAGAACTGAAACTCAGAGGCCTAGTCCAGTCCCACCTTCCCAACAGTCCACCTCAGCACACAGTTAACAGCTCCACAATGATAGCCCTTAACCCTTCTGTCACTCAGCTTTAATGTGCGGCCCCCAATTATGACATCATTGGTGGGCTTTACGATGTGGACCGTGAAAATTGCAACACTATTAATTGGTCATTACGTGAATAAATAATTTCACGGCCCTGGAGAAGGTACTAGCAAGTGAATATCCCAACAAAGTAACTGCTTTCGGATGGGGAGGTGTGGCTGAGTTTGGGATAGGACCATTTTGGCATCTTAATTGTTGACATAAACTTAATTTTCACATAATTGCTTTACCTCATTTTTCTACAATTCGCTGCACATTGACAGAGAAAAACACTTTAACACCTCATTCATTATATTTTAGGACATGCAATTAGCACCATTATGTTTCTGGCAGACAGTGCTGAAATGCAGAGGCACATGTCCACCCATGTGCTACTCCAGCATGTGTAACCCCTCATAACCATTTCTCTCCATTCTGGCTCATCAGAATTATACTCACAAGTCATGTCATGCTCATTTAACAGAGCGACTTCCACCGCAAAATAACATAAGAGCATCCATTCGAGCTGAATGAGCAACAGTGTCAGACCAGGCTAACAAAACACTCCCAGACCAGTGAGTGTGAGCATAACACTATTCAAGCCCTACCTCAAGTTATCTTGTGCTAACCTGACTAGACAAGGGAAGTCAAGTACACTACAGAATCAAAAACACATTGCGATACTGCACGTAAAAGCAGCAGCAGGTTTCTTTAGAAATGCCTGCTGCAAGGAGGGGATCAGTCCTGCTCCCAGACCAACTAAGGGTCAGTCTAAGTTGCCACTGGGCCTTATTGTGTGTTTGCCAAATTAGGAATCGTTGCAATTTCCCCCCTGACTGGTCAGGTCAATCGCTGCACACTAGGCCGTGCACTGAGGCCGGAGTGGCTGTTTGGGTCAGTGTGCGTGTTTGGGTCAGTGTGCTGGTTTGGGTCAGTGTGTGTGTTTGGGTCAGCCTGCGTGTTTGGGTCAGTGTGCGTGTTTGGGTCAGTGCGCGTGTGCCGCGGCCGTGCTGTGTACTGGGCACAGTGCATATGAGTGGAACACAGGTGTGGGGCTCACCGCCTCGCAGAATACACACAGCTCCGGTCCCCCGGGGGAAAAAAACAGCGCGTTAGTGCTTTTAAATCGTAAACTACTTAAGGGCGTAGGAAAAGACAGCGAATTGGGCTAATTAAGCGAGTAATGACTGTGGAGAAGCCGTTTACATCGGAGAATGAGGAGGCATGCCGGCCCTGCAGGCCCACAGTTTTAGCGCTGCTCATCCGCTCCGAGCCCCATCTGGTTTTCCTTTGGAGCCGTGAGAAGAATGCAGGGAAAGACTGAGAAGAGAAAGGACTGAGCAAGGTCTGTTTATTAAAATGAAATGACTAATTTTTATCTAAGGTAGGTAAGTACAGGGAGGAGGAAGAACTGTGCACACACTGAAATATATGTATTTGTCCCTATTACTCCTAAACTACTCCTACCAGCTAAGATCTCCATAGTTTACACTTCAGTTTGCAGATTAATGAGTCCCTGACACAGCTAGCTTTAGTACTGCATTGGAGTTGGCAGGCCTGCTAATGGCCAAATCTCATATATACAGCACTGTACAGTATGTGAGCGCTGCTTCCAAAAAGAAGCTCTCAGAACGTGCAAAGCCTCTTTGAGAGGGATAGAAACCCACTGACACTCTTTAACCTTCTGCTTTGAGACTTACTTTGGGTGTTTTTCCCCAGCTTAACCCCCCATCCCCTCCTTTTAATCACCACCTCCGATGTGACCTCTGTAGGTCTCTGTAAGTAAGGGTACCATTGCAAGGCAACAAAAGAACCCGCCACCACAGAAAGTGCTTCTCTGAACAACTGAGAAGCCAGGATAATGCAGCTCCGCAGAGTTAACTATGAAAGAAACATCTAATCACTGGAACTGCAGCCTAACAAAACCTATAGAAGGCCGAGCAGCCACACACCGAACATTTCAACAATGCTGTTTTACATAAGGGAAAAGCAGAGGATTATGGTTTAGCACTAAGAGGCATGCAGATCTGATGGCAGGCTATTGAAGGAGGGAATCATTCCTTTGTCAGCTTATAAAGACCAAATGGTGTGCTTTCAAATGCATAAGTGCTGCTTTTTTACACTGATTAGCTGATGCATGTACATCACCGATTTCAAGAATTTACAAGAGGCCCAGGAAAATGTACATTTTAAAACAAACCTTGCACCAAGATATCACTATATTCTAAGCAATTACAACCTGAACATTTCGACTGAATTTGTCTATGTAAATCTCAAACGACACAGCTTATTTTGTGTCCAAGTCTGAAAAATAAGCTGAAAAATGAGTGTAGAATAATCAACAGCAATTCAATATAAATTTTATTCAATACAGAAAATGTGATGGCATAGCAAACTCTACAATAGCATTACAATAATCTTGTCAAAGTATCTATTTTTAACATCAGGGTGCACCAACATCCTAATGTTGGTGCACTAATGTTGTTATGAATGCTGATGTGTCAGGTGAAATGCGGAGGTCCCTGAAGGTGTGTTTGTGTAAGACACCGCCTTCAAAAGGGCTGGGCAGAGAGAATGGAAACTGTTCTGAAATCCTGATCTAAGTAATTCTTGGATTTAGATAAGAGGGGAATTCCACCAGAGGTCAGGAAATACATGAATACCTCCTTGTTCTGCTGGCGGAGGGTCACCCCTCCAGCTACAAGTGTTGGATGCTAAAGTGATGCCACACATTTGATGAGGGTGTGATGTCACACATTTGATGTACACAATGCACGGGTGAAAAAACAAGCAAAAAATGGTGCACTTCTGCTCCAGGCTGAAAGCTCTGGAACGCTTGCCGCCTTCCCTCCCTACCCCTAGTCTTCCTCCTCCTTCCTCTCCTTCACAGCAGACCAGCTCTGTCACCCTGTCTGACGTGCGCATTCAGCGTGAGACACGCAACCCCAAACAGCGACAGCTGCACACAACCGCATCAGCCAGCCGGAGCAGGAAGATTCTCCTTAATCTCTCCTCCGCACAGAGCCTGAGAAAACAGGACGCTTTGTAGTCTGCGCCCGCCTTCCCTCAGGGCAGGAGGGAATGTAACCGCAGCGGTTTACAGCACGCCAGAAAGAGCACCGCGCCACATCAACACCCAGATGATCTTTATGAAAACGTCCTGGGATACCACCCTCTGCAGCGGGGGCCGGCCCTCTCTGTTAACCCTTCATTAGAGCACCATGCCTTCCGCCATAAAAACACAATGAGCTCCTTATTCCTGCAGGCTTCCCACCTTGCCTTGGCAGAACCCAGGCATAAAGGCCTGAGGCAGACCCCTGCTGCAGAGGGCTGGACTCCCTATACACAGAGCCCACTGCAAGAGACAAGAGCTGCACTGTCCCCCACCCCCCACTCTGCCTGACAGGAGGGCTTTCACCAGCCAGGTAGCGCGGCTCGTTATTGTAGCTTTGCTGGAGTCTGAGCTCCCACGCTGTGCCACAGTCTCTCAGTCTCATTTAAGGGGAAACCCCACAGCCGTCCTTCATAATGCAGGCAGAGATGGCGTATAGCATGGCATGTGAAAGCGCAAGACCGAGCACAGAATTCCACCCCAACGAACAACAACTGGTAGCAGGCTCTTAATTGTATGATGCTGCCTCAAAAAACATTGTACTGCACAAACATTTTAAAAACACATACAAAAAGTGTCTTACAAAAATGTTTTGTGAATGTCCATATGATAATGTGGTACTTTTTTAACAGTGCTTTTAGCAGTGCTTTTTTTTAACAGGCATTGTAACTCCAAGAGGAGAAAACACCATCCTCTACGCAGAGTGATTAGCAGTGGCATCAAAGCCTTGTGTTAGTACACACACACACCGGCCCAAAGGCTGCAGATTACTGCTTTATGGACACTGTGGTTCTCCATCATACTGACAGGCCCCTCTCGGACGAGGCCCCCAGCGTCAGCATCAGATAAAAGAGAGGGTACAAAGGGGATCCCCGGCCTCTGTCTTTATCTGGGACACCGATCACAACCCCACCCTGTGATGAATGTCTTTCTAATTACCAGGAGTGGCACTCGGAGAAGAGAGAACAAACCAGGCTCTTCCATCTTCCCGGTCACCTGATAGGATCTGCGCCTGTTCCCGTTCACCCCCGGGGATTCTGGGAAAGCAAGGATGGCCACAGGGATGGGACCAGCTGGGGGCGTGGCCAGGTGAGGTCAGGGCGAGCAGTGATTTACACTGTCTAAAGAGTCAGCCCTTTATTTACCCCCCAAAATGACCTTTACTTTCACGTGATGCATCTTGACCAGATCCAGGCATAAGATTACCTTTTTCCTGAAGCTTGAACAAGCTTGGATCATTTTTAAATCCTTTGTTCGAATCTGCCAAGTGACCATCCATATTCACAGATATCTAACCGGGTTTCACTGGAGGAATCCAAGCACGCCACAAAAGCAACTGCCAACTACCGTTCCACAGCCCCGAGAAGAGATTTAATTGAAGGCTTCAGCATACTGTTCACAGCCTCCAAAGTCACACAGAGAAAACTGCTGGCTTTCCATTCAAAGACTTTCCTAATGATAATCCCAGGCCTGTAATCTCCCAGCGAAAGCCTGCGCTTCAATCTGCTCTCTCCTCCGCCTGCCCAACACCTCAGGGACCACTACTGACTCGCGTTTGATGTTGCCTTTAATTACAGCATCCAGCTATCTTCTCTCTATTCCTAACACAGTCATTGAACTTATTCAGCCTAATAATTTGGCAATTTTTTCTCTCTTTTTTATTTTAACTATCTAAAGTATTGTCCTTCTAAACTTTCAGAGGGAATAGATAAACATTTATTCACTTCCACAGCTATCTTTGTCTTTCCATCTGTCTCTATCAGTCTGCCCATCTAATGTGATAATGGTTTAAATCCATCACATTCCACCACAAGTCACCAAATACTGTCTGACATGCGATCTCTGCAAACTATATTTACACACTAATGGAGACTATGCGCTGGAGCGTCCTAACCAAAGGGAAAAAGGTAGAGCCATACAAGGTGACATGGCAAGAAAAGCTGCTATATTATATGCATAATATTCCCAGGGCTTAAAATGGAATCAATGACAAACACAATAAGGCAGTCGTATAAAAGCGTATAAAACTGGGCCCTGCCCATTGTGGGAATGAACTGAGGTGAGCGCATGTGAGGCTGTTTCCCTGAAGCCCTTCCGTTTCTGAAAGCAGGAGAGCGCTCCCCTCCTGTTTGGGTCCAGATACTCGGTGGGCCTCAGCCAGGCCTGTTCCTGTGGTGTCCAGGGAGTGTGCGCTGTGTAAGCCTCACACAGGGATCAAACACAACCCCAGCCTCCTGCCTCCAGGAGAGACACTGCACTGCATCTGCAGATCAGCCACACACAGTTACACACAACACAGAGCACCACCTCAGTCAGAGCAGGCCTTTCTCAGAGCACTCAGATGCAGATGTCTCAGATTCATCAGACTGCCCACTCTCTCGCCATTTTAGGAAGATGATGTTGGGGAGGGAGCGTGTGAGGGGAAAAAGGATGTTCTTATTTAACTCAGTGTCATATGAGTTCCAGTTGATTTCAACCCATGTTGCAGGAACAGAGCCGTAGAGTGAGGTCAAGCGGTTCTTTGAAGCCAAAAATAATATGGCGTAACAGTGATGTGTGGGAGAGAGCACACTGCACTTCCCGGGCAGATATTATCCACAGGTGCCAAACGGGGCGCATGGAACTCTGCCATGTTTTATGATGGAGATTCAAACGTGAGGAACGGGAGAGTTTCCGTACTCTAAAAAAGGAGAGGAAAGACTCGGAGAGGCTGCATAGCTGGCGCGATAATCTCCGAGCGATTTCCTCCTCACATGCAGTCCAGAGCCTCTCCGCTCCGCTCCCATTCGAGCCGGTCACAGCGGGGGGCTGCTAAGCCCCCCCCCCCCACAGAGAGGATACGCCACTTCACTGCAACCCCAGCCTCCGCTCTTACCTGCTTCCACTCCACCGCACCGCCGCCTTAACAACTGTTTTCCACAGAGGGGATAAGAGCGCAGGATTAGGCCAGCTCAGCCCGCAGGTCCTGATTCCCGTGTGCGGTGGGAGCGTTAATGGCGTGGCACAAAGCACTTCTGTTGGCTGGGATCAGAGGAGATGTATGGATAAACCCTTCAAGACCGGTTGCAGTACGTTCAGAGTTGTACAGTAATTGCTTCTGCTATGAACGAAAAAGAGGATGTAGGTTGCTTTCGAGCCACACAATGGAGTACAGGCTGGAAGGAGTCAGGAGGTTGGATGCTGTGCTCAGTGGCTGGCTTATCTGTGATCCAGACGACATTACGCGACCAATATTCCTCCCTCATCTGACCCATGTCTCTTTCAAACTGGAACGAAAAAAAAAGCAGAAAACATGCAAGCATGCACTGGCAGACCCGTTTAGAAGGGCTGAAAGGAGCCCCTATTGCGATGGGCTGTGGTAAATAGGTGCTTGGATAATTCCCTCCTTTAACGGAGATTAGAACACCAGACGGAGAGGGGACCGAGAGCCGCGAAATCTCTGCAAATCTAGGGCTCGGTGTTACTGTGCACCTTCAGCCGGGAGCACTGTTTACACCACACGTCACACGCAAAAGCGTGGCCAAACACAACCGAAAACTCCAGGCCTGCTCACGTGTGGAAACGCACACGCCTACTCAGAAGCCAAAGCGCCCGTCAGAAACACCATGCACCGACAGCACGGCACACACCAGAACTCTCTCACCTGCAACGTTCTCTACTACTCCGGTCCTCCAAACACACAGGCAACTGGAAGCTAAACTGCCCTTTGTGGAGAAAAATAACAGGTGATGTCATGAATCTAGAATTCATCTTTCAGTCCACCTGGTGCAAGGGAGAACTGTTATTACAAGGTAAAAATAACAGAGTGGGCTTCAAAACAGGCTTTGAAGTGACAGGGCTGAGAACTGTTTTTCACACTTACATGGGCACCAGACAAATGACATAATGCCATGTATTTCTGGAGTAAAATGAATGTGAATAAACATTTTGATAATCCTGAGACCATACAATCATATGACCTACTTTTGGTAAGTGGAAAAACGTTCACAAAGACGTCCACACTGGTGTCATCACTGATAAGATGACTATGGCACGTGTGACATTTCCATGGAGACATCTGATGTTTAGTATTTGCGTTCACCTCCCGATCCTCAATGATGCCTTGGACGAGAGGCGGAGCCACACCTGAAATCACAGAGCTGACCTCCGACCTCCCCCGCAGCCACGCCTGGGCTGACAGGCAGAGGGCAGATTAGAAGGGATCCTTCCAGTCACACAGGGCAAACACTCTTTTGTCCCTCCTCTGTTTGACAAACAGCCGCGGTCACCAGGTTTTGGGCAGCTTTAGTGCCTTTCCCTGCGGCCGCATCGATGGTAAGATAACGACATGTGGGCGTATGGGTCCCGGCTTCCTTTGTGGCTCTGAAGACCAGGATTAGCAGGCACCAGCCCTGGATTACATGGTCCCCTCAAAAAGAACCCCAAAAGAAAAACACCATCTCTGAATTGCTTCAGAGCATCAGGGGTCCTTTGAGTGACCCAGGCCAATACTGACCCCCGGCATAGGATTCCCAGGGATTAGGCTTGGGTTTATGTCCTGTCAGCTTTTAACCAGGAACCTCACAAAGGGATGTGACCAATAACCAGCCTTTTGCACTGTGCACTATACAGTTCAATCCCAGAACAACATGGGGTCTGGAGCTGTCCTTTAGGAGCCTGGTATTATGCCAGCACAAAAGTCACACCACTGCTGCCTGCTGCATCAATGTTCCTTTATCATAACTTCTGTGTGTTTTTGAATCTGGCTAAATCAGATCTATAAAAACTTTAGATCAGTGTACAGCTGCAGCTACAGATGAGCAGGGTGCTTAACTCCTGCAGAACACCATCAATAAACGTTTGTATTAGTGACAGACAGAGGATATGAGATATGAGAAAGGAAAGAGGTCCTTCTCTGCCAATCACACAGAGCCTTCTCACATGTCAATCACACCAGTGATTCCACTTCCTGTCCACCTCTACCCTTCCAAACACCCCCCCCCACAGAGGTGCGGGGGTGAAAAAGGCATACCCAGGGAAACAGCTGCTCCACGTTTCCACGGACACCACGCGGCGTGGTGCGGGGGTTGATGGGCAGATGTGTTACAGCACTCCTTTCCTCCGCGGGAGGAAACACGCTGACGTCTGTACGGTCCTCGCAGCTGGAGCTCACCGGCCAGTTCAGGGCCCGCTTACTCAGAGAGAGAGCAAACACTCTTCACATCTGCAGAGTACCTTCGGGAAATTACCCTCTGCTGACAAATCACAGGACGAAGCTTGAGGGAAAAACACCGAGCAACGTTCACTGGACTGCAAACAACAGCGGCAAAAGCAACAGAAATTTGAGTTTTCAGACCTGTGAAAGCACACGCCCAAGGGGTATAAAAATCATGATATCCCCCTTTAAAGACACGTAAGGAAGCTGGTTTGTGTAAGTCACACTCTAAGAATAACACCTTCCGTTTTGATTGATCTCAGACCTTCGCCTCTTTATAGAGATGTCACACCAAAGGGAGAGAATCTGCTTTGTGAAAACAACAATGGGGCTGTAGAGTCCATGCAAATCCCTGCTGTTACTGTTACCCTGCTGACTGGTTTTGTCACACTCAATTCACCATTTACAAAGCAACAACTAAGCTGCTCATTAGAGTGTATGAGGTGCATGACTACATTGCTAATTTGCTAAGCAGACACCATTATCCAGCCTGACTAACATAGCGCAAGTTGTTACATATTACCTCTACGTACAGCGGGATACTTAATTAGGCAGTACAGGTTACCTGGCTTACAGGCAAAGCTACAGTGCCTTGCTAGGGCCTCCACCCTGAACCCTACTGGCAGAACTTCAGTTGCCTAAAAACATAAGACTTACTCACATTAATTGAGAGTTACAGCTAGTAAGTATTATAATTTAACAAGCACAATGAGTGCATGAACCGCAGCAGGAAAACAATTCCAGCACCAGATGACTTTCATAATATTACTGAAGTCCCCACCAACCAATCACTGAAATTCTATTCTTTTCTATGATAGGTCTAACAATCTCACATCTGGAATGAAATTAAATGAAACCTGAATGAGTTGTCTAACCTGTCCAAACTGCAGAACAGGAGCTAAATATTTTACAGACCTGGAAATATCCTAACATTAATATTAAATGTTACATATCTTACTGAGGGGAAAACGTACAATTTAAGTGAAGTCCCGTTTACTTCTTACATTGAATACTACTTGTCCTAGTTGGCTGTAAAATAAAGTCCAGGTCTATTTGGTTATCTGCCTGCATTGGGTTAAAATTCATGCGGGTCAGTGCTGCCACCTACAGGCTGCAATGGTACCTAAAATGTGGCAGGTAGCTGCAACTGCCTGTATCTCTTCAGTAAAAGTAAAATAAATTGTGTGTTCTATCATCACCAGAAACATCATTTTTTGGGACTTTACATTTTTGGGACTTTAAAGTCACTGTTAATCTGTTCTTGTATTGTCACATTTCAAGGTGATAAAGTATAAATTATGCTTTATTAACTGTCTGACACAGTCTAAGACTTTCTTCCCAAGAACACAGATTAGTGCCCATATCCAAGCACAGATGGTGATCTGTAGGATTGTATTATCTGATCTGTGTAACTACTTAAACTTACAAACAAGTCAAGACCACTGCATCTACATCTGTTCAAATACTAGCTTTAACATTTGGCTGTCAAAATGTATAGCTGTTATTTCAAAGCCCTTTGCTATTTCAATGCATGGAAACTTTGCAATAAACTGTGATGCCATAAAACTGCAATATAAAATCAGAGGTCAGTCACCTACGTTACTTGAATTTACTCTTTGCCTGCGTTAAATCTTAGATTGCGACGTGGTTGCACTGATTTTTTAACATGGGGGGTTGTATGGAAAAACTTATGTATGTGTGTTTTTTCAAGGTATCCAAGCAACCCAGAGGGCCCTGTGTAGGTCAGATGAGCGTTTTTCACCAGCTCATGGTCCCAACCAGCAGGGGGCGCCCTCTGCATTTACCATTACAGAGCTGTGATCACAGCACATCCCACAGAACTGCCTGGCTCCACTTCCTGACTGTAGCAGCAGGTCTGCAGAAACAGCCACAGTCTCTGCATGCGTGTGAACCCCACTCTGCTGTTTGGAGGGACTCAGAGACAATTAGTGACTTCAAAGGCCCCCGTGCGCAGGTGTGAACGCCACCTGACAGAGACGGCTCTGATCTGCGGTCTGAGCTCTCATGGATAAACACGCAGCTCCTTTGAAGAGTTATAGCACTTACAGTATCTCCTCACATCTCCAACACACATCTACCCACTGACAACCCCAGGCACACACAGCCACTAGGATTTTTAATGAACAATATCTGTTTTTTTTTTTTTTTTTACTGGGGCACAAAACCAGAACAAAGCACCCATAAATTTTCTGCGTTTGTTTAGACCTGTCTAATGGCGAAAAGGGCTCAGGGAGTCTCCTAATGCTTTTAATGGCATTGTTTTATAAAAACAGTAATCATAAACAGATCATTCTGTGTGCATTACACACACACGGCTCGTTTTTAAACTCCTTCCACATGGTCGTTGTGGCTGGGGGAATGTACAAACACATTATGCCCAAACATGACTTTTCCACAGCAGACCTTGCAGACACAGACTGATTCTCAGAGGCACTGGATGTGATGGTAACATAATGCTGCATCAGCATTTCTCTGTTCGGCATGGTGTATAGCACAAAAACAAAAAACAACTTATGGGGATAAGAAGCCTTCAGAAACAGATGACATGACAGTTCAATAACCTACAGATAGAGGTAAAGGTGGAGGTGTTCTAGAGGAACACTAGAGGTGTTCTGACTGTAGGAGAGACAGACACTGAGAATTCCACACAATATCTTTGCAGCAGCATTCCTCTATTTACAAATACCAAAATACTGATTTCCACTGATAAAAAAGAACACAAACCGATTTTCATGACAAATTCTAACTACAATGAAATGCACACTAAACCACAAGGTGAAATCTTTCTAATTACACAGGATTTTGAGATATGCAACACTCTTTAAGAATGTATAACCCTTTTGAAAATAGAGGAATTCTTCTAAAAAGTGTAGTTTAATACTGTTGTAGCTGGCGCTTGCCTACACTGCAGTGGAAGTGTGAGTCTTCCTCCTGCTACGGGTCACACTTCATAATCTCCCTGAGGCAGACAGTGGCGTAGCAGGAGGCCTCCAGATCGAAGGACAGAGCCACGCTGGGAGCCGCGTGGGGCTGTAACGGAGAGTCGCTCTGTGCTGGGAGTCCCTGCAGTTGGTGCGTGAGGTTCCTGGGGTACGCCAGCAGGGGGCGGTAGCACCCCGGAATGTTCAGCTTCAGCGGTGCAACTCGGTACCTGCAGCCCTGTAGGCCGTCCCTCTGCAGCCTCTCCTGGTACCAGCCCCCCACTGCGTTCTCAGGGTACCTCACACTGTTCCCCGGCATGGGAAGAACCACCTGCGGAGAACGACAGGTGCTGAATGATCCACCATTACAGCGTAATGCTTCTGCACCAATAACAGAGGAGAAACGAACAGGAAGTCAGTCTGGGGGGTTCAGTGTGCGTACCTGCTCCAGTGAGTACACATTCTCTGCCTCTTCTGCTGCAGTCACCACATGGATCTGAGAAAGGGGTGAGAAAGAGCTATCATTATCATTATTTCACTGCTTTACTAAACAGCAAGTGTAAAGGGTTTATTCATATTATTGATGGGATTCCATCCTGAATTTATGCTACCTCTGGAAGCAATTCTTTTTTTCACTCCAGGCAATTCACACACAATTCCGGGAACAAAATTAAGTGTTCCAGGCATATTTCCCAGGGATTCACTTCAGACAGCCTGACTATTTGACCATGAGACCTTGACATAACTACTTAGATTAGTATTCAAATGCTTGTACTTAATACAGACAAATTCGGTAATTATTATATCTCATCAACAATCAGGAAGGACAGCCAAATAACCCTGCACAAAATGAGCGCATTACTCACTTCCTGTTTAAAGACAGAGAAAGTGCACAACTCTGAAGCCAGGCTTTATTTACACAGATAGGAATGGAGACTCATATGGCTCATGGAGATAAGACTGGGGCTCTATTATCCAAATCTTTAACCTGGGCAGCCACAGAAAACTCACATATGAGATTAACTATCATGCTGATCCCATATTATTCAGGCTTACCTGCTGGGGACTCTGCTCCCCGCCATCGCCCCCCCCCTCTGTGGCCCACACCAGGTCCCCCTGCACGGCTCTGTGTCCCAGTCGCTGCAGCCTGTAGGAGGCGCCCTGGTTCCACACCCGGCTGCAGTAGGCGTGTATGTAGAAGACACGCATGGCGTGCGGGAGGCTGAGCCAGCCGCGCGTGCAGCCCTCCGGCCCCGGCCCGTAGCGGTGCAGCGCCCGCAGCATCAGACGCTCTCGAACCTTGTACTCAGGCATGAGGGCCAGGCTCTCTTTGGCGTTCTCTGGAGGTCGGGATCACAACGACAAGACATATCCATCAATCAAAGCAAGGACTGCAGAGAGCTTGCAGCAAACAAGAGTTAGAATGGAGGACCGTCTCTCTTCCAAAGCAATACAGTTCTGTATTTTAGTGCAGTCAGCTAAGAAAGAGGAGACAGCACAGCAGTGCATACACTAACAGTGGTTTGGAGCTCAGCCACTTCTCTTACCCATCTGAAACAAGTGAGTCTGGTGTAGTCTAGTCTGAGTCTAGACTAGTCAGTCCCACAGTGCAAAAGGGGTATTAGCAGGCCACCCTGGTTTCAGTTACACAGTGGAAAAGGGTATCAGTGAGACAGCTTCTGGTTGTATCGCTACTGCTGGAGAAGGGGCATCATTTCTCACCAGTCTGGAGGAAGTGGCTCTTGGCTCTGTTCTGGGGGTCGTCCCCTTCCTCTGGGGTAAAGAACAGCCTGACAGCAGTCACCTGTGGAGTGGGACCAAAAGAGATCAGAAGCATTCAAACCCCACAATGTGATTACACAGACTCTAATGCATCCAGACAGTGATACAAAGCCTACAACACGCAGGTAAAGCTTTAATGATCTCCTAAAACAGAGATCCAAAAGAGAGTTTGCTCATTTGCTCAATGCATAAATAGCATTAGCGACAAGAAATATCTTCACTGAATCATTAAAAATAATATGTGCATATGCGATTCTTCACTGAATCTTTAAAATAATATGTGCAATATAATTAAGAAACTTAATGGCATGTGATTGTTCAACTATCATTAAAAAAAACATTTGTGGTCACCATCATACTTCCTAATGATCGGTGGTAATGAGGAAAGACAGTCTTAATCAGAAAAACACACCATTTCCTCCTTTAGCAGAGCCAGTCCAATCTGGTCAGCCTGGACACTCTGCCCGGTTCCAAACCTCTGTGGCCCATAGTAATTCACAAAGCCTTTGGCCTGCAAGGAGAAACACAGACCAGCAAAAATACACTCATGAAACACAAGAAAGATCTCCACCTTAAAAACCCTAATACTGGAACACTACACATACTGTGCCAGTTATACAGCTGTAATTAAGGTAATCAGGTAAGCATAAAGAACGGGATCTCGGGCACGTCGCTGCTGCAGTACTTTGACGTTGTCTACAGCCTCCTGCACCAGTGCTGCCAGGTCAGTCGTGGGGTCAGCACTGTGGGGTCTCACGTCTCTGACAATGAGGTCGAAGTGGTTCCCCCGGAGCCTCCCGAGATGAAGAGGCTCGGAGACCGGACGGATATGGGACAGCTGCATCCCCCTCTTCTCAAACTCCGAGCTCTTCTCCTTCAGCCTGCCCGTACACATGACACATGCATATACATCAGTACACACGCACATATCAGTACTCACAAAACACACACATAGACATATATACATATACACACATGCACAAAACACACATACACTCAACACCAGTACACACAACACTTGCATCAATACAGAAACACACATGTCAATGCAAACACACTGTACCATACTGCACGGAACCCTGTACCATTCTGGGGAGACTTTCTTCACCACCATGGACTGGAAGGTGACAGCCCTCTTGTCTTTAATGCCAGCGTAGGTGAAGTCTGAGGGAAGCACCCCCAGTGCGGCAGCCATGTAGCTGATGGCCTCCAGCGTCTCCAGGTTCTCCTTCCTCAGAGTGAAACCTGCAGGACAGACACAGGCCACACCTCCAATGACAGCCTTCCAATCACAGTCTATCATCAGTAGTGACATCATCAACTGCAAATAAGAAATCACTAGCTATGTTAGTGGAAGGGTGGAGAGAGAACTTTGTTCAAAGTGTTTCCTTACCTGTGTACCTGACGTTTTCTTCCTCACAATCAGCTGCTGTCCTCTTCTTGGCTGGTCTGGTTCTCCCTCTGAGTCGAACAGTGATGGCCGTTTTCTGCTGGCCACCACTGCTGACATCACTAAAGCTCTTGGTTTCCACCAGCTTCCCAAAGCGTTTGCTGACAAAATGATGCACTGCTCTCCTGTGCTCCTTGCTGTCGTCTTGCTTGAATGTAAACAATGAATTAGGAACTTTGGCATCTATAAACCGGAAGAAATCCTCCGCTTCGGC
Source organism: Megalops atlanticus (assembly GCA_019176425.1). Classification (NCBI taxonomy): domain Eukaryota; kingdom Metazoa; phylum Chordata; class Actinopteri; order Elopiformes; family Megalopidae; genus Megalops; species Megalops atlanticus. The sequence continues at coordinate 20,696,310 of CM032899.1, forward strand.
CTCTGAAACCAGCTGCAGGAGCTGTTTGAAATTGGGGTCCTCCTTCACGCGAATCTCCGTTCCGTTGTGAGCGTCATTAAGAAGGGGAAGTTATGGCGGACAGCGCGGTGCACACTGGCCCGCTCTTGTTTCCCTGGAAACGTGCCCAGTGATGACTCTCTGCTGGTCAGCGTTTCACCCGCTCGGGAGTCAGAGCAGAGTCTAACTGATGCTGCAAACTCCTCCAGCTTTTCATTTACTGCCTGACCCAAAAGTACCTCCAGATCAAAGCATTCTTCGCCATCACGTTCAACACTGTTTCCAGCATCCATACAGGGTACCACATCACTGTCATTCCCGTCTTGAGCTGCCAGTGTTTCCTCTCTGCTGTTATCAGCTGCTGCGGGACTTGAATTTTCCTCAGGTTTTGATTTTTCATTGAGACACATCCCGCCATTGTCAGCCAACAGGTGGGAAACATTCTCACATGAATCTGCCTGAGTCACAAGCTGGCCATTGATATTTATTTCAGTTACTATGAAGTCTGTGGTTGAGTTTTTGATGTTGCCCTGGAAACCTTCATGGTCTGATATGAAGCAGAGGGCAGACAGGCACGCTGCCTTCTCCCCTTCCTCCATTCTGACCTGAACTCCTTCAGGGTCCTACAGATGTGATTGATTTGCACATGCACGGCAATGTTTAAAAATGTTCAGTTGGATGAATGAGAACACGGCCAATTAAAAAATAATGTCCAAGCAAGCTGGCTCTGATCAGTGAAAAACTTACCCCTGAAAGCCAAATCACCCTCTAGCAAGCAAACCAACAAACAAACGATGCCAAAGTAAGCTAGCCAGCTAGCCATCTGATTGCTATCTCCACCTTTAACTTGACTTGCTATTGTACTGTATACATGTCATCATTTTAACGCACAAAACAGGTCAGTACAATAAACAGCTCTAATGCTGAGCTGATCATTTAGCTAACTATTATATGTAAACATACCTTTGGCACTGGTACATAAAGGAAACAGTAACTAACTCACTGTACTAAGGGAGCTGCATTCAGTTCAGAGCCAGCTACAGCTCACAACACATGGACGCAACCAGCACTTCCGTGTCACGTGTGCCCGTGACGCACTTTTAAAGGAAACGCTCAATGTTTCTTTTAGCCTATTAGAATCATTTAAAGGTAAAACACGTTATCGATTGTACGAGGAAGTTGCTCAATTTCGGAAATTACAATTCTGTACTACTGTATCATGAAAATCAAAAATCATTTTGGCACATAGCTATATTCCAAAGGCTTTAAAGGTAAGTCCAAGTGATGACAGTTCTGTGATGAAGCTAGCTCGCTAACGTTAACTTTCATCCTTTTTTCAAAATAAAGGAAAAGAAACTGTGTCCATCTGTATGTTTACCGTCCTCTGCAGCGGACTGGAACGGAATTGTTCAGTTAACTAGACAGTGTTGATTTATACGCTAGATCGCTAGCTGTAGTTTCCTGATGGATGATCTGAAAGGCTAAGGATGTGCTGCGGCTAACTTCATTCGATCATTCAGGATGAATAAACCAATAACGTCAGAGACGTTTGTCCGGCACCTTAACCACGGCACGATGCGCAAACTGTCTGACTTTCTGGACCCTCAAGACAGCTGGAAGCAACTTCTAGCGGATATCCACAAACCAACAGGAGAACCGAGATACAGTCAACTTCATCTAAGGTACAGCTGCATACTCTCATATAACTGCAGCGAAATTATTATTATTATTATTATTGCTTTCCCGTCAGAGAATCAGCTAAAGTAAACATCGTCAAAACCTGTCAGGAAACAATTACCTGCCTCAAAAAAGGGGGGGGAAGGGGGCAGCTTTACCTGCTCTTTGCACCCCATGCATTCTCTGAGCTCCTGCCCAAAGGAACAGGCTTGCACTGCATTTGAGAAGGTTTGCTGTACTCTCTGCAGGAGGTTTGAAGGCCTGGTGGCCATGGGGAAGAGTCCCACCATGGAGCTGCTCCATGACTGGGGCACCACAAACTGCACAGTGGGAGAGCTGGTGGAAATCTTAGTGAGGAACCAGCTCCTGGCCCCTGCAGCTCTGCTGCTCCCAGGTGAGAAGAGACAGCCCACAGACTCACAGAACTGCGGTGGTGTACAGTGTGAGATAAGATGCTTTCAAAGAGGAAGATACTGGTGATTACAGCATACCATATTTTAACACTGATATATGTATTTGTCTTTTTTCTGTTCAGACAGAATTACAGTGAATGAAGTGGTGCCTGAACTAAACCTAAAGCAGAACCCGGTTGTACAACTTCCTCCTCCTAGAGTTGAGGAAACAGCTGTCCTGGGTAACCAGGTAACGGTTGCCCTGGGTAGGACAGAGGAGTCCCCACTTCCTGACAGCACCACAAAACCAGTGGAGGAGGAGGGTCCTGAGGAGACAGGTACATAATAATAACCTATTAATTATAATAATTATAACTGGCAATTAAACGTGTGCAAGAGAATGGAGAGTATACAGTCTATCATGTGAGAGTACATGAACCCATGCCTTTGAAGCATGTGTGGCCTTTAGGGAACACCAAGGCACAAATGTCAAGGTCCCAGGTCATTAGGAACAGCAGTACAGTGGGCCACTCAAGTACTCACTGGCATTAGTATTATAGTAATATGAACATCGGAATGCTTATGAATATACTGTTTTGTGTGTTGACCATGTGTAGTTGATCTAAAGTACCAATCAGGAAGAGTGTGGTCTGTTCTGATTAGTTTCTCACATGGACTGAAGAGCATAGACAGTTTACAAGTGGTTTTGTATTGTATTGTATGTCACTTACACAGTGTCACCAGCAGATGGCAGCAGTATTACAAACTCAGACTGAAATGCTGGTTTGGCTGATTGACAGACTTTTTCTGATATTTGCAGGATTCCACAAGTTTTTATTTCACGAGCTGATGAAGGTGACGGGGAACTTCGATGAGTGCCCGGTGTCAGAGGGTGGGCACAGACTGGGTGAGGGCGGATTCGGAGTGGTGTACAAGGGCTGCTTCAACGGAAGACCAATAGCAGTAAAGAAGCTCAGCTCGGCAAGTACCCCACAGTCTGTGCCATAACAGCTCACCATAGTCATAACTGACTGTTAGCTGCCCTGCTACAAAGGTGTATATCTGTCACAGGGCTAAGATGGCTGTGAAAACTGCAGAGCATTGATTTTAAATGGGAAGAAAAACGCTGGTTTTTGATTTCTCTTCTAGATGGATGACATCCCCCCCCATGAGCTGAAAATACAGTTTCATCAGGAGATACAAACTCTAAAGACGTACGTCTCCATTCTGTTCTTGTCCAAGGCCAACTCTAATGTAAAGTCACCCTTTTGGGATATGCATAATACTGTACATTAGACAATACTACATTAAACAGTGATACAGTAAAAACATGAAAACTATGTATTTTGCAAGGTGGTTATTTTATGCTTTGCAGGGGATGTTGCACCATAGATGCTTTTAGAATGAGCATTTACTGCAGGTGATTTTAGAATGAGCATTTCCTGTAGGTGATTTTAGGATGGGCGGTCACACTGGGTCATTTTAGTGTGAGTGGTCACAGAGGGTAATATTTAAGTGAGCGATTAGTCTGTGATTTTAGGGTGAGCAGTATGTGAATTTTGGGAGAGTGATCGTTACAGGTTTGCTCACTAACACTGATCGTCCCTCTTTGGCCTCAGCCTGAAGCACGAGAATCTGGTTGAAATGGTGGGCTTTTCCTCCGACGGGGACCAGCCCTGCCTGGTCTATGCTTACATGTCTAACGGCTCACTGCTCGACAGACTGGCCTGCCTGGTGAGTAGCTCACATCACCCATTGGAAGCACCGTGAAGGTAGCTCACGTCACTCTGCCTCATGCTAAATGGTAGTGCTGTGAGATTGAACGTTTTAATCAGGCGCTATGCCAGTGCTTTCCAATCTAAATGAAGCATGTTGTTCTTAATCAAATATGTACTCAAGGTGCCTGTGAGCCTATCAGAGAGCCTATCATTCTCAGTTAGCTGAGTGTGGCGTGAAACACCTGTTCCTGTGTACCTGTTTCCACAGGGAGGGAGCGCTCCTCTGTCCTGGCGCAGGAGGTGTCTGATCGCGACAGGTACAGCGAGAGGCCTGGAATACCTGCACCTGAATCACCACATCCACAGAGACATCAAGAGGTGCTTCCGCCACCTGCACCACCTTCACTCTCACATTCACCCACACTCTCTTGTCTCTCACCAGTTCTCACACTCTCACCCTCATCATCTCTCACCCTCATCTCTCACCCTCACCCTCTCACCCTCACCCTCACACTCTCACCATCTCTCTCACTCTCTCACCATCTCTCTCCCCCTCATTCTCACTGTCCCCTTCCAGAGCATGCAAACTGTCCCATTCTGTCACTTTATCACTGGGTGGACACACTTCTGCACACAGATCAGAATGTTTCTGTAGCATTGGCCACATGCCTTTCCCAGGATGTTGAGCAGCACTGGAATCAGAAATGTGCACTGATGTATCTGCACCCTGGTGTTGCGTCTTTTCTAATGTCAGACCTGTATCCCCGAACGCCAAACGGCAGCAAAATGTAACGGGTCAAAGGTTGGCGGCAGCCATCATCCACCCAGGCTGCATTACTTATTAATCGTAATCTTTGAGGCGCTGCGGGGTTTAGGGTTACAGCGTGCGCCGGCGGGCTAACGTCCTGCGATGGGGACGGAGATTCGGAGAGCTTTGTCAGAGCGGCCCGCTGCACTCACCCACCGCTCGGTTCACCCGAGGACACGCTGCGGGCAGAACTCCAGCACAAACGCACAGCGCTTCAGACATGCTGCTACCAGCCTTTCTGCTGCTGTGAGCTACCTGGCCTGTGTGTTTCTTCACAAGGAGTATTTCAAATTCAGCAATTTTAGAATATATTACATTACATTACGCCATTTAGCAGATGCTCTTACCCAGAGCGACTTCCAAATAAGTGCATCACTATGCTAAGAGTACTCAGCTGTATGCTGGTACGACACTGCATTTTCCTGTGGTTTTCTTTGATGTGTAATGCGGTGAAAGTTGGCCTTGTGAAGCTGGGTCTGGGTGGGATGGTAACGGTGCTAACTGCTGCTGTCCGGCAGCGGGAACATCCTGCTGGATGATGCGTTCGTGCCGAAGATCTCCGACTTCGGGCTGACGCGCGCCTCGGCGAGGCGCTCGCTGTCGACGGTGATGACGGAGAAGATCGTGGGCACGGCGGCATACATGGCCCCTGAGGCCCTGAGGGGCGAGATCACCCCCAAATCAGACATCTTCAGCTACGGCGTGGTACGCTCCTCTCCGGCCCACCCCCGCATCACTTATACATCATTAAAACAACAGCTGGCAGACTGTCAGAAGAGCTTCCGTGCAAGATAGTGGTGTGTGTGTGCATTCTCATACAACTAGACAGTCATCCTTAAGCCTCTGTCTCTGGCAGGTGCTGTTAGAAGTGCTGTCTGGACTCCCACCAGTAGATGATAACCGTGACCCACAGTTCCTGGTAAGCGTGCGGACATGGTGTCTCCCTCATTTTCATGATTCTTACATCCGTTTGATAGTAAAATAAACACACCAGGAGGAAGAGTGCTGCAGTACACCAGGTTCACCAATCACGTGTAAGAACTCCCTTCACTGCAGGCGGGCACACTACATACACACACAGCGGTGACCAGCGTCTCTGCTCTGTGCTTCCTGCACTTACAGATGGAAATGAAGGACGAGATTGAGGACGAGGAGATGACTCTGGAGGAGTTTGTGGACAAGCGGATGGGAGACTGGGACCAGCTAGGGGTGGAGAAGACCTTCGAGCTGGCCAAGCGCTGTCTCCTCGAGAGGAAGAGCCGACGGCCGGAGATCAAAGAGGTGTGTGCCCCTGCTCGCTCTGTTCGTCCCGCCTGGAACCGAGCATGCTGCCCCCTGCTGGCCAATGTGTTAAAGCCAGTGTACCATTCCCTGTTTCTATCTGCACCCGGCAAGTGTGAACAGTACAACTGTGGAAGCCAAGCAGTCAGTGAGTCTGTCAGTCAGGGAGTGAAGCACACTCCTTCTGCCAGGACTGCTTCCTCCAGTTTTACCCACAATGCACCACAAGCATTGTGCCGAGTCACTACATGGCAATGTATGGTTACATTACAGGCCTGCGTGCGATGGGTTTTACAGCATTTGGTTTGGGGCTTGTGAGAGCGGGGAAAAGCAGTGTTCACTGTGGGGTCGTCTCTTCACAGGTCCTGGATCAGCTGGAGGACATCCTCTCGACCGCCTCAATGGGGTGACTAAGCAGCAGCAGCAGAGCCTGACAGGCATGGAGAGCAAGCCGCCGAAACGCTCTTCTGCTCTGTTCAGAATGGGGGGTTCATAAGCGATGGTTACTGACTAAAGTATTTTTGTGTACTCCAAACAGTATTTTTTACATTAAAGACTGTACAGCCATGGTAACATGACAGCGTAAATTATTCCTAGAGACACAGCACCACTTCCTCCCAGAATGCTACACAGCACTTTAGCTTGTATTGATCCCAGTCAGTGTGTTTAATTTAAGAGGAGCCCTCCTAGTCCTCTGAAAATTAAAGGGTGAGAATCCTTAGAGAGAGACTACAATCCATGATTCAGAAGTGCATCTGCAATGAAAAAAAATTCAATACGCCTGAGAGATTATTTAAATATTTTATTCTAGTTTTTTTAAACATTTGTTTCTTAGAAAAAAAAACATTTATTGAGACTTGACATGACTCTTATCATTATTTTACCTACTGTTCTGTTGGAATGAAAATCTTCCTCATACAGAAAAGTTCTGGAATAGTGGTTTGCCTTTTGTTAGTCAGTAGACAAGGGTTTCCGTGGCGACGGCTCCTTCTCTGTCTGGGAACAGTGTTTGCTTCTCCTCACAACACAGAGCAGCTACACCGTGCCCAAGACAGTCGCAGTGACAGCCCGTTTTATTGCATATGTGAGGTCTATCAGTGGCGCGAGACGCAGGGAAAACATTCTCTCCACCAGCACAACGATCACTGACACCACAGACACACAGAACAGAACAGATCACAAACCCTATGTACAGCACATGCATAGAAAAATACTTATTCTTCAGCAGTAATGTGTTGTGTAAACCCTGGGTAGATCAGACCTCTGTCGTTTTTGGATTATAAAAAGCTCTGTAGGAAAAAGGATGCAGCCTTATACCTTTTTGTATCACAGCCACACCTGCAATGTTCAGGAACACTATATTAACCTCAGGCTGGTCTTATCAGCAATAATACACTTAGAAAACACAAAGCCATTCAACACATACACAGCCTGCTTCACACAGCGTTGACCCCACACTCCCACTACAAACAGTGTGAAAATGTTCCATCTCACGTAACCTCAGAAAACATTCCTCCGCACCTAAATTCATGTACTCTACATCCTGTGCAGTGAGCTGCAAACCGAAGTTCATATGTTTGTGTCTTAGTGTAGTGTGTTTGCTGTATGTGCATAGTTCAGTGTAGGGGTGATTTTGAGGGTTAAAAAGGGGTTTTCCATATGGAAGTACTTTTCAGATCAGATTTCCTTACTAACTGGAATGTTCCATTGTAGACTGTGGGGGGGGGGTGTTTAATCGTCCTCGTCCTCATCTTCTCCAGGTGCTCGTATCATCCTGCGACCCCCCCTCTTCCCCTGGGGGCCCTTTGGTTTGGCGAAAGCCTGCTTGTGCGCGTGTTGCTTCGGGTGAACCTCCTCGTACAGGAAATCACTGGTCAGCTCGTCACCGTTGTCTATCTCAATCTGAGAACAACCGTGCAGGAAGAAAACACTAATGAGTCGGAGGATCAAAGAGAGTAAACTAAAAGCATTCTGGCTGCAGCTTCATCACAGGTATACTATGGATCACAGCTACAGTTAGCTCACAGAGGTCACAGATGCTGTGAAATTAGGAGATGAGTACTGCTGTGCTCCTGAAAATTACACATGCAAACATTAAAAGTGTGCAGGAAAATAGAAAACAGTTTCATTTGAAATGGATGGTAAAAGAGTGAACTGCTAAACCAGTCAGAGTTATTGTAACTCCTCGGAGCCTTCCAAGCAGGGGGTACTGTGTGATGACAGTGTATTAGCATGCTGGCCCTGATTAGGAACAGAGTGCCTGCAGCTGATGCCAGAAGCACAGCTTCAGTTTATTTCAGTTCATTCCTTGCAGAAGACCAGCATTCCACAGAAACGCTGCGCACAGCTTGCTACTCTTGTTCTCCTAAGAGGCTGTCTGGCCTGACGTCTCCTCACCTTCTTGGCGATCTCAATCTTCAGGTTGTTCTCCACCATGTCCACCAGGGGGTTCTTGCAGCTGGAGTAGAGCATTCTCTCCCGGATGCTACACTTGTAGCCAGGCATGGAGTAGATGAAGACTGCAAATTCAAACAGCAACAGTTCATTCAAACTGTGCAGGATTAGATGATCTAATGGCAAACGTGGAGCCAGGGGAAAGGAGAGAGGGACAGATGCATCCTGCCAAACCTCTCTGCCATTGTAGCAGTGCTGGGCTGTACTGTGAGCTATTCTCTATTCTTCAAGAGAACAAAACACTTTCTCAGGGGGGCTAACTTTCACGGGGATATAAAATGTCAGCACTTCTCTCACTCAGAGTCTCTCCTTAAGAACATAGCCAACCTCCAGCACATCAGACTACAGTTTCTGATGCCACATTTTTCAAATGTTTCCCTGTTTCTAAGCTACCACTGTGCAGAATTCAGCCATAAGTCAAGGTGTCGATGCTGAAAACTCTGCTGATGTTGCTGAAAAGCTGTTTCACCTGTCGACTCCAGGTAGTCGCCTTCATGGGAGTGCTTGTAGAGGACGAAGTGGTAGCGGGCGGAGTCCTTAGGGATCCGTTTCGGCAGGTCTTTAATCTCCGTGGGGGAGGTGTCTGACAGCTTTATAATCTCATTCTCAAAATCTATTTCCTGTTGATAAAAACAGTGTACATAACATTGTCAGAATAAAATTAATGTGATTTTGTGATATTTAAAACTTTTGAACCCTGTTGGTGTAGTTTTATTACCTTTTAATGACCTACAAAACCACTAAAAAGATGGGAGTTTTCTCCCCATAATGCCATTGCAAAAACAATGAACTTGAGTATGACACAATTATGATAAATATTTGCTTACCCCATTTCAAATGTTAACAAGTTTGAGGGTGAGAAATATCTGCATTTAATGTTAATTTGCTTCATGACAGAATCTCTCAGACATGTAAATACCACACTAAATACCTAAAAGGGTGACACACTCCTGCCTGCATTAAAAACTGAGTGATATGAGAGGGCACAGTCTCTGTTACTGCTGTTACCCACAATGCACCTCCATATCAAAACCTCCCACATCATAAATGAGGGCGAAGTCAGACCCGTCTGGCCGTTCCAAAGCTCCCACTCCCTTCAAATCCCACCAGCCCCCAATCACTGCCTGCTGAACAGGTGAGAGTTCTGCTTACAAGCTGGACGTAATTGTACTTCTTGTCCCTGAAGTGCTCCAGGGCCTGGACAGCGTCTCCGTGCATGGGAAAGGCCACGCCCTGCAGCGTCTGCTGCTTGGTGTCCACGCTGATATCGGTCTGCACCTGTAGGGGAAACAGCAAACAGAGAACACATGGTTCCACACTCATATCACGCACGATTGACACGGGTGAAGCAACTGCCTGATGATTTCGCAACGCAGACTGGGAACAAACTCCTCACACTGGGAGGCTGCCTTTGTGCCCTGTTTGTACTTTTACACAAACAGAAGTAAATTCCAAATGAGTCACCGCACACATGCAAGTCTGCAGGACGCCACAGGAGGCTTCAAACTCAACCGCTGCAGCAGTTTGAGTAACACATTTCAGAAACTTTTTTTAATATTCTTACACAATATCTACAGATCAGCAGCCCTTTGATTAACAGAAATATTGAGAATAAAATCATTCTTAAAAATGGTTTAAATGTGTTGGCAAAACTTTAAGAGCTACAGGAAGAGCACTGCAGCTCGTCTGAATCCCCCCTGCAGCCACTAATCACACATTCAGCCACAGTGTCTTTTACACACCATTCAGAGCTAATGAGGGTCTGGGAGGTGCTGCTTAAATATAATCATTTGTTTATGTAATCTTGCTAAAACAGAAAGGTTGTCCATCTATAGATGCTCATTCATACAGTGCACCAGGACATATATGCATGACTGTTTGTTTTTTCTTCATGTGGATAAAAGAATAATGGTTTTATCCGTCTGCTTAGTAAAAGCAGTCTCTCAAATGAATAATGAATATTTCAAAGCCTCTTTTCTTTGACCGGTACATCCAGATAAAAGCTGTATTTCTGCATTATCTTCCTGCTACAGCTGTTGATCACAGGGGGGAAATGCAACCCAACTTCCTGTTTTTCCTTTTCTCACATTAGCGGGCAGTCTCTCTGAAGGGGACCTATGGGCAGCCTCTGCTGGAAGCATTTCCTTTTATGGTCTGAGTGAAAGACGATACTCTCTGATGTCACACAATATACACTGCAATTAAGTTTCCTTCAGAAGCAAAACCAAATAAAGCTTAATTTGAAGGATGCCCTTACTTTAAATACATTTAAGTATAAAGTCTGGAGTTTGTCAAAGGCCAACTGACAAGAGACTTAACCCCTTGTGCCCACAGTTTGGCATATCACCCTCAGGAGTTTGAGACATTTGGCCCAGCGAGAAGTTACACTCTAACCTACGCATGTTATAATAATATCAAGAAATCACCTGTATAAGTAATATTGTATATTACATATACAGGTATAATGTACATTGCATATTAAATGTGTGTATATATACATACATACATATACATATATTTCATCCTTTAATACATGTAAACATGTTGCATTAAATTCCAAGATATCAGCTATGAGGAGGAAGGAGCAGTTAGTTGTGTTTACCAGGTGGTTGGGTCTGAAAAATACTGCTCACAGGTGACAGTGACCTTGCACTTTCTCTGAGCACAATCAATACACTGTATTGAATAAATATCCCATCATCACCTCTTTAAGGTGCCCCTTCCATTATCTGATTTGGAGATTGAAGCGGGTGCTAATATGTCTTCTAAAATGTCACTCTGCTCCCCCTGTCTCTGTTGCTTGTGGCGCCAAAACCGCACTTTTTGTCCACGCCAGGGGCTGGTCTCCGTGGCGACCCTGGTGCTGCTTCGGCAGGTGTCAGCACCTCTGCAGTGATTGGTTGTGCCACGGCAGCATGCGAGTGATGGTATTGCTGACCTGGCGCTCGCTGGCACACGGTCTGTGCCTGCATCAGCCTGATTAACACTGTCCTGTCTCTCTGTTTCTGCATTCATCAAAGTCTAAATGGAACACAGTTCAGAATGTCACCTGAAGCTGGCTGTCACTGTCAAACGGAATGTAAACTCCCGTCGGAATGTTTCTTTAGTACAATGGCAACATAAGCCATTGCACAAGACAGACCTCAGCACAGTAAAAACCACCACATTTGGAACATCAGCTGTTATGCCTCAGGTGTAGCAGAAGTGTTCCTTTAATCTTTCTACAGCGGTCACACTGCCTGATTGAAGGCAGATATATGACACATATAATATGTGACACATCCTGCATCTAAAAATATGCCTGTTGAACAGTACCAAACCAAATGGTGCAGCTATAGTTGGAAGTGTTTCAGAAGAATAACAGGCTTAACATTTCTCATTATCACCACACCTACAAACGCCTACATTTGTTTTTCCTGCAGCTCAGCTACTGCTGCAAAACAAATGCAAATAGCCTTCACTCATGCAGACAGAGAATGTAATACATGACTGTGTACATATGGGTACCGAACACAGCACTCTTTCAGGAAGACAGTGAATGCAATTCAAATCAATGAAAACACATCAGGCCACAGGAGATGTCAGTGTCTGTGTATGCATGTGTAAGTGTCTGTGTGTGTGTGTGTGTGTGTGTGTGTGTGTGTGTGTGTGTGTGTGTGTGTGTGTGTATGTATGTATGTGTGCATGTGTAACTGCATGCCTGCATTTGTGCGTGTGTGTGTGCATGTGCGTGTGTGTGTGTGTGTGTGTGTGTGTGTGAGACTGTGTGAGAGTGTAAGCGTGTCTGTGCATGCATACAGGGCTACCTCATTCAGTTTGATCTGTCTCAGTTCCTCCTCAGCAGCAGTGAGTGGGAGAGGAGCAGCCTGGGAGGTCAGGTACTTCCTATACCCACTCAGAGACACGTCGTCCTGGAAGGAACAGCAGCATCACCATCAGCAACGTCTCTGTATCCACTGCCATCTGCTTTCCTGCTTCAGATGTCCTTTTAGAAGTACTGTGTGTGCCCCATCTCTGACACCTGATCAAAGACCACTTCATTTCTGAGCAATGTCAGCAATGTCCACTACATACCTTTGTGGTGCCAAAGATCTCATCCTTAATGTGTCCTCCACCAAATTCCTTTTTCAGAGTAGCTCTGGTGGCCGCATACAACATTTTCTGCCGTACCTATTCGGCAAGAAGCAAATATTTCACCTTCTGGCACTAAAACAATGACTGTAATGTAGCTTTTCATGTCAGTTTGATGTAATTTAACATAACAGCTGTTTGTCAGTAAACAATTTCACACTTTCTGCTTGCAGTCACTTTTAGAGTCAGTACTGAGCTTTTCAACAATCTACCACAGATTAGCATTGCAAATACTCTTAGCAAGGGAGCAGTGCAATATTCACTTTCACATTTTAACAGTTAAAGTTTCCAACATGAAAAAACAAAAACAAAAAAGGTCTGAGAACAATTTAAGCTTCTTCTGTGATCTCAAAATGTTGGAGAGGGTGTATTTTCATATGGCAGTTATTATTTTTCAGCTGAACACACAAGGAAAACAACATGAGTGGGTATCTGAAAGCATTGCAATGAGAAGTGTGCAAGTGTCTAAAAATTTCCACTCAGAGAGGGCAGCTTGCTGGCTTGTTTGAACCTGCTACACTCTGCCTGGGATGGGATTGGAATGCTCAGTGCGCGAGCTGATTGGCCAGGGTTGTTCTGTCCTGTGTCGCATATTTCCGTCTGATCTCAGCTTAAAGACAGCAGTGCCAGAGGCTTCCCACCCTGATGCATGTGCCCCATATGCTGCAAGGCTCTGCAGACTGAATTCCTCTCTCAGATCTCTGCAATGGCTTCTCTGTGGTATCCTTTACTACACATCAGACACACCCATTTTCCTAAGCACAGCAGACTTCAGCACTTCTCACTGTTTCTACTTGCTTATACAGTGCATAACATGGATGTAAAAAAAAACAACATATTTGCCAAAGTGACATTATTTACAGTGATATGGCAGTCATGACCATTGACCATGCTTAAAGTTGTTATGATCCAGTCTGCTGATCTGCGCAAGACTACAGTAAGTCTGGAAGTATCTTGACACCGACTCACAGGTGAACGGTCAGGTGACCAGGCCAGGAAGATCCACTCGTATCCCTGGTTGTTGCTGGAGTCCAGCCGGTACAGGATGTAGGACGGCTGTTCGTCCTCCAGGAACGGAAGAACACAGGAGTCATACTCCTGGTCCCACGTCTTCGAGGGAGGCTTGCTGCCCCCCACCACTAACTGCTCTGAAACACAGCAAGGCCGAAGCAGACAGTGAGGCCACAACACTCATTCCACACTCACTCACAGACATCAACACAGTGAACGAGAGGAAGAACCAGGCCTGCTCTGACGCGGCATAGTAAAGTTATGAATACATCTTTTCCTCTTTTCACAGTCTCACACATGGTTTGCAAACTGAAAAAAAAATGATACTGACCATTATCAATCGCTATCTTCAGCAGACGGTAGTCTCCGTTCCTCGCCCTTGCAAAAAGGTCTTTCACTTCCCCAGAGGCTGTGAAGGCAACAGCAAGAGTGACTTCTGTGCAGAGCATGAGGAACTCCACAAAGCTGCACGGGTGCGCTTGTCTGAACGCACAATTAAAGCCCACCACACTGGCATCAACTCACCGTTTACACCTTTTTCAGTGTGTTACAATCACACATTACGCAGCTCACATTTCAATCAACTGAACTGAGGATTACTCATGATTTAAAATATGGTATCATTTTTTGTCTGTAATCCACTACAAGCTAGGTCTATCAAACAGACAGTGGTAAAGGGATTGTTTTCTGTGAATGTGTGGAATCATTGATCTCTCTCGAACGTGGATCTCTTGCTCTAGCTCCTGTGCACGAAGAGCTTAACATATGATATACGGATCTGTGAATCTACACATCATTTCTCAAACACACTTCAGAGCAAACGGTACGGAACATTAAAAATCACCTGCCAAGCACATTTTAGTTAGTGATAGCTCAGGCTTATAGTTTAGGAGTTGATTAATATCACTGTATTTTATTATGTATTTATTAATTGGAGCAGGAGCGTGTCCCATATAGCTGCCTTTCCGTCTATGAGGAAACGCAACTATTTCCCTGAACAAAACATCTGCCCATTTTCGTTTGCGGCTACCCAGCTAATCATCAATTTGTGGATTGAACTCTACATTCCCGTATATCTGGGGGCCTGGATCACCGATCGGATAAACAAACCGTTTGTGTTTTTCTCCGAAAGTCATCACAGTAACTCAATGTGTTGCCAGCTCGCAGCTTCTGGTTTTGATGATCGGGCGAAGCATGCAGGCTAGGCGTTGTCTGAATTTGTTCCAGCAGCGCTTAGTCTGGCGGCATAAGGTGCATATTTCCGTTCACACAAGAGCTCTGTAGTCATGCTGACGAGCGAGCGAGCGAGCAAACGCACTGGGGCGAGAAATCTCGGATTTGCGTGACCATTTAAGTACAACAAATCGCGGGTTCTATTCGGCCGTAAACCCCATTCGTTATCTTGCTAGCTACAACACAGGTTAACGCACGGCACAGCCTGACTGATACAACAGGTTTTCAGTAAAACCTGGAAATTCATTTTGTTAAACACATCTCAAGGAATCTGATCTAACCGGAACAATAGCTCGCAACTTCCCATCCATCTCATTGTCCTTTTCTCTGCCTCTGCTGCTCTGGTTAAAAATAATAAAAGGCTTTACCTTGAATGCCCGTTTGATGGGACATTGTACTTGTTTCGTCGGAGTCCGCCGGCTGTTATTGGGAAGCAGAAGAATAAGGAAGAAGCAAAGCGAACTACAGTAACTCGACCCGCCCCTGGCGTGACGTCATCATGCCGCAGCTCTGAGGTCATGTGATGCGGCTGGTGCGGCGCGGTCACGAAAATGTGCAGGAAATGGCTTAAAGCCTGCTGTTCCACCGCTTACCTCTCAGCCAATAAAATTCGAGCGTAATGTGTATTCCTCTACGTAATTGGTTTAAATAAGGCTGTTGGAGAACTCGCTTAATAAAACAACCGTGGTTGCGATACTCACAGATGTGTCTGATGTTTCGGATGTACAATTTGGAGACCCTAGGCAAACCGGGAATCCGTTAAATGACTATATCAATTAAATTGTCTTATTAAGCAATTTGATGCTATCACTAGAATCATGCGTGACTGTATTTTTTGTGTTCGATGTGACAGTGCCATATCGTCAATAATCAGGCTATGTTTCATCCAGGATCTTATAGGTAAAACTATAAACCTTCTTGGTTCCATGATACACACCAGAATAAGAATTTGACTGAAAGATTGAGACATGGAAACTGCCCAATGCATTTCCAGAGGACAACAATACTGACCCGTGAGTTTTTTCATAAAACACTTCAGACTGAGGTATAAAACTATAGCCTTATAAAGACCTTATTTAAACCTGAATACCAAACGACAGGATATCATTTTTGCATAAGTCCTCACAGCATCACTTGACAGGTCTCAAGGCAGATTGATTGTTCCTAATGTCTAGAAGTATAAGAAATAGTTTCCATTGAACAATGTCATTAGACACACGGTTCCGATCCAACTTGGCCACCAGACATGTTGACGTTTTTCGGGAGTGCATGACTTTTCACGGTGCCGACTCAGTCCTCTCATTTTGGCACACATAGCAGCGACTGTTTTAAGATGTGCATGCTGTTGGTCCCTGGCTGTGTGCAGTAATAATATTAATTGAGTAATATGACTGACAGTTGCTGTTTACCGTTTGGCTCTCTGGCTGGTCTCTAGGTGCGTTCTTGACTATAGCACAAGCTCACCATCCCTTTAGCCAGAAGATCATGAGGTTGCCTGCAAGCTCTTGTGTTTTACACTAGGGATGTTCTTGGTCTTTCTGGGTGTAAATGATAGAGAAGCACACTACCTTTCCCTGGAGTTTTATGGCGTTCATGCGGACGTTATGAGTTGGAAAACACAGGAACACACTTCTGTACATGTCAGATGAAACTAAACACCCTTGAATTAGTGTTTTATAGACAATAATAATGAATCCTTGGGCTGTGGTGATTTGGAGGAGCGCTGTATGTGCATACTGCATGCTCACATGTCCGTCTGGTAGCTATTTCGGGACCCAAGTGGAGCGTTTAAATGTTGGGTTGGAATGGGAGCAGTTAGAAGTAAAGAGTGGGTTGGGCTGGGCTGGGAGATGCAGGGCCTTCATGAGGTCGAGGTGGAGAGCAGGGGCCTCCCTCAGAGAGCAGGGCTTGTAAGGGCTCCTGGCAGGGGGATGGGGCAGGGTAAACTGAACCAGCTGTGGGGTGGTGCCAAACGCGGAGGGGAAATGCCTGCGCAGAAGGTCTGTGCTCGCAAGAATAGCAGCAGCTGCAGGGAACTCCCAGCACCACACCTTCCCCAGCAGGCTAAAATAGACTTTCCAAGGAGGTTTCTAAGGCTTCGAGGCCTCTGATTGAGGAGGTGGTCCTGCATGATTTCGGCAGGAGTTATTGGGAGGAGTCACCTCACACTGAACCTAGATGGACCCCACAGATTTTCTGTGCTGACAGAGAACATTTCAGCCCGGAGCAATCTGCTCCGTTTCCCAGACAGACTCTGTGGCTGAGGTGGCTCAGTGAGGAAATGACTGCCCTCTTCTCTGGTTTTTCCAGTGGTGGCCTGCCTTGAGGTGCCTCCTTCTTGAGGTATCCCATTTTCCTCAGTCAGTCGGCAGGGAACATGATCCGGTGATTTCTCCTCCTCTGTGAAGACCCCCGGTGGAGGGGAGGTCCTGAAGGTACCACTGTGGCTGCTGGCCTTCGCCGCCAGCGAGTTCATCCATCCTCAGCACCTCTCTGCTACCACGCTGGTGACAGGAAACTCAGGTTTCATAAATCCCATAGAAGGTGGAGCTACCATATGTTGTCAATTACTGTTTCATATGAACCATAACAAATGACCTCGCTCTCCACAGAAAAAAAAACGCTTATGATTGGTTCAGATCAGTGAGTCACAGATGATGCTTGATCTCTCCACCCATATTAGGATTCGTGAACCTTCACTCTCCCATTCGAGTCATAAACACTCACCCCATTGTATTTCCCCAGTATACCAACACCATGCCTATTCTCTTCCATTACTTACCAATGCGATGTCATCAGTACTGCTTACATGCAATAGGAATCTATGCCCCTATACTCTGGTGACCCTTAATTTTGTAATCATAGGTACAAAGGGCCCAAAATAAGAAAGAGACAGCTGCTCCCAAGGTTTCCTCTGGGCCCCCTATTCTCACAGACCTGTGAAGTGGATTCTTGGCTGGAAAGTTGTTTACTCTGTGCACAGGCTCAAATGACTTCCTGTGACTCATTCAAATTCCAGGCTATTCAAATCAAATTATCTAGGGTCATATCCATCTGAGGAGATTTTAATTATTAACATTAAATAATAATTAATGTCGCATCGATGTGCAATCTTTGCAGAGTCTCTGACGTCTTTCCAATGCTGAAATGGGAAGTGCAGTGTGGGTAATGTTCTTATTGTGAGTGCTGTACGTGTAGAGGAGTCCCCTCTTCGTGCAGAGCAATAACTGTGCTGTTCCTCTTGTCATTGTGGGTGACAGTCTCCACAGATGACTAATGCTCTGTCTCTGTTTAAAGTTTTATTGCCCTGTCTACATCTTTTTCCTTCATTCAGACCGTTATATTTGTTGAGGAGGCAAGTTTCACCATGTGTTACCATTAGAAGAAACCCAAAGGTTTTGATTCATCCTGATCTGCAAATTACACCATTCACACTTTAGAAGAAAGTTTCGCGTAAACTTTCTACAGGCATTCACCATCATAGATGGATGTTTAAACATTGCACCGGCCCCGTTCCATTTTGCCCTACTCCATACTGAGTTGGTGTAGTTAAAGCCTGTCTGCCCCCTCCACCGTACCTGACACCTGAGTGCAGTGTCGCCAGGTAACCGCGACTCTCTCCAGAAAGTTCCAGTAGAGAGAGGATGGTGCATATGGAGGCTGTGAAGTACCAGAGTTTAGGGAGCTCTTACACAGTCCCAATCAGAGAGGGAAACACACACACATCTAAGGGGGAAATATTATTTATTATGCAACATGAACTCACAGGCCAATTTGCTCAGCTCAGTGGAGCTGAGAGCTTCCCTTCAGTGGAAGGCTAACCGCTTTTCAACTCTCAGTTCCACTTATCTTACTGTGATGTCTAAATAATGTAATACCTCATTGCCCATTTAGCAAAGCTTGCCGAGATACAAATGATCCCTGTGATCTATAATATTTTCACCATGAAGCTTTATCAAAATGCTGCCATTTCTGAATCTTTTATGTGTTGCAGTGTATCAAATGAAAATCAGACCAAATCAGGCAACTGTTACACCACAAGACCCCATAATCACTGAGTAAAGTATGAAGGGAAGGTTCACCCAATCACTGAAACAGCCATTTTCTCCTGACTGGGCTGTGTTCACTGTTGCCTGTTACCTGATTAGAAATGATCACTCCTTATCAGGATAATGTAATTGAAATGGCCGCTTTTGTTGTTTGCATGAACAGATTCAGGATTCAGGGAATAAATACCTGCTCAATCCCTTTGAAGGTAATCTGTAATCAGAGGAATTAAAAGCAAAACCATAGCATATTTGTGCATCTTTTGAGGTCTGGCTGTAATCCACTTAGTGGGGAATCCTAATAACTCTCATAGCTATCTGTGTGAAATCACGGTGTAAGTTTTCTTCTTTCATAGCTTCATGTTCTGGAGTTCAAATTGTGCACCAGTAAGGTATGTAAATCCACATTCTCTTTTTTCCAAAAAATTAATTTAAAAAATCTTGTGCATAAACATTTGTTGTGACCTTTGCATTCAGATCTTTACATGATTCCCGTTTGTTTGACTACTGTTCCTGACACTGCTGCTAGACACACAGTAACCCGGTAAGAGCCAGTCTGCTGTGTGGCTGGGGGTGTCTGACCCGTGTCTCTGCATGGTGCTGTAGGAGAGAACCAAAACAATGCATTCACCCCTTGAAAGGAGCCAGTATTCGCTTGTTCTTACTCCAGGCGTACATACCCTACCAATTTAATCTTTCTACCCTCCTGAGTGCCCTGGAGCACTTTGGAATAAAGGGCGGAATGATTCTGTGGAATGGTGTAACAGATTGTACAAAACTGTCCCTTTTCCTTAATGTTGTTTACAGGTGACCATTTAAAATATGTTATACCAGACAGCACAGCGTCATTATTATGGATATCTTTCAAATTCACAACTGGAACAGATGAAGGTTTGTAGTACATTGTATTGTCTTGTGTTATACAACTGAAATCGGCTGTCCAGTTGGCTCCCCCTTGTGACTACATTACCATTATTAAAACTGAGGTCTGTACTTTGCAGTAGTTTTACTGATCTGAGCAGCATAGGCGTTGAGAGAATCATTCAGATCTCACTCATATATCTCTCTGTCATGGATATCACTGGTCTCCTGTGCAGTCAGATGGAATTGCTGTGTCAGGGCAGATGCTGGAGGGAATTGCTGATTCAGGGTAGATGTTGGATGGAATTGCTGTTTCACGGTAGGTCCATTCATTACTCTGTTTTAGGTGTTGCCTAATCGTCAGCATTATGTAAATTGAAATGGTTGCGTGTTACCAGCATAATTACAGAATTATTTAACTAACTATGCTTTATTTGTTTCTGAAATGGGGTGGTGTGACAACCAGCATATGCGCTGTTCCCAAGCACCAGGGTTGGGAAATGATGGCTAATTTATTTACACAGTTACACAGAATAAAACTGCCCTATGATGCAATTTCAGGCTGATAGTTTGTGTCACTGATTGACAAACACTGGTGCCTTTGGGTTATATGTGTCTAATCTATCCTCATCAAAGGTGAACTCCATGACTCTCAGGACACAGGCAATTCCATCTGTGCTTTTTGAAATAGCTGGAAGAAACTCCACCTTCTGCATGTTCCTGTTTGTGCATTTGCGCAAGGCCTTTAAATTTAGTTTCATATGCCTCGAGTCAATCAGAAAGATGCTGCCGTCAGAAGCTTTTTTATTGGGAAAGGATGAGTGTTTGCGTAAAGTGCACAGCTGTGCAGGCAGAAAGCAAACAAATATAAAGGTGAGGAAATTGCCCATGAATTTCAGTGTAATATTTTCCGAGGAAAATTGCTTTTAAGCGTGTTGCCTATGGCTGCTTAATGAGCTCTCTCAGATCTGATATCCGCAGCGATATCTCACTGCAAACACTGAGGGCTGTAAATGCTGCTGTTTCCCTGTGCGGCAGAAGCTGCTGTCACCCACAGCTCTGACTAACCGCAGCGGAGATGCTCCAGATACTCCCTGCCCCTCTCTCCCGGGACCTCAGGCATTCTCAGCCTTTATTTCCCAGCGGCCAGGCGGCTTATTCCAGCCACACAGCCAGCAGTCTGACGGAGGGCAGCTGGGATCCCAAACAGGATACAGAGTCACTCACAGGGGCGGAGTCACGCAGGTACAATGCAGCCAATGACGCGACCCGATAGGGCTCCATCAGTGACATGGGGAAAGGACTTAGACCTGGACAGAAGGGCCGCGCCCTAAGAGTCATGATGTCATAGAGCAATGTTTCCCAGCCCTGGTACTGGGAACCTACTGGATGTCATTACAAATGTAATTTGTAATAACGTAATTTGGGTTGGAGCAAGTTAATAAAAGAATATTTACACAGATTTTACATCTGTGTCAGTTATCTGCAGGAAGTCCTGTGTAAAATAAATGTCATTTTGGAGGTGCTTGTGCTATTAAAACAAAAAAAAAATTAAAGTAAATGTGACAGTTAATCTTGTAATTGTTTTCATGAATATATGACCCTTAAATAAATGTAAGGCAGCTCTCTTAAATGATTAAGCTTAACCAATGCTGTCATTGTTCTAGGCACTCAAACAATTCATTTTATAACTAATCCATTTCTAAACAATTACCTTAAATATATTCTGTATTCCTTGAAAGAGAACTATATTACATCAGCCAGTAGCAGGACCAAATAAGATATCTTTTTTCACATAACCTTGCATGTGCAAACGCAAACACCATCTTTGTGCAGCATATTCCAGATATTATATGGGTTAATATGTTATTTGCCTGAATGACCGTTTTCTCCACACAAGTCAGTTAATACAAAATATATTAAGAGGAGAGCAAATATGAAGAGAACCTGTATCAATACAGTGGCACTTCCATTTGATAGCCAATTCTAATGAAGTGTGGTTGAACACTATAGATGAGTAGGTCTGAACAGGCAAACTGTGTTTCTCTAAATCAGCTGTTTCTGCAAGATGCTGTATGTAACTTTATCTTTTATGTTTTTAGAATGATCAGATGGTGCTTTGGTGGTGAAACAGTTGGCATATCAAACCGCTTTGAACACTGCTACACAGATGCTGTAAAATATGTATCCAAGGCTGTGGGGCAAAGGACTCTATACTTAATAAATACTAAAACTGACCACCCAATGCTGGTGTCCCCAAGACCCTGGAAAACCAGTCCACAGGGATCTGTTTCTCCTGCTTCTCACAGTTCTCTTAACAGGGTGTGACATTAGATGAAATGACCACTTCACAGTTTTATTAGTGCATGTTAAATGTGTATTCCAAAAAAATAACCCTGCTGTCTTCCCCAGCCTGTCCTCCTCAAGAGCTCCCACCACCAGACCACTGCACAGGAAGCACAGGAAACCCCCCAAAAAAAAATACACAATCCACCCCCTGCAGCACCAACTGTCTGGCCAACCATAAAAAGCACTAACCACACACTGAAGTGAAACACTCAACCAGGCAGCACAAATAATTAGATAGGACAAATACTGATGGAGTGGCTGTCAGCACACCGGAGTGGATGACAGTTGTGGTAGGAGAACTGACTGGATTGTAATTGGATAGATGCCCACCTGGTGGTACAGATGTCACCATGACGGGAACAGGTGACACTTTGATGAAGCAGGTGACAGTAAGATGGGACAGTGTGGCTCATAATGTAATTGGATAGGTGACAGTACCATGAAGCAGGTGACAGTACGGTGAAACAGGTGACAGCACTCGGGATGGCTGAGTGTAATTGGAGAGGTGACAGTCTGCCGGCTGACGATGTCCATTACATTACATTATTGGCATTTAGCAGAGGCTCTTGTCCAGTGCGACTTACATCAGTTACACTTTTTTTACAATGCTATCCATCTATACAGCTGGATATTTACTGAAGTAATTGTGGTTGAAGTACCTTGCCCAAGGATGATGAAGCAGGTGACAGTAAGGTAGGACCTTTCAGGTAGGAGTCCTGCTCCTTAACCGCTATGCTACACTGATGGTGTATAGCTGCTGGTCCTGACGGGATGGGCGGGGTCGTGACGGAGGCGTGGCGGGGGTGTGGCAGAACATGGGAGGGGCATGATGTGGGCGTGGAGGGGCGTGGCGGGGGCATGGTGTGGGCATAGTGGGGCGTGGCAGGGCGTGGCAGGGCATGGTGGGGGCATGGCAGGTTGTGATGGGGGCGTGGCGTGGCAGGGTGGGGGTGTGGCAGAGCATGGCAGGGGCGTGATGTGGGCGTGGCAGGGGCATGGCGGGGTGTGGCAGGGGCGTGGTGGGGTGTGGTAGGGGCGTGGTGGGACGTGGCATGGGCGTGGCGGGGGCATGGCGGGGGCGTGGTGGGGTGTGGCATGGGCGTGGAGGGGGCGTGGCGGCCGTCACCCCTGCGCTGCGACGCGCCTGCTCCTGCGGCAGCACGGCGGGAGGTGGCGGTGTCCCCGCAGTGCCAGGCAGCTCCGCTGGAAGCGCTCGCTGGCCAGGATGTACAGCAGGGGGTCCAGCGCACTGCTGATGCTGCACACCGCCTCCAGGAACTCGTACGAGGCGTACAGCACCGCCGCGTTGCCGGGGGTGACCAGGTGGCTGACCCGCATGAAGACCAGCGTCATGATCATCACGTGGTACGGCACGAAGGACACCACGAACACCGCGATGGCCGCCGAGATCAGCCGCAGGGGCTTGCCGGACCGCTTCCCGCTGGGGAGGGTGCGGAGCACACGGGCGGTGCGCACGTAGAAGGACAGCATGAGGCCGAACGGCAGCAGGAACCCCACCAGCGTCCGCGTGACGGAGATGGTCCTGACGTAGGCAAAGGGGCCCTGGATGTGGTCCATGCAGACGGTGACGTTGCCGGGCCGCTTGACGGCGAAGGTGACGAAGAGGTCGGGGACGGAGCCCAGCAGCAGCAGCATCCAGACGGCAGCGGAGCAGAACCGGGCCTTGCCAGCGTCCCACCAGGACAGCGAGCTGAGTGGGTGCACGGTGCCGGCGTAGCGGTCGAAGCTGATCAGCGTCAGGAAGAAGATGCTGCCGTAGATGTTGACGTTGAAGGAGATCTTCTTGAACTGGCAGAAGGTCTGGATGTCCCGCAGGTAGGGCTTCTGCAGGCTGAAGTAGATGGTGAAGGGCAGGGTCAGCATCCAGGCGGAGTCGCACAGAGCCAGGTTGAGCAGGAACACGCTGCTGGCCGTCCACGCCTTCCGGAAGCAGGCGTAGTTCAGCAGAGCCGCCACGTTTCCCACAATGCCCACGGGCAGAGCCAGCGTGTACAGGACAAGTAAGAGGAAGCAGTACCACTGCCTGTCCCGGAACTGACTGCAGAACTCAGCCGAGTGGTTCAGCGGCTCCAGGAGCATCTCCGTCCATTCTGGGGGCAGAAAGGGTATCAGACATCGCGCACATACAGTACCGGGGGCGTCCTCATGAGCTCTCAGATGGGGAAGTGCTGGTGGGATTGTCATGATGGGGAGCGCTAACATGCAGCGGCGATCCCCTCTGAAGACTGCCCACCCCCCACTTCCCCCTCTGTACAGTTTTAGAGAGACCTCCCGCTTTTCTACTGTGTTCCTGTCGACATGGTGGGAGAAACGCAAGCTGTTGATCTTCCCTTTAATCTCCATATTAACATGTTGGAACATTAGTGCTGAGCTTGCCAATGGCAAGCCAACTGTGGATGCATTCATTGATATAGTCATGGTTATATTTCATATGTGTGTGTGTTTTTTTGTTGGGGGGCAAATATGCAAATTAATTAACTTACAAGCAGGTGGGCTACAAAGCTACACCTTTACACACATGGGCAGGTGTGCTTAAGCAGACAGCTTTACCTGCTGTGTGGTAGGTCCTTAAACAGAAGCACAGCCATTGGTCCTTACCTGCCTGGCTGTCATTGAATTTATTTGAATGATTTGATGTTATGGAGAAAAATGACTGCCGCTCAGTCATTTGAAAGCATAAAAAGCCAGGGTAAGTAGACCCATTTGTCATAGTTCCTGCATGCAGAGATTTCAACTGAGAGTAATAAAAAGAGATTTCACTGGGAATTTTGATAATGTACAGTAACTTTATGAAAAACTATAGGATCATGAAGTAAAACTGTGACATAAATCATCACTGGGATATGATTTTCCCTAAATGTCTCCCCTTGTTTCCCTGCAATAAAGGGCAATCTGTTTGATTGACATTTTGGTGTCCGTGCTACAATAATGGCTTGTCGCTAAGCATCACAAGTGTTTCCAGGAAGTGACACCCAGACACCTGCACTTTGATAAATGATTCAATGAGTCTAATGTTGATTCTAATAGCTTCAGTGTTGTGGTTATGTGTACATTATATTACAGGACTCTGTTCAAATTTACCTGGTGAGAAGTGTGCCTTTGAAAAAAATCTAAGAATTTGTATGTCTACACGTAGATTCTCGTATTCAAACACACGTCTGTCCTTGGTCCGAGTAATCTTTCCAGTTGTTACCAAAACTGTTGTAGACTATTAAAATACACATTTGGATTTACGCAGTACAGATATATCTCAAAATAGTTTCATCTACTGTAATCGTATCAATTGTATGAAGTGGCTAGAGCTGATATTTGAAAGAATAAAACAGAGCATTGAGCTTTAGAGGTAGGTCCCATTTCAAGACTGAACATCTTTCAGAAGATCATCTGAAGTTCACCTGGAAAATATTTTACACTCCTTACAGTTTATGTTGTGGTTTATGACTTCTGTAGGCCGAAACCTGTTAACACCAGCAGAGGGGTGATATTTAAACCAGCCAGGGTTTTTATTCTCTTATTTAAAAATTCTAGGAACTAAAAGCATGTCTCAAGATAATTCTACTTTAATGTAGCATCATACATAACTTCAAGGCCATGGTTTAATAGCTGAATTGTAATGATTAAGCGTACAAATGGATCAGAAAAGCTTGATGTACTGCATGGATATACAGTATGTATACCATACAGTTGCATCCTTACAGTGCAGTGAAAGTCTAAAAGCAGGTAAAACTCTCTCTTACCCTGTTTAAGCAGCGAGTCATTGATCTGCCCCCTCATCATGGTCACAGGTGAGGTGGCTCAGGCAGTGCTGATCTCAGTTCAGGTGTGGAGTTCCCCAAAGCCTACCTGTGTTTGATGTGCAGGGTGTCAGAGTAAGCGTTCTGTACCGTTTCCTCCACTGCGTTTCCACCCCCGTCCCAGGCTCCTCCTCTTCATCAGGGAGGAAGTGGCAAAGATAAAGACCCACTCCAGCCTCTGTCAGCCCCACCTGAGCTGTGACCTGCTCACTCATTCAGAAGGTACACAGGCAACAGTATGTAAAATATTTTTCTAATTAGAGAGAGAGAAAACCTATAGATATTCAGAGTTCATAACGGATGAGATGAACAGTGAAGCATTTTCTTTTAAATCTGTAGACACAACATCAAATTTGTTCATATTTGTTTGCACAGTTATTCAGTTACTTCACACAGTTATTCAAGAACTTATTGATCTAACACAGTGAATGCTAGTCATGACATATGATGCATAAACATAGGCATAGTCTGATTACTGAATCTGAAGTCCGTTTCAGAGATGGAGGATCCAAGACTGGTTGTTCACATCAGCATCACCATAATCGATTTTCATGTACAACCACTAGATGGCGACATCTCCACATACTTAATGAGCTCTCCTTGTTTCAGACGACTTTTGGCTTTAATACCTCACTATTATAATTGTAGGTGCCATGTTTAGACAATATTTGAAAGTGAGGTTTTATAGGTACATTTGGAAGGCAACGTCAGCTAATACTGAGAGAGGACAACAATGTGGAGCATAAAACACTCTTCACTAATCATCATTCAATAAAGATTAAATAATATTGATAAAAATGAAGTTATCAGGATTCAGTTGACAAAGGTAGGTGTATTTCAAAGCAGAGACCTCTAAGGCCTTTCCATGGTGGTTAGACTGTAGTACATACACCCTACTTGTATTTGTATTTTGACTGGTATCTGGTGTCATGCATATAGTCTCTCTGTTTATGCAGAAAAAAAAGAATTTTATTATTATTTTATTATGATTGTGAAACAGCATTCCTGGACTCAAATACGTGATACAGAGCCCAGCATCCACGCTTTACAGGGAAAAAGAGGTGGATGCTGGGATTGAGCAGCATGTAGAACAATCTCAGAGCCACTGACCTCCCCTAATGGGAAAATAAATGGGCCAATCACACGCTGCCACAGGTTGTGTGTCAGGCGGCAGGCAGCCTT
Source organism: Megalops atlanticus (assembly GCA_019176425.1). NCBI lineage: Eukaryota > Metazoa > Chordata > Actinopteri > Elopiformes > Megalopidae > Megalops > Megalops atlanticus. The sequence continues at coordinate 20,723,286 of CM032899.1, forward strand.
GTCACAGAATTCATAAGGGCCATAACTCAGGCTGGGGCTGCCGCAGGTGGGAGCGGAGGAGGTGACCGGAGCAAACCGCGCTGTCCAAACACACGGGGGCGGCGGCGCGTCGGGAGGGGGACCGCGGGGGGAGACATGCGACGGCCGCAGCGAGCTCACTGCGGGACGCAGGCAAACGCGCATCACAGGGACCGAAACAACATCATCAGCCTCACAGCGGCTCCGCTCCGCTCTCCTGCATCTTAGAGCAGGTCGTTTAAGCGTAGGCTACTTTATGAGGCTGTTTGAGTTCAGAGACATGTGCAAACCCATAATTTTCCTTTTTATGGTGTCTGAATACCAATCTTTGATACGGATCTGAATCGCTTTTCAAATGAGAATTTTTGCACCCTTGGTATTAAATTTAATTCACTTCAATAATTATCATAAAGAGCACAAACACAAGCAGCAGGTATAAATGGAAATGTGAAGCCTGGTTTTATCACTGCTGGAGAGCTCTGACTGTGTTATTACCCTTCTGTTACTGCAGTGCGTTTAGGGACAGCCGTGAGGACTCTCCCGATGGGGGCCTCCACCTCCTGGAGCTAAAGTTGCACGACCTCTGCAGCTAGCGTGGGCCAAAGGATCCAACCATGCATCTGGTAGTTCATTGCGGTGTATGGAACGGGATCTACATCTGCAGTTTAACATTTCCTACCTGAGCTGACTTAGGTTTGCAGTATTTAAAAGTTTGATGGGATTTAAGTGAGCCGTGACTTAAGAAACATGTTGATAGACACTTTTGGATTGTCTTTCAATCCATTCTTTCTGCCCTTGAAAGAAAGCCACATTGATGGATGTGAAACTGGGCATGTGCAGAATTCAACAGAGCTGCTGGCCAGGAGGGAGGGAAAAGCCATGCATTCAGAGCATATCTCTCTCTCTCTCTCTCTCTCTCTCTCTCTCTCTCTCTCTCTCTCCCTCTCTCTCTCTCTGTCTCTCAGCTGAATGCATCTCAGGCACTCAGGGAGCTGTTTCTCAGTGATGTGATTGCCGGGCAGAGCGCCGGGCAGTGGGTTGGGGATGTCAGAGCGGCTAAAAGCGTATGGAACTTTCCTGGTGGCACATGGGCTGCTCTCTGGGATTCAGACCGGCTCCGACCCGCTTCCCCCGAGTCGCTGCTCTGGGATGCGATTTGACGTGACTGGCATTGCTGCTTCACACCGATCCGTACACTGCGGCCACCGACACTGAGGAGGGTCTCCGCACCCGGACATGACAGCTGTCACTCACAGCAGGTCAGCGGTTTAATATTAGACAGGCACCATGCAGCGCAAGCCAGCTGAGTGAACCATGGAAGACTGACCCTGCTGGTGAAAACTGACAACATTTTAAAGAAAGCACAGCTTTAACATAAATATGTTACATTACATTCATTTAGTAGACATTCTTATTCAGACCAGGCTAAACACCAGTGAGTGTGAGCACAAAACTATTCAAGCACTACCACAAGTTAACCTGTACAACCTTACAATATGTGTACTTCAGTGCTAATTGGCACATTAACCAGCCTTACTTTAGCGTAATGTAAGAATTAGTACTCGAGAGTTGTGCCATTATTCTTTTAAATGACCCTAAAGAAGATAATGTAGGTAATGGAAAGGTCTGTTAATTATAATTGTCACTCAAAAGCTGATTGGGCCTTTTAAACCTCCTTCACTTCATTTCAATCAACTGACCATCAAATGGATAACAGAAAATAACAGAAAAACATGTTTGTATCCAGTGTTCACAACACTACACTTCTGGGAAATTCTAACCCAAGCTGGTCATCTGATGCTGGCTGGAGGTTGGATGTTGCTATGACAATAAGCTTCCTTCATTTTTGTATTTAACAGCAAAAAAAATCTCACAGCTATACGCCACTGGAATAAATAGAGATGCTGCTGGGTTAGAGGTGATAAGTTCAAATACATTCTTCCTGCCCTTTTGATCAGATAAGGTGTTTGATCAATATTGATTGATCAGCTGCCGTTGCTTTATTGGAGATGTGTTTTAAACCCAATCAATCACTCTGCCGCACTTTCATCAAGAAGACCTCCTAAACAATCACCAGCAGGTTCTTTACAGCCCCCAGAGACTGAGACCGAGACCAGTAATACATGACCTGCCATTTCGGCTCATTGATGGCCTTGTCATGAGCCAAGATGGCCACCCCTCCCCCACAGTATTCCTGCCACAGCCACTTCACCAGAATGGAGCATTTATTTCATATTTGTATGGGCCATTCAGGTGCATTCTGCCTTCAGGAGGGCTGAGCTTGGTGGGTAAAAAGACTCCCCAATCCTCAAGTTGCACCTACAAAGCATCACTTAGTGTTTTTATGGTTTCTGTGTAACACTGATGAAACCGTACGTGTGGAGAGAGCTTGCAGGGACGGATGGGCAGTGATTTAAAGGCAAGCTGAAGGATGTCAGCAGTGTAGCACCAGAGCAACAACCAGTGTTTTATCAAACCCGTTCATTCGTTACAGTGGCACAAACACTCCAGCGTGTACAACACCGCTTCCACAAAAGCCATTTCAGAGGGGAGCGGGCGGCGGCTTTCTCTCGGTGAAGGGGACACTCCTGTGTAATCACCCTATCAGTCACGCCGCTCTCGGTGGTGACAGTGGCATCCATCATGGGTGTTCCTCTGGGCTGTGGTGGAATGGAGACGCCCAGCTGAGCGTGGCCAGCAAAAACTATCTCTAACACCCGGGGGGCGGGGCCGGGAAGACCACGCCCTCGGAGATCAAAAATGCCAGTCACCTACCCTGCCAATGCAAACTGGACTTGCCCTGCTTGATGGCCTTTTCCCACTCTAGTGGTAACAAGTGGTTACTGCCGTTCCATTGGTGGGGAGCTATGGGTGAGTGAGTGAGTGAGTGAGTGAGTGAGTGAGTCAGTCAGTCAGTCAGTCAGTCAGTCTGTGAGCAGTTGAGTGGCTCAAACAAGCAAAAGCATTGTGCTTTTGTGCTCTTAGTGAAATGCTTTGGACCAAGAAGAAATTATTATCATTTACTAACATTCCTTCACAACTACCTTTATTATCCAAAAAGAGAGTTTCACCCCTCTAACAGACAAACAGTAAAGAAAAAAGGCAGACATTTATCTTGTCTTTGCATATTGCTCTAATGCAGTTGTGGTGCTGCTACAGCATCATTACCCGCTCGCGGTCCGGCTCCGTAAATGTTTCCATCACGCTGAAGCGTCGGAGACAGGAATGAGATGAAGGCTTTTGTCTGATGTGACTGTGACAGATTTAAACCCGTTGAGGAGCAGGGAAACCATTTTGCACATAATTAAACAGTACACTCAGTGACAGAGTGATGCACATCTGTTGTGCAGAGGGATGGAGCAGTCTCACGCAGGGAGAAGAGGCTCGTGGAGAATCAGCTCCTGCTCCCCACACCACACCCGTCACTCAGCCTCACGGCTGCCCTCGGTGTCCAGTAGGTGGCGCTGTGGTGCAGCGAGTGAGAGTGCTCCAGGCTCTCCCTGCCGTCTTTAGCTGGGCGCTCGCTGTGCTCCGCTGCCTCCCGGACCGTTTCGCTCAAACACGGCCCTGTCCGAGATCCTCTGCCCCGCTCCCACCTGCAGCACCCACCCGCCCCTTCACAAGCATCACCTCAAAGCAGGCGCTGCGCAGAGCAACTGATCTTTACCTCTCCCGGATGGGCCGCCGTAGGGCACAGATTAATATGCAACTGCATCAATGCAATATGAAGATTGATGGGATTGCTCAGTGTGTGCTCTGAACTGCTGTTCTTGAACATGCAGTGTGTCTAACACGCGACAAATATGCAAAGCCTGTGTTCACCCTCTTACGAGAGTCATCCAGAAAGATGCAGGTAACTCAGGGGACGAACCCCCAATCCCGGGCTCATTACCAGCACTTACTCTGCACTGAAACATTCTGATCAGCATCTCATATGAGCTGTGCTCCCGCATACCTGTGAGATCAGTGAAGCTCCAGGGTGCAGCGGAACAGAGTCCTGCAGCGATGGTGTTTCTGAATGAGTAATCCTTCCCTCTCGGAGAGTCACTGTGTGCAACTCTCTAAGGCCTAGCGCACCATCTGTGCTGTCTGTGCTTTTCAGAGGTGTGTAGGGCCAGCTTCCCTGTGTTTCTAACAATGGACAGTGTTAAGCCAGGCTGATGTCTGTCCTACCATCCTGTGCGGTTTGTGAATGATATGTGTGTGCGTGTGGCATGTCTGTATGAGTGTGTACGTGTGTATGTGTGTGCATATCTGTATGCGGGTGTGGCATGTTTGTCTGAGCAAGTGCACGTGCATGTGCATGTACACGTGCGTGCTTGTGTGTGTCTGTGCGTATGTGTGTGTGTCATGTTTGTGTGAATGTGTGTATGTGTGTGTATGTGTGTGTGTGTGTGTGTGTGTGTGTGTATGAAATCTGATTCATCAGATCTCTTGCTGGGGCCTCACATTGTCTCTGTCTTACATCTCTCTGAGGGAGACTGTGTGTATATATGTGTGTGTGTGTGCGTGTGTGTGTGTGTGTGTGTGTGTGTGTGTGTGTGTGTGTGTGTGTATGTTGAGTGTGTTCTGCTGTCTCTCAGTTCTTTATCTTGTCAGTCCCTTAATTAATATTCCCTCTTTTCCTTTGACCTTTCAAACAGCCAGAAACCTCAACCAAATCCTTCCCTTCATCTAAAATGCAGCATGATTAAGACTTTAAAAATATTCTGCAGGCCCATGCAATCAATAAGCAATCTTTTTAAGGCATCAAAGAAATCCAAGAAAACTAATATTTCAAAACTAATACTTCAAAATTACATCAATCATTTTAATATGGTTTTATCACAACCACAATCTCTGTCACAACTAAACTAAAGTTGCTGACAGTGCTAACCGATAGGTTGTTCACTGAAGTGTGACTGTTAGCATGAGGCTCAGATGGTCTGATGGCAGAAGAGTATCCCGGGACCACTACCCACCACTTGTAACACTTCATCGGTCCCCTATTGTGGCTCTCACGCCATAATAATCCACACTTGTTAGCGGAGCTCCCATCTGGGATATTTGCATTTTAATTTAACTGTCAGATTGAGGCTGTTTGTCTGAAGCGGCGGGAGTTGTGGCCGCCCGCGGTGCCCGGTGCTCTCTCCAGCGCCTGAGTCCCGCCTCGGCGTCACGCCCTGACACCGCGGAGTGCCATTATCCCAATAAATCACACCCTAATTAGCCACTCTCATTTAATTAAGACCACCCATTTTACGGCTCTCCCATTAATCACGGCCAATTAGGGGAGTGGGCAGGGGGCGGGCGGGTTAGGATTGGAGGGCTCTGCTGGGACTCCTCTCCAGTGGAGAGGGACCGGTGCAGGTGGCCCCCGCGTTCGTTTCCCTGCCCCCTCTCACGTGGGATCATTCCAGCCGTTAGAGCCGCCCTGTGCGTGGGATTAATGTGAGATTAAGAGCACTGTCTCTGTTTAACGGGATTGCTCCATTGTCCTCTGTGCATGTAAGTGCTGGGCGGCCTTCTGCCTCTGTGCCACAGTAATGGCCAGGAGATATCCAGTAAAAAGCCTCAGCATCAAAAAAAGGAAAAAAACATTTTTTCAGTTTTAATTTAGCTGCAATCCTCCATTTGAATTGCTTCTAGAGCAGGCGTTATCTGAAAACAATTTGTGCTGTTTGTGCTCTGTGTGCTGTAGTTTGCGCACAGAGATGCCTCTGGGCTGTCATGGGCTGCTCTTCCTGTTCTGTTTCTTGGTGATTCTGGTCCCAGGGGAGTGATGTCGGCCACAGCATCCTGGCCATGGGCAGGCAACGCCAAAGAGAGCGGAGAGATCCAGCTCCACCACACCACCACTGTCTGTCTCCTCCTCTGAAACCAGTCAGATCTGGTCCTGCTCACTGGTTATCAGCTCAACCCCTATGGTGCTTCAGCCATAGTCTTTATAGAGAGTTTACGCCAGTATTACAACTTAATCAATTCTTACACAGTAGTTTGCATTGTTGTCAGTTACGGCCGACTTTTTGATCACATCATTCAAAGTCAAGGATGAAGCACCGCAGTGGTCAGACTAAATGTCCACCATTGTGGGGGAAGCAGAGGACAGCTCATGACTTCATTTGGGTTTAGGGATAAAAGTACATCGCATATGAATTCATGCTGTGGGATATGTGTGTGTGTGTGTGTGTGTGTGTGTGTTTCTCCTCAAACATTTATCATCGTTTGTGTTCCTCTCCAGGACCATTTACTTGTGTGATAGCAGTTCAATTTCATCCTGTGATAGAGCAAAGTTTGATGAGCACTCTGCTGTAAATTACCTTGCTTAGACTCTACAGCTGTCAGACTTCTATAAAATATGATTTATAAACCTGGCTTTGACATTTCTAAATACCACATAAAATGCTGGGCCTAGTTTTGCTGGAAGGAGCTCCGTCTCCAGAAGTACCGTTTAGATTTTAGAAACACCATTGTTATCACTTCAGTCACTTCAGTTGTTGTTTGTCATATAGCAAATAAAACATTTTTAGTGACATGTGGACTCTTTTTTTCTATCTACTGAAAAAAATAATAGAACAACTTTAAAATGACTGGCAAATATTACCAACTGTCTGGAACCAGCACTGAAGTATGAAGCCTATTTTAAGTATAGTCTACAGTATGTACGCTGCATGTATATATAGTATCTGTTTATTGTTACTCATGCATGCATTAAATCAGTATACACTATAATCCTCAGCCTGACTGAATCCTTTTACATTCTACCACATCCTTTTAGGTTTCACCTCACACTGTCCTAGGTTCAGAGAAGGACATAGCTGTTGGACCCTTGTGTAGGCCAGACATTTGGCCACATACTCAGATTCATAGCTATCTAAATGTCCACATGTTGCAGTTACTCAGTAACAGGTGATTTGAAACAGCAGCTGTTTCTCTGAGATCTTGGCTGTAGCGGGAGAGAGACTCCTGCAAGCAGGGCCTGCTCACTCCGGGGTCAGGTGAGTGCAGCACCGGGGCCAACCACCACATCACCACACACTAATGTCCTCTCAGACCCGAATTTCTCACTTTATTTCATGAGTGTGATTTCTCCTCTGGACTCGCGCTCATTTTTCCAGGAAGAGCGTGGTGATGAATACGCTACAGGGCCGGTGAGACTGAATGAGGCAGACCCGTCTGTCCCCGGCACTGATTCTCCTGCTCACTGACACGCGGGAGAGATGCAAATTGTGTTGCGTGTGCGGCGGAGTGTCAGGGGGCCGTGTTTTGGGAGTGTTCCGGCGTGGTTTCATGGGGTTCCACGCGGTGCGTTAATTGCTTTGATATGTTAATTTCTCGCCGTGTGTGTGTAATTAATGCATTGTGGAGGCGCTGTTGATAAGTGAGCGCATTAATCAGCGCAGGGGATGCGATGGCACGCTGGGGGTGACCAGTCTGCCGGCTCACCTGCTCCAGTCAGCCCAGTCAGACACACACGACCGGACCTGTACCACACAAATACCGAAACCAGATTTCTGTGTCAGAGGGGTAGCTTGGTGGTACACTGACACCCATTCTGGGAGAGTCACAGGTGGAGCTATTTTTGGAAATTTTGCCGTAGAGGTTTCCTTGCCTGTAGAATATTGGCATTGTTCTTTGTAGTGAAGGGAGAGAGCAGTCACCCCACCCCGGCTCGAACCCAGGTCTACAGGGTACCAAACTGCAGCTCTGACTGCCATACCAACGAGCCTGGCTCTTACATATGTATGTTTAGAGGCACAAAGCCACTGAAATGTAAAGTGTGGCGTGTTGGCCTGTTTTCCCTGTGCACCATACTGCAATGTCACCATTTCACAGAGGTGAGTGAGAGACAAAGACAGCCTGACTGCAGGGCTGTGAAACCAGGCTGCTGTGCCCTGCTGCACACTGCAAAGCCACGCCTCCACACATCAGCAGCCAATCGCTGCAGGAGGCGGGGTCATGCAACACAGTTCCGAGGTCTAGAACACAGACAGCTCCCCATGGAGAACCCACACTTAATTAGAACCCAGCCGTAACGAGACACAGCCGGATCCTCTCCGCAGTTCCTGCAGGTGATCCTGGCCTGGTGTCAGCGCTCCGCAAAGACAGACGAGCCGTCCCTCCTTAAATCACACCTTTAGTGTCAGATTAGACGGGGGAAGCCATCTGCGCTTTTATGCAAAGATGAGGCTCTGACTGCCGACTACGTCTCACTTAACGGCGGAGCCTTGTCCCCGCTGATTTACCCCTCTGCTGTTTCCACCTGATACACCCTGCCCACTGTGTAAATCAGCCAGAGGCATCCATGTGCAGACGCACAGATGAAATATTAAAGGCAACACATGGGCGCGACGCACACGGCAGCCACATTGATTTAACGTCAAAGAGACGCAGCGCACATGCAGATGCTCTCCCCTGAACAAGCTCGCGGTAAGCGCTACCACAACACAGAGCGTTTATGTTTACGGTATGAAGAATGGCACATTTTCAAAGGAAAACCACCCCGCGCAGGAGAAAATAACACCCCTGGTACTTGAAAAAGAAGCCTTGAAAACATCTGCGCTTTTTTCCTGAGCAAACGGATCTGGAGTCAATGTCTGGGAGCATTTAATCAGTAGATTAAATACCCTGTGCCTTTAAAGCTGCGCTGGGTACAGCGGTGGGAGGAGGGGGCAGAACTCCCCGAGCCGCACAGGCTGCTGGGTGTTGATTATGTATGAGGCTGCAGTGCAAAGCTTCGCCATAGTGAACTCCCTCATTAGGTCATGCTGCTTGTAGGCCATTAAAATTTCAGCAGCCATGAATAAGTCAATAACCGCTGTCTTTAATCATGGCCGGAGAAATGTCCCCCGTCTTCGCAACATGCAAAACACAACATTTGTCCAATAAAATACCCAGCGCATCCAGGGGGAGGGGCGTCCGGGCCTGGATATGAATTATTGGGCGGCCCGGGCGTTCACCGGCATGATGGGCCGCCTGGAAGTATTGATTATAATTTCACGACGGGTAAATGACGCCCTGTGGGATCTCCTTGGCAACCGGACGCGGTCCAGCCCGTCGAGCCTCCGCCTGACTTAATGCAGATATAAATCCCTATTCTAATCAAGGAGGTTGTTTGGTGGGTGAACTGAGGTGATCCTTCACCGCGACTCTCACGGCTCTATTAATGAAGACCTGTCAGGGTAATGTAATGAACAGAATATTGATGGCGTATGATTCATAAGCCTCCCTCACCGCAGCTGTTTAACACTGTTTCTCTAAGCGGCAAGCATTTCCGTGACGGCCGCCGCGAGCCGGCAGAAACACAGGTGCTAACCAGGGGTCAGAGGCCCGCTTGAATAATAATTGGAATCACGCTTCATAATTGTTATCTTGTCCTGGACGATGTTTTATGCTCTTGTATTCTCTGGCAGGAAGAGGCGGTGTCTGTGAGGGAAGAGAAGCAATTAGCATTTCTTTAAGACAAAGGCCAATTATTTCTTTAACAGCTCTCTCTGAGGACAATGGAGCAGTGAGGTACCTCAAATCCTACTTTTATTAACCTATAGACTGGTTCACAGAGACCGAATTCCATAATTGGAGAGGCAGCCAGAGCACATTTCTTTAAATAAGAGAAATGCTTGTTAAATGACTTTTCTGTGGAGTTCACAGCTGAAGCTAGTGTGTTTCAGAGTGCATAAGTTGTGCGAATACATTAAGGCTTCTGCATGTGAGTCAAAGCTCAACAGAGGGGGATGTAGTGGCTACTCACTGAACAGGTGCATTAAAATAACACTAAATAACAGAAAAGGTGAATTAAATTTTACATAAAGATTTGATCACTTGCTAAAAGCTGATATTATGTAGCATAGTGGTAAGGAGTGGGGCTTGTAACTGAAAGGTTGCCTGTTCGATTCCCTGTGGGGGCACTGCTGCTGTACCCTTGGGTAAGGTACATAACCCACAATTGCCTCTGTAAATACCCAGCTGTACAAATGGATGACATGTAACAAACTGTAACTTATGTAAGTCGCTCCGGATAAGAGCATCTGCTAAATGACAATAATGTAATGTAATTACTGCAAACTGCTTGCCCATTTAATACCAGCTAGGCCTTGCCGACATAAGATGTGAGGCTCTTTGCCCTGTTGCTTACCTGTCCCTGCTGCACAGCTGGTCCAGGTGCTGAGCAGATGGAGTGCAGGAGCCGGGAGATGTTAATGTAGGTGCATTCTGGATTTAATGCCCTCTGTAAGGCCTCAGAGCAGCGTGGAGAGTGAGAGGCCCTGGCAGCTTGAAGATGTGAATCTAACGAACCCCACATTAGAGGTACAGTAAGAGCCTGAGTCATATGGAGTGCTTTTATGAG